>REGM01000103.1:192621-239905 GCA_004194415.1 Aurelia aurita | reverse complement strand
GAATATGGAAACGGTAAGAGATATCGGTATGGAGTTTGTGGTATCTTAAACAACTACTATATACAAGTCTACTGCACAAAATTCAAGAAAATCCCCCAAGGGATCTAGCCAGAATACTCAGTCAAACGTGCAGTTTGTGAAAAATTACTAAAATGGGGAATATGGAGACTAGAAGCTTTACAGAGGAAAGAAGCATATCAGTCGATAGCTCTTGGCCTCTAAGTTTCAAAATTTCAACAACCTAACTCGTATGTTCAACGTGGATTCCACAATCGGGCAGATTAAAATTACTAAAAGGGGGAATCGGGGAATCGGGGAATATGAAACGCTGTGAAATAAGCTGCGTGAGGACATGACACCAAGTCGTGTCGCGCAGACCTAAATTGAATAGCTTCATGTTCTTAAAATGATGAAAAATCCAAACTTTCGAGCTCTGCTATGGCTAACCTATACAAGATATAAGCATGAAACTTGAGAATTGACTTTATTCTGGGGAGAAGTCCATGCTGCAGTTTGAATTTTTCTCATAGCTTATGTAGTTTCCTGTCATAATAGTGGCTGTAGTATACAATGAATGATAAAATAAGCAAAATTGGGAAGTGTGGTACCTCAGCTTACTAAATGCTACAATCACTTGTAAATAATGCAAATTGTTTCTGTGAAATCCGAATTTCAAATTTTGAGGGGAAAGTTTGAGGTACCTCATTACATGCAACAAAATCTCTTATTCTTCAATGATCAAGTGACCCAAAACTAAATAAGGGGAAACATTTGTAGCCCCATGAACTCAAATTATTACGAAAATTAGCACAGGTGTTTAGTTGGAAGGCCAATCTACGTATCTATTTGGGGAATTCAGATTTTTATTATGACAAACAAAACCCAGCCTTTTTGCCAATTAGTGGTGTGCAGCAACTTGCACTCCTACAACACAATTACACACAAAGTTAGAAGTTCAATCTCTTTCTTTTGCTGCTGCATAACCTTTAGCATGTCCAGAGCCATACTTTGTCCTCATGTAATGGTATATGCATGCTGGTAATGGCCTAGTATTGTCCCAGCCCAAGTAGCCAAACAGCCACCTTGCCAGCCATCTGTAACCAACTGCCCTGATGTACCTACAAACAATTATCAGAATTTAATTGTATGTTTGAGAAACACTTCAAAACTTTGAAAGAATGATGTAAGGTCTTGCTATGTATACAATTGTGTTCTGTATATAATTTTAAGATTGTCCAAGCGTTGTGCAGTGAAATTTCAAAGAATTTAGAAACAAATTTGTTTTCACATGTCCATGAAGCTCGAGGAAGTAGTTAGTTTAAAAAAATGCGAATTTTTGTTGCAGAAATTTGTCGTTAAAATCCTATATATATTTTCCAGAAAATGGCTAGTCACATGATGCATAACTAGGTGAAAACAAACTTGAACCAAATCAGTATTTATACATTATACATATTAGGATTAAACCAAGTCCAGAATCAAATAAATACAGATGAGGCATGTGGACATTTTGATGGTGGGTACTGGTGGTCTGCAGAGTGCACTATAGGCATAATAGGCATACATGAGATCAGGCTGCTGTCTGTGTCAATTTTATTTGAGCCATACCCTTCTTTATACCCTTTTAGGGTTACATTTTATTTACTTCAAAGGTAATCAACTTTAATAGAAGTAATATAATTCACACCTGAATTGGCAACATTTTGCTTGACTTAAAATTTGATTAAATAATAAGGCCTAACAGAACATTTGTATAGTTCTTCCTATTGTACCAACTTATTACTTACTCGTTTTCTGACTGATCTTTCTTTCTTCGATATCTTCTGCCTTCCTTGTCTTTCTAAAGTGGCCCTACTTGTTGCAGCACCGTTTTATTCGTGAGCGCTTTGAAGTCTTCGTGCTGAACAACGCAGTTGAGATCCAGTCCTTCAAAAACAACTTTCCCGTAAGCTTCAGCCACCTCTCTGCAACACCGAAACTCTCTTGCGCCAACCAACTTGCTGCCATTGCAAAATGTACACTTGCACCATGTTTCGACACGGCCAATACGTTCGAATCTTTCCTCGATTGTTGCAGGAGAAAGCAGATCGGGATCTCTTTCTTCGCCGCCATGATTTTCATGCTCAGCATGGCCTACTTTCACTGCTTGGGCAAGTGGCTCGTCCTGATACGGCTGGAAAACACTTACAATAGCTGCTATTTCGTTGTCAGAACTTGAACTATCCTCAGAAGAGCCATGTGCAGTGCTTTCGCTGTCAGAAGACATTTCGTATGCGTTTAAATTGAAGCGCTTCGAGTCGTATAACGTGTTCCTTCCTTGTTGATCGTGAGAATTTGGAAAAAACATGCAAACAATGTGACATCACGCGTAAGTGAAAAGTGGCTGGCTCGACCCAGACCTCGGGGCCATTTTACTTCAAAAGTCCTCAATTTCGAGGGGGCAATAGAGGGGTTTCTGATTAGGTTACAGTACTTTCGATCATGGAATCGTTTTCAGCGATAACAAAAACATAGTTTTAAGTGTTAACATTTTGTATGTCATGTGCTCTTTAAGACGAGGCTTGAGACTGATCTACTGGAATTCAAGCAGGCAAGGAATAAATTTACAAATGGTCTTAAATCTCAAAGGTGTAAATATCTATCTGATCTTGTCAATGATTGTGCTGGGGATCAAAAGAACCTGTTTAAAGTCGTTGCCTTCTTAACAAGCGATAAAAAGTGCAGTCCACTACCGGATTACCAAGATCCTCATGCACTAGCTAATGATTTTGGCCAGTGCATAAAATTGAGACTATACAAACAAGAATCGACGTAATCTGTGAAAATGAATCCATTAATTCGGTTGAAGAGTTGAACACAAAGGATTTTAACGTTGTTTTTTCTGAATTTAACTTGCTGACTGAGGATGAGGTCAAGAAAATAATCACAAAGTCTGCTAGCAAGAGTTGTAGTTTGGATCCTGTTCCAACCTGGTTGCTCAAGAAATGTCTAGACTTATTGCTTCCCATCATATGTCTCTTCGCTTAGGATACTTCCCTAATGCCTGGAAGTGTGCTCTGGCTATACCTCTGCTTAAGAAATTTGGACTGGACCTTATTTTCAAGAATTTCAGGCCTGTAAGCAATTTGCCTTATTTGTCAAAACTCACTGAAAGTGCTGTTGTCACTCAACTGAGAGACCACAATGAGTCCAATGGATTAATACCAGTTCATGCTTCGTCATATATGAAATATCACAGCACAGAAACAGCTCTACTTAAAGTTCAGTCGGATATGTTTGAGAGTATGGATAGTCAAAATGTTACTTTGCTTGTGCTGCTCGACCTAAGTGCTGCCTGTGACACTGTTTCACATAACGTCTTATTTGCAGCACTAGAAGGTCAGTTTGGAATATCTGAAACTGTGCTTAAATGGTTCAAATCTTACCTGGATTGTCGAAAAAAGAAAGTTCTTGTTGAAAATGTTTGTTCTGAGCCAACGAATTTGGCTTGTGGGGTACCGCAAGGCAGCTGCCTTGGACCCATATTCTTTGTTATGTACATAAGTGCTCTCCTGTGCTCTCTACTATTTGATTAGCAAACATCTTCCTTTGGTCCATGGATACGCTGATGATCATTAGTTATACATATCATTTAGGCCTGACACTAAATCTACTACTAACAGTGTTATTGCAGTGGAGGACAGTGTTAATGATATTAGACCATGGATGCTCACCAACCGTCTTATGATTAATGATGGAAAGACAGAAATAATGTTAGTTGGTACTCCACAGCAGCTCGCAAAGATAACTCTTGATGGAATTAAAGTTTGAGGTGAGAACATTGTACCAGCGACTGCTGTTAGAAACTTGGGCGTTAACCAAGATAATCATCTAAAGATGGACAAACATGTTTAATCACTATGTACCAGATCTTTCTACCACCTATATAGATTGCGTGGAATTCGCAAGTTTCTCACGCCGCAAGCTATTCAGACATTTGTGCATGCGTTCGTTACAAGCAATTTAGATTATTGCAACTCCTTATTTTATGGCATGCCTCAGTACCTTTTAGATAAATTACAACGAATACAGAATGCTGCTGCACGTGTGGTTATGCTGGATCCTAAATTTGAACATATTACGCCTGTTATGATAGAATTACATTGCTTGCCTGTGAAGTATCGAATCATGTACAAAATTCTTTTACTGAAATTCAAGTGTTTAACAGGAGAGGCGCCAGCCTATTTGCAAGAGATGATTAGATGGCACAAATCTAGGAGGACACTGAGGTCTAGTAATGCGTTGCTGCTAGATGTTCATCGGTGCAAATGTAAGACTCTGGGTACTCGTTCTTTTCGATATGCAGGACCCATTTTGTGGAATGATTTAACATTTGAAATTAGGAGTGCAGAGGACATAAACAGTTTCAAATCGCTTCTTAAAGCACACTTTTTTAGAATTTGCTTATAATTTATAATTTGTAAATATTCCAATTTTTGTTCAGTCCCTAGAATATTGTATATACTATAGTTGAGGACTTTAATAAATAACTATAACTATAACTATTAATTGGAAAATTTTTTCACAAAAGCAAGATTAATTTGCTTGCAAATCGATGACATTTTTCAGTAATTTGATTGTTGAAATGCAATTGTAAGAGGCAGAATTGATTGAAAATCGTGTAAATGCACAATTACAAACCATGACCTCTGGCTTCTTAGGGCCTGTTCATATGGAGGCGAGCCAGCCCGCTTACCGGGCTGGAGCTCTTTGCCGAGATCTCACCTTACCCCTAATTCTAATACAAAATTCGTTGTCTGTTCATATGGGCAGGCGGGCTGGCCCGCTTAGCGAGATCTCACTGGAGCACTGGCGAGATCTCGGTAGGCGGGATGGAAATTTTCCCATATGAACACTCCATCCCGGCTACCGAGACGAAAAGGTCTTTACTGCTCATGCGCTCCTATTTTAGACAATGGGTAGACAATGGGCACGTTTCCAATTTTGACACGTGTCAATTTCTGTCTGGGCAAGCGGGCTGGAATTTCTCCATATGAACACAAGGTGAAAAGCGTCTCGCCTACCGAGCCGGGCTGGCTCGCCTCCATATGAACAGGCCCTTAAAAGGATTATTCTTACCGCTTTGCATGTAATGGCATCCACCTAGAATGATTTCAGCAAGAAACGTTATGAAGGGGACTCACCATAACTTTGACCTCATGTCTTGCTCCATGTTCACAGAGGGAATCCCCTGAAGCAGTAGCAAACACTTACCCTGCTTCAGAGATCGCCAGAAGATTCGTCCCTTCTCATTTTCTTTCTTCTTTCTATACAAACCGCTACGACGCGCAGGATTTGAAAAAACCGCGAGTTCAACCGCAACCAATGAGAACAAAGATCTCACATTACAAAAGATGAGGTCATCCGATCTAGAATTACACAGGTGTTGCTTTCATAATCCGGATCACAGGGAAGCAAAGAAACGAAAACTAGGGTACTTGCTAGGGGATACGCCTGGACCCCCTATGGCTGAACAAGCATGCCTGTATAAATATAGATTATTATTATCATTGATGTTCTATTCTCTGTAGGTTTTCAAAACAGGAAGCAAACATTTTGGTATACCCAGAAAATATCTTTGATAATCGAGTGACACAGTCCATAATAACCACAATAATGACTCTTTAGTGAAGACAGCAATCACTAAATGTTATATATCTAACGCATAATGTAAATGTTAATTACCTTTCGAACTCCAGGTGGCACTGGCTGAAACACTTTTCGTTGATCTTCTCTTGGGATTTGAGAATGTAACGGAAGTACAACGTATTTTGGAGTCCCTGAAAGTAGATGTAGAAGAAGAAAACATAATCTAGCCGATCTTGTAAAAGTCTGAATGCAACGAAATGATCATTTTTCCATTTCTTATTTGAAAATTTGCAACATCTAAACTCAGAAACGTAACCGAATTCAGTTATCTCCTTTAGATTTGATTTCATAGAGCCCTAAAGTTGGATAATTTGATCAAATTCTTTGCAACAACTAATGACGTCGAAAGTATAGCTAGTTTTATTATTACTGGAAAAAGGAAGACCACAAACTTACGAGTTAAAATTCATACTATCGAACAAGGTGGTTCAAACAGTTGCAGCTGGAAAAAATCTGTTAATCTAAATCTTAACAAATCTCTTACATTCTTGGCCCTACCCATTTTACCCCAAGCTTACCCAGTTTACCTCTGCCGGGCAGGCCTATCATAGTTCTGTAGTTCTGTATGCAATTTTTTGGAGTCCATGAAAGAGGTTTGTTGGCACACAGCTCGTATTTATCCCCAGTGAATGAATGAAACCCTTTATTAAGAACATACATAGGATATCAGGCTGAAATGGTCTTTATTCATTGGGTACAAAATATATAATTTCAGGCTGTAGGTTCTTCATAAATGAAGGTTCTGATGTGCGGGTTTTTACTGTATTTCCAAGCGAAATGAGATATTTTGATCAAATTTGGGATAAAGATGCTAACTATATATTTAGGAAAAGTCACAAAAACTAAAAAGCTGAGGATTTAACCGAAAAAATAGCAGGGAAAACTCTGAGAGGGGGTTGAATCAGCCCCCCCCCCCCCCGTCGAGATGTAACAGGACTGCACATCTCATCATTGTCATTATCTAAGCACGCTTTAATCATATGTTCATTTACTAATATCACGTGCTAACCTTACTGATAATCATTGTTAAATGAGATTTACATAGAAAATACTTGTTAACGACAAGTATACTTGTATCCAAAAATTCCCACCAAGCCTTCCACCTTAGATTAGATCCCGGTTCCCTCCGCAACCGGGCCTCGTGCTAGTTCCCAGTACCCATGAAGTTGTCTTCACCTTGTTGCTCTCGAATAATCGCGTACAAGATTTAAAAGTTTACTTGAAATTCGAATCAAAATATCAGTTATTGTCTTCAGAATGCCTCGAAATCCACGTAGAAGATTATGTACCGATGATGAGGAAGCAGACTGCCATCGCTCGGAGAGGATTGGAGACAATTGCCTATGGTACAGTTGAAAGAGAAGGCCACACATTATGGCCTATCCAACGCAGGCATCAAAAGTATGGTTGTGGGTCGTCTTTACAGATATCTTAATCCGAATGAAGAGGCACCTCGTGCTGCAGATAATACAGGGGACACACAGACAACTGCTGATACAGTCAACATGAGCATAACCGATCTCAGGCAGATTCTAAAAGAAACCTCACAAGCCCCAGCAGTACCAACAGGAAACCAAGACAATCCCTTGTTGGGTACTGAAGCCACGGGAAGTCTTTCACCAGCATCGGCAACGGTAGCACCAGAAATAAATGCCATCTCCAGCCAATTCCCTGTTGGTGCAACAAATTCAGCTTCATGGCTAGCACAATCTCTGGTAAACACTGAGCCTGGGAATAGTTTCAACACCAATAATAATGGAGGTAATATTTCTTCATTATTGCACTCCCCAATAAGCAATTTACCACCTTTGTCCCCCAAATTGATAAAAACTATGAAGGACAAAGAATACATAGATCTGAATTTACTTCTACCAAGCTCATTGTATGACACAACAGCAAATAATTATTTTAGTCTGCAAGTCACTCCAGGCTCTGAAGGGGCAGAGTCATTATCTCTTACTCATGCTCGCCGTACAACCCAAAAGATAACTAACTTGACATCTTGGATAAATGCTTGGAATATATTTATCAGTGCTATGGTAAACTTTCACCCAGTTCTTGCACAGGAGCTGTTAGCCTACCAGCTACTATGCTTATTACCACCAAGCAGAAACGTAACATTCTCAAAAGTTCAAATCATAATTNTCCAAGACTTGGCACCTCTAAACGAAAAAGATTTCTGTCCATTTTTGGAGTTTTTCTTTGGTAACCTTAGGTCAGTTGCTGTATTCCTAAGATTTCTAGAGGTCAGCTGGGATGTTTTTGTGAAAAGATTACACATGTATTGTGGAGCCAGCTCATGCAGAGATTTGAAGACCATAATATTAGACTCACTAGCAATTAGTTCATCAATGGTCTTCCAACCAAGCTTTTTGATAAGTGGCTGGCCCGGGGTATCAAAGCTGCTGCCAGTAACAATACGGGCAGCTCGGTTTTGCAATTTTTGCAGCTGGTTGATCTCAGTGACACCACAGCAACCCCAGACTGAACAACAGTAGCGGAAGTGTGGCTCCACAATACCTGTGTACATGGTCCTAAGAGTTTCTTCTGGCAGAAAGGATTTTGAATGCTTCAAAAAGCCAATTGCTCTTGAGACCTTGGAAGAAACTGTCTTAATGTGTTCCTTCCAATCCAAAGTGTGGTGGCTTGGGATCGATTTTGGCCGTTAGGCCGCTGAATAGCGGCATTTTACCTTAGGATTAAGCACAAATTAGGTAACTTATGTTTTAGAGGGAAAATAAACCCATTGTTTTAGAGGGGAAATACACCTCATGCTTTAGAGGGGAAATATACCCCATGTTTTCTTAGAGCAGAAAGATTACCCCAGGTCATACAAGGGGAAAGATTACCCCAGTTTACATAAGGGGCAAGATTACCCCCAGGTCATATAAGGGGAAAGATTACCCCAAGTTGCGTGGGAAAGAGCACCCTCTTTTATTGGAGAAAGAGTTCCCCATCGAAGTTTTGTTACTTATTGCAAGTTCTGTTATTTATTGCAAGTTCTGTTATCAGTCTATACGATCCCAATGAACCTCCACACATCGAGTCTTTTGTGTTTGTGTTTACACGTCTGCGTAGTAGTTATATGATAGCATGCATGTTGATAGGGGGGTCCAGTCTTTAGCCAGCAGCAGAGACATAGGGCATTAAGAAAGACAATTTACGCCCAGTAAATGTATGTTAACGCCCAGGCTCATATTGAGTTATTCTATAACGCCCCCCTGTTACTTTCTAGTACCCAGTCCTCCGCCCTTGCCGCAGTTCGAAAAACGTGGTTTGCCTTGGAGAATCTTTTCAGTTTCGATCCCCTCCCACCCACCCCTTTATCCCTTCTAGAATGGATCGTATAATGCCGTTAGGCCGCTGAATAGCGGCATTTTACCTTAGGATTAAGCACAAATTAGGTAACTTATGTTTTAGAGGGAAAATAAACCCATTGTTTTAGAGGGGAAATACACCTCATGTTTTAGAGGGGAAATATACCCCATGTTTTCTAGAACAGAAAGATTACCCCAGGTCATACAAGGGGAAAGATTACCCCCAGTTTACTAAGTTTACATAAGGGGCAAGATTACCCCAGGTCATATAAGGGGAAAGATTACCCCAAGTTGCGTGAGGGAAAGAGCACCCTCTTTTATTGGGGAAAGAGTTCCCCATCGAAGTTTTGTTACTTATTGCAAGTTCTGTTATTTATTGCAAGTTCTGTTATCAGTTTATACGATCCCAATCAACCTCCACACATCGAGTCTTTTGTGTTTACACGTTTGCGTAGTAGTTATATGATAGCATGCATGTTGATAGGGGGGTCCAGTCTTTAGCCAGCAGCAGAGACATAGGGCGTTAACAGTCCTTTAACAAAGATAGGCAAAGAGCGACTTGCTAATGCTGTGAAAATATTGCGAAAGAAAGAGAAAATTTTGAAAGCTAGAATAAGTCAACTTGAAAGGGAAATAGAAACCAAAGCTGTTGTTATAGACAGTGAAACGCACAATGACCTGAGTCAGATTATTGCTGGGGTTGAAAACACATTTAGGAGTGAATCATTTGAAAAGTTATTATGGGAACAACAGAAGAAAGCGTTTGACTCAAAATCTAGCAAAGCATTGCGATGGCATCCAATGATGATAAGATTTGCCCTGCACCTTCATCTGAGATCACCTTCTGCTTACAGGGCATTAAAGGAAAGCAAGGTGATAAGGCTTCCTTCCGAAAGGACACTAAGGGTTATTCAAATATAGTTCATCCAAGTGTGGGCTTTAACAAGTCCACATTTGATGATCTGAAGCACCAAGCCTCAAAGTTAGAGGGCATTGCAAAGTATGTCACAATCATGCTTGATGAAATATCTGTGAGAGAGGATCTTGTCTTTGACAAAACGACTGGAGAGCTTGTTGGTTTTGTAAACCTGGGAAAGGATTTAAATGAAATCTTTAATTTAACACCAGCTGGCAAAAAAGCATCAGATATGGTTCAAGACAGCTCTCCTGCAATTGCTTCCCATGCAATTGTGTTCATGGTCACTGGAATAGCCTCAAGACTAAAATTTTCCTTAGGGTATTTTGCGACATGTACAGCAACATCAGCAATGCTTTTCCCTTTAATGTGGAGAGCAATAGGATTTTGTGAGACTTATGCAGACCTCAAGGTCATCCCTGCTGTTTCTGATAAAGCAAGCAGCAATAAAAAAAATGTATGGTATGCACGCTTCTGATAAAAAAGAGCCAATTTACAAGACACGCAATGTTTTCATTAAAGATGAAGATCCTTTATTTCTTTTCTCTGATCCCCCACATCTTGTAAAAACAGTTAGAAACAATTTAGCAAGTTCTGGATATGAAAAGAAAAGGTTAATGTGGTACAATAAAGACATCACATGGAAACATGTTGGTGACCTGTATGAAGCCGACAGGTTAGGTGCTGTCAGAAAGATGCCCAAACTTACCAATGAGCATATTTTTCTCAACCCTTTCTCAAAAATGCGTGTGAATTTGGCAGAACAAGTTATGAGTGAAACTATCTCAAAGGTGATGGCTGCTTATGGAAAAGAAGAGGCAAGTGAAACAGCCAAGTTTATCATGATGATTGATAAATTCTCGATTGTTGCAATACAAGATCACTCACTGAAGGAGAGCATAAACGAAAGTCCTATTTAAGACCATATACAGATGCAAAAGATGAGAGATTTTCTTTTATTAAAAATGATTTTCTAGGCTATCTTTCAGAATAGAAACAGGCCATTCAAAACAGACCAGGAAATTTTTCGCAACAAGACCGTGCAAAGATGTTTTTGAGTGATGCAACATACAATGGCCTGCAGACAACAGCGCATGCATTGATTGAGTGTGTGCAATTTTTGCTAGGCAAAGGCTTCAAATATATCCTGAAAAACAAATTCAGTCAAGACCCGATTGAAGATCATTTTGGTAGACATAGAGGACTTGCCAGGCGATCAACAAATCCAACAATTAACTCATTGGGCTTCCAGGAAAATAAACTCCGGATACAAAGAAGTATTGCAACAAGCATCACACCAAAGGGTAATACAAAGGGGGCAAAAAGACCAGCAGAGGGGATAACAATTACAACTAGCCCATTAAAGAGGAAAAAGAAAAATACAGACAGATAAAAAAGCAAAGGTTAATTCCATGACTCTTATGAGCAGAGAAAGGCACTTATAACCTATAATTTCATTGATTAATTAATATGTATTTTCATCACCTTAAGATCCATATTATGACATTTTTGGGAAATTGTATTAATATTGTAAAAAGCTCTATTTAGCCACAACCCCTCTCCAATAAATACCCCTTCTTTGTTATTTAATTTTAAATTATAATTCAATCTTGTTAGGCGTCTGAAGTCTGGTATAGACTGAAATTTACCATAAAGGATGTATATAATCATAAAGATTTGATTCTGATGAGCACATAAAAACAGACATGGTATCGAATTTTGGTGCTAAGTGATGTGAAAATACTAAAGAAAAACTTTTCATTGATTAAATCCCTAAAGAATCCCCTGGTGATAAATTGAGGATTTGTGATACTAAAACAAGTGCTGCTGCCAAGAGCAAAAAGATTACAGATGTTCTCATTTCACCAAAATAAAAAGTTTGTTCATTTATGTACAATCCAACCTTATTTCCTTGCTTATAGATATTAGCTTTCTTATGTTGAACTTGTTAATCAACTAACAACTATATAATCACATCACATTTTGACATTAAGACATTTTGAGCACTCAAATTTGTAGAAATAAAACCATAGACAAGTGATGGGTCAAATTTATGGTCTTTTATAAAGAAATATGTGTACTGTATGCAGTTATTTATACATTCACTTTGGCACTATTTGCTCTGTTCACTTGCAAGTTTTAAGTTTTTACGCAATGCTTTGGCTTTACGTTGCTTCTTTGCTGTTACTCTGTGGTACTCAACTACATTTTTTGCATGAGAATATGACCTAATTTTTACATACAAAGTTACACAGTGCTTGAGTGTTGTTATCTTGATGTTATCTGGTACAACAACTGTTTCTGAAAACCTTTGGAAACTTTCCACGCAACTTTTGCTCAATGAGTTAGCTATAATTTCAGAACCATTTATTTCTGTCTTGTTGACTTTGACAAAAGCTCTGAATTCTTTTTCTACATTTAGAAATATGTCAGCGAATGGCTTCTTTGGCATTATCAGACCACCCCTGCTGAGTGTTTCGATGAGTTTTGAAGAAACCTCTGTATTGCCACTTTCTGCTTTACAAAAATTCAACACCACTATTTTTTGCTGGAGAATACTTCTAGATGGATGCTTTGCATCTGATTTTCTCATGTCATCATGTGATGTTCGAATTACTTTTCTAAGTACTGCCCCGCAAATATAGGTAACAGTTTCCTTTTCATCGGATGTTAACTGGGCTGTCAATATTTCTGTGTCCTCTTTCTTTTTAGTATTAAAACTTTTTGCCACAACCTCCTGGATAGTCAAGAGAATCCAGGAACAAAAATCTTTTGGGGCACTTAGACATGATTGAAGATTTGTGGCAATTGTGTCATCTGTCCAAACTTTATTGAACTCTACCCACATGGTTTCAATATTGAATGATTTCCCTGTTATGGTCTGCTCCAATGCAACCTTCAAAAAATTTAGTGGGGGAGATGGCTGTTTAAGTAACCTTTCAATATGATCACTATACAGGGCATTTAACATTTCATTATTCTGCATTGAATGGAGAGCATTTTTAAAATCCATCTCTATGTTAAGAAGACGTAGTATGGGCTTAGCTGCTAATGTCTTGATTTTTTTGGGATTGCCTTTCTTTTCCTTTTCCGTGAACTTTTAATATTGTTCTTGTCATTTTTTCCGTTCCCTGAAAGGTTGCAGCAGTTATCTCCGGCTCAGGAGGTGGATTCCTTCCCTTTCCTTTTCGAGTAGGCCTAGCCCTAGGCCTAACTTTGAGTTTTTTCTTGTCGCATTCTTGTACGATCGGCACGGTCTCATCATTGCAAAATGTTACACCCAATGCCTAAAATTAACGAGAATGTGGATATTAATGCTACTCGCGAATTTAAATAGCTAGATACTGATTAAAAAGCAAGACAGAAATACAAAATTGACCTTGCATCTAGAGAGGGAAGAAGGCCTAAAGCGGAACGAGCACATTTATTTATGATATAAAATACATCGTTATCCCCAATAAAACAACATATTCTTATTTCCAAATAAATCTTAAGAAAGCATACATAAATACCTCGTTCAACTTGTCCAGCTCATCAATAAAATCAGCATCAAAATCGGTTGTAAAATAGTCGAACTCCATCATTTCTTGCGGCTTTCGTGCAGCCATTTCTAAACCGGAAATGAACCTTGCCTTCAACTTGAAAATAAGTCCAGAATGACAGAGGACACGCGCTATCTATTGTTTTCAGCCTACTGTCCTATCCAGTCTCCTTTCCATAATCTTTGACATGACGTAGCTAATTTGCAGTTTTTGCACAAGCGCCTTGGCAATATACCGTATTGTTTTCATTTGTTGGTGTCTTACGCACATGTGTACAAGCATTTTCCGCACTCAATCGCCTACAACCTTTTGGAGAAGTAAGGAAAGCGGCCAGGTCAATAACGTGGAACGCGAAATTCCCGCGGAACCGCGGAGCTTGGGTTCCGCGAGAATGAGTTCCGCGTTCTTGATTCTTGTGTAAGGGCATATTCAATAATGCGGAATCCATCTCGCAGAACTTTTTAAAATTTGAAAAATGCCTTTCAATGCAATACAATNTTTTCAGCCTACTGTCCTATCCAGTCTCCTTTCCATAATCTTTGACATGACGTAGCTAATTTGCAGTTTTTGCACAAGCGCCTTGGCAATATACCGTATTGTTTTCATTTGTTGGTGTCTTACGCACATGTGTACAAGCATTTTCCGCACTCAATCGCCTACAACCTTTTGGAGAAGTAAGGAAAGCGGCCAGGTCAATAACGTGGAACGCGAAATTCCCGCGGAACCGCGGAGCTTGGGTTCCGCGAGAATGAGTTCCGCGTTCTTGATTCTTGTGTAAGGGCATATTCAATAATGCGGAATCCATCTCGCAGAACTTTTTAAAATTTGAAAAATGCCTTTCAATGCAATACAATCCATTCCAGGCCGTCCGATTATCAATGTTTATTTATTGCCCCTAAACTGTTGCCCCTAAGCTACCCCTAAACTGCCCCTAAACAGGGAAGCAATCCACGTTAATAGACCACGTGGCTACTAATAATAAGTCAAATATTGTTTTTTCAGGAGTTCACCCTATTGGCCCTAGTGATCATTATTTGGTGTATTGTAGAGGGGTAGCTACAATGGTCGGCTAACGTTTTTCATCATATCTGACCGCGCTGCAAAAACTTCGTTTTGAAAGGAGTTTGGGTCTAACTTTGGAAGATAGCTTGCTAAAACTATTTAGTGATGCTATTTTGGAGATTCTTTCCTGTTGCTGTTGTTTCATAATGCCTAGCTTCGGTGTGAAGGATATTTTAAAAACACTTATTTAAAATGGGTACATGTGGGTATATTTGATTTCCTTTCTGTTTTCCAAGCACCATATTTGTTTTCTTCGTGTCGCCTCAGGATTTGAAATAAAGTACAACTACTGTTTGTTTATAGGCAACTCCAGCCCTCAAGATGTGATTTTTGAAGAAATATAAAAAAATTGGCAAACAGTATAGAAACCGGGGGTTTTTTTTCCAGGGCCGTCGAGTGCCAGCTCGGGGCCTGGAGTGATTTATGGAATGGGGCCCAAGAGAGGGGTTTGGAGGCGGAAATTTTCAAGAAAATTTTCCTTGACCACGCCCTTCAGGTTCTCGGAAAATGAGGGAAACGCCCTTTTTTAGGAATAAAAGTTTAAAAAAGTTGCTTAAACATTTCCATGTCAAGGTTATGCAAAAATGGAATTGATGAATAAAGGAGATCGTTTTGCATAGGCACGGGCGGCAAGAGTCTGGGTGGCGACAGCCACCCAAAGTTTGAAAAATTTATAAAAATTGGCCATATTCTGGCGAAAATCCGCCTAAAGGCGGGCAAAATTTTCATAAAGAATGGAGTTTTTATCGGGCAGTCCCCCCCAAATTTTATCTTCCCGTACGCTTATGTCGTTTTGTCTTAGTTAGATAAAAATATCAATACAACGGTTTGTAACACTCAAAACAATAATGATTTTAAGGGCTTTCATGTTTCCAAAGTCATGTATAATGTCCTTAAAGTCAACGGTTCTTGCAACTTCACTCTCGATGCTCAACACTGCGAGATCTGTAAGCCTGTCCTGAGTCATTGTACTTAGCATAAATTTTTTTGATGAGCTTGAGCTTGCTGAAGGAACGCTCTGCAGATGCAGCTGTCACGCTCAAGGTACAAAATATTCTGAGAGCAGTGCAAACATNGGGGGGTGGGGGTTGGTACTAACTACTATTCACTGACAGGTGTGCGCCTCATGTGTGTGGGTTTTGAAAGGGAAAACTTCCAAAACAGGGAGTAATTTGGTTAAAATGTCCTTAAAAATCGGTCTAAGCGCAAAATTTCTTGAAATTCTATTGTTTAAAGAGTATTACAGCACATCATCATAAAAGTGAGTTGGTCAACAGCTACATCATCATAGCAGTGGGTTGTTCATCAACAACTCGGGGTACACCCTTGCACAAATGTGGGTGAAGTACCCCTAAGTCTGCAAATCACTATGAAGAATAAACGCTCTGATTTTGAAAGCAATTCCAAAAAAAGACAACTGTTTGCAAATTTCAAGACAGCTTACCACGACTATAACATTCATTACAAGTCAATATTGTTCTCAATTCAAGTAATAAATTGTAATTTTCAGACAATTCAAGTATTAAATTGTAATTTTCAGACACAGTTATTTGATCTTCATAGTTAAAAAATTCCCGTGCATTGAGCAGTGTTTAAAAATGAGACGGAGAATTACAAGGAATTCCAGTATTAGGCCAAATAACATATACATTGTGTTTCAAGTTTGCATTTTGCTGTTTTACCCTTGGCAGGAGTGCAGTGAACCCTGGGCCAACACCTACTACGAGCAACAGCCCTTCTGAAACTTCAGCCCTAGAGCTGCCAAATTCATTACATGGGGAAATTTACACCAAGAGGATGCATACTTCAGTGAAGAGTCACATGGAGACAGTGTGCATTTATGTCTTTAATGTCACTGGCTTATAACCAACAGTAATGGCTGCTCCAGGCTGGCAGCCTGTGGCACCTGGCGTACTGCGTATGCCTGTTCATGATTTGTGCAAGGAGTAACGCATACTGGCCTAGGATGCTGCTAGGCTCACATGACACTTTCCTGTCTCTGAAACAGATCAGCTGCAGAACCACTTCTTTTAACAGATACAACAAAAAGAAATCCTTTCATATTTGCAATGAAATAGGATATAAAGACAGATGTGATACCACAATCAAAGTGTGTGAAATCAGAATGTGTAAAATCCCATCATTCTTCTCGCCCTGAAACTCTAGCCCAGCAGCCAGGTAGCCAGCTTCCCATTACAAAATCGAATCTCATCACAGGCATGCAGTGATGCACGCAGAAGCTATCGTCGAGTTCAATCAAAACGAAACAATCATCAGAGTGTCGTTTAATATTTGAATATTGTTTATATCGAAAGCAATTAGAATCGGCCGATTGCATTTGAATGAGAAATGCACGTTGCTGTGTTTGTTATTTAATCCAATCACAAACAGCTCCTCCGCGAAAGTCTACACCCTCGCAGGCAAGGTTTACAAAGATATCCAAATAAATAACCCATGAAACGAGTATGTCAGATCTATATGGCAGCTTCGCTGGGAGCTGCGCGCCGCTGCGCTGCAATTATATTGGCTATTTAGGCCCGGAAATGCACAACATTGCTCAGAATAACAAGGACAGATTTTGTAACACAATAGCAACAGTTGCTGTGGATTGACACCGCAATTCAAAGCGATTAGCGATTGAAGACAAAAGAAATTCTCTCGACCAGTAATTCAAAACAAACAAAGCCGCAAAAGTTGCCCTGAAACCAGTCGGGCGAAATGTCGCCTTGTGCACGCGAAAGGTGGTTTTTACCAGAAGTCATGAGTAAAGATCGAAAGAAGAAGGATATATCTAAACATCTGCCTCGGGAATTTTATTTGTTTGGTTCAGAACCCGTTTGGTAGGCGATTCAATTCTCGTATTTTTTTGGTGTAATTAAAACACTTACAGCTCTGCTTCTGAACCAAATAANACGGTTTGTAACACTCAAAACAATAATGATTTTTAGGGCTTTCATGTTTCCAAAGTCATGTATAATGTCCTTAAAGTCAACGGTTCTTGCAACTTCACTCTCGATGCTCAACACTGCGAGATCTGTAAGCCTGTCCTGAGTCATTGTACTTAGCATAAATTTTTTGATGAGCTTGAGCTTGCTGAAGGAACGCTCTGCAGATGCAGCTGTCACGGGCAAGGTACAAAATATTCTGAGAGCAGTGCAAACATTTCAAAGTTAAATTTTTTTTATTTGATTCCGAGTATTTGACCCTCATTTTTAGGAGGTGACAACTTACAAAAGAGGGCATTGTCACGACACTTTTAAGGCAGATAGATTGTCATAAAAATGCGCTATAAAGAGATTCTATAACAATAATGAATTTTTATGATTGAGACTTTTACGGGCCCCGGACCTTTTACCCTGCTGGTGTTGTCAAATGCCCCGGGGCCGGGGAAAAATTGACAGTCAAATGCCCGGGGGCCGGGAATATTTTTTGTGCAAATGCCCGGGGGTGTCCCAGGGGGGATGGTCAGGGTAGGAATTGAACGAGACATTACTCACGAGTGTATTTCATCGTTTTACCTATCAATATTTAGAAATTTAACTATACTATTCCAAGACCCCTGCAAAACCCTCCCCAATTTACTAGATATTTAAAAAAATTGCTTATAATGAACTCTTTCCAGCAAGACTGTTTCCCATTCATAGAAAACCTGTTATGTTACACATCATGGAATATTGAACAATTTATTGGCATAATATAAATGGACTTGAAGAGTTGCTTGATTACTGTTTTCCTTATACCAATCAAGACAAACAGAAGCAGACAGAACATTGTAAGCTAATTAAAAGAAAGAATCAAAGCAATTGTGGCAAATATGACTACCAGGTGAGTCAGAAAAAACGTGGGGCGTTTAACAAGCCATATTCTGGTGAAAAACAAGTTAAATGGGGAGTGTTGAAGTTTTGTATTGCAAAAGAAAGATTGAATTAGTTATAGAAATTTAGTTGTTAAAATCAATCATTTCTTTCATTATTTATTTGCGATTTTATGATATAGCCATTTTGGCGAAAAGTATCGCTAGGAAAAGAACTTTCAGCTTGCTAACAATGGCAATTAAATGACTAGTCCCCTAGGGATACAACATAAGTAACATTGGTTTTTCCTTTTGTGCTCCAACACAATGCATGCCTTTTTTCAATATTTTGGTAGAGAAACAACATGTTTTTCATGGTTTAGAAAATCACACGTGCATGAATACGAATCTAATTGAAGGCCTATTTTAGCAATCTTGCACAACAACATTTTACTAAAATCGCTCGTAAGTCTGGAACGGAAAGACGGATATCGACCAAATAAATTTTAATATCTAAGTTAGCATTTCTTCTATACAATCAACTTTAAAGAAACGATCAATAAAAATTGGCAAACACCCCACGTTTTTTTTTACTCACCCGGCATTTCTACTTCAAAATAAATGCCAGTGTTGATCTGTGTGTGGGCAAAGAAGAACACACTTGATGTTAGGTACCACCCAAGGTATGAGAAAGCCATGTAGTCTACAGGAATTACAAAATTATTTTACAAGAATTCAAGATTCACACTAATTCAAGATCCATCACTCATTGCGCCAAAGGTCACTTTGAGTTTGAATCTTGAATTCCGGATCTTGAATTAGTGTGAATCTTGAATTCCGGATCTTGAATTGAATCTTGAATTAGGGACTCCCCCTCTGACTTTAGTTTACTTCGCTCGATATTTTTATGTGTAGGTTATTTTGAAAAATCAAACTTGTAACTAGGAATAAAGAGTACTGCAGGTCCACATATCAGCATTTGCTGCCTTAATTTAACCTGCGTAACCAAATATAAGATGTATGTATGATGTATGTCCCGCTAAAAAATTAAGAAACTCCAGTACTGGGAAAAAATTAGTTGAATGAAACTATTTATTTTAGTCGAGGAAATCGTTAGCATATTTTACTTCAGTTTCATTTGTTTCCTCGTGGGTGATAAGAAACGCGGTAAAAAATTTTGAAATGTTCACCAGGGCACAGGAGGTAAACATGAAGATTGTTATGGAACTCGTAAGTAACTCGTAACTCAACAGGCTAACTAGGAAAGTTAAGGGCAGGGGTTTTATGCTAGAAATGGGGCATGAAATGGGGCAACATGCTTGTTTTTCTTTGTTCTCTGCCAAAAAAGGGTAGGGGTTGCAACACCCACAACCCAACCCCCCTCCCTAGATGCGCCCCTGCTCATAAGAAACTCTCAGTAGGCCTACTCAAAATCTGATAATTTTAAGAAACTTTCAGTACTGGCTCAAATTCTTAGTTTCTTATAAAAAAATATGTGTGGGCCCTTATTTTATTTGTTCTTATTGGTGTAGAAGGGTACATAGCCAAGGTGGGAAAAAGTACCTCATTGATTGGAAATGGCGCAGGCAAAATATAACAAAATAGCCTCACGTGTACTTGGAGAAAATCTGAAACAAGAGCAAGTGACATGTGGCACTAAACACGAGCCATACTGGAATTTTCATTTGTTTCATTTTAAATTCTTTATACACAAAATCCCTTCAGCTATATAAACTCAGTGCGAAAAAATAAATAGTTATAGCTACATTAAATACAGTAATCTATCCAGTAATCTATCTATCTACCCAAACACAAAATCATGTACAGTCATCTATCTACATCTGCTCTTCCAGGGAGTCGTGTTTGGAGTTGATTTCAGATCTTAAAATAACCATTTAGTTGCTTTCTGAATCCATTAATTGTAGGGAGCTCTTTGATATCAATGGGAATATCGTTCCAAGCTTTAAGAGCCAAATAGTGAAAGCCTTTCTCGACATATTCCATGCTATTTTTTGAATTTGTAGGTCCCTGAAGTTTATCTTGCGTCGATGCCATATGACTTTGCAAAGTATTTTTATAGATGTAGCTAGACGTTGGAGAGTATTCAATTTTGATTCTGGAAGACTTCCCCGCAGATGACATTAGCATATCGCAGATGGCTTTCAACAAGGGCACGGTACACATGGTCAAGCTGGGATTGTGAAATAAGATTTTTCAGTTTTTTAGTGACTTGAGTCCGCCACTGACCTTTCCTTTCACTTTCTGGATTGGTCATCCCAATTCAGCCCTTCGTCCACGATAACCCCTAATATTCACCGCAAACTCTATTCAAATTTTGCATTGTTTGGTCGATTTGTTTGAGTTTGCAGCGATTTGTTCTATGCAAACTAACAGCTAAGAGAATAGTCAGTTTGTTTGCAGTTTGCAATATGCAAAGTTTGCAAATTGGTGCAAAATTAAAACTATTTACAAACTCCCATTGTCTTTCTCTTTTGAATCTGAAACATACTCAAAACAAACTCACTACAAACTTTGTTGCAAATTTGCTGCAAAATAAATGCAACCCCATTTTTTACTAAGGGGACTCAAAGATCTCCTGAAAAGTGGTAGCGATATCATTAGGATTATTGGAACAGGAGCTAAGGATGGTTTCCTAATCTATCTGCTTCAGGTCATTACGAAACTGTGTCCTGTCATAATTGCCAAGACTACAAGTCTCCAAAACTTTTGGATTCTTATTTTGACTCGCCAGGCATTGAATTTTCTTATTCCGTATGCCAGATAGTGATCAACCATCCCTAACTCCAAAACGTCTGTCTTTAATATATTTTGGGCTCGTTGTGGAAAAATGGTCTATTAAGGTTTACTGATATTTTGCTTGTTGTGCTCGTTCGTTGTTACAGCTACTAGTGTATAGCTTTTAATCAGTTGTTCAAGCTGATACTCTGAAAAATTTGCTTTCAATTTGTTCGCATTTGAGGTTTGGCTACTTTTTAAATCGCAGTTTGTTAAAACAAAGGGGATTTCCGCAATTCCACAATATTTACATAAGCGTACAGGAAAATCAAATCTGGGGGCTGCCCGATAAAAATTCCATTGTTTACCAAATTTGTTACCCAACTTAGGGTCAATTTTTGCCCGAAAAAAGGCTGATTTTGGTAAATTTGTCCAAAGTTGGTGGGATGCCACCCTCCCAGCCCCCTGACTCCTACACCTATGCATATCTATATGGCAGGCAGAACCTTCAATTTTGGCATACACCACCATACGCAATGCCCAAAATCTCTAAATCTTTTAGGGCAACCGTAAGTTATAGATAACCTCCTGGTGGCGTACATAAAACGTTACTGGCGGACACATATGGCTGGTGGTTATACGTCGATTCTATTATGGAAAACACGGGGCACTACCCATAGTAAAAAATGGAGTTTGCATTTAGTTTCTAGCAAATTTGCATAAAGTTTGCGCACAGTTTGTTTCCAGTATGTTTCGGATTTAGGAGTTTGCAAATAGTTTGTAAAGAGTTTGAATTTTGCACCAAACAGTTTACAATAGCTTTTTGAAGCTTCCTGAAAGCATGCAAATATTACGGTCATAACAGGTGTGCGTAAATGCTGATGTGCCCAAATTTGTATAAACTCCACACAGCTTGCAAACTCCAAAAGAACAACAGAACATACTCAATGCAAACTGATTGCAAAATTTGTGCAAACTATATTTTTACTAAAGCACAAGGCATGGAGCAGGAGCACGGGGCACTAAGCACGAAAACACAGGATTATTTAGCCAACTTTTGAGTCCTGACAACCAAAGATTAAAGGCCCCCAAATTTATATGTCGACCTGATCGGGGATGCTTGAAAATGCTTTCATGAAATTCATTATTTCATCGAATCAACAGTTTCCGCCCTAGCAGTGCCACAGTTTGATTCTTTAGAGCATGCGTTGTTGTTTGTTGTTTCCCCCTCAGCGATCTTCCATATTGAAGATTGCAAATCAGTAAGGGAAGTTTGCCAGGTCAAAGAGGTCAAATTTTGAAAGGTGCTTTTTAATGAGTTGGCAGCTCCATTGATGAATTCATTAACAGACAGAGTTTGTTAAGAGCACCTAGCAATTAGCCTTTAATGAGATGGCAACTCGCCCAAATTTGATAAATACCTCAGATATCTCTGAATTGTTACGATTGTATACATAGACAATGTCTTTAAGATACCTTGAATATCTTTTAATTGTTTTGATTGTGTGCATAAATAATGCCTATTGTTACAGAAATTCCTGATTCCTACCTCCCTCTGTATATTCCTTCCGGTTTGAGCAAAACCCCTCCATAATGTTTTCATTCTTCAAACATAATTAATTAGCCATGTTTGAAGAATGAGATCATGCTTGCAGCTTGCTTTATGCATGGGCGTTAAGAAACGCGGTAATTATTCCTACAACTGTTTTTCCTCACTGTTCCCTATGCCCGTTCCTCCCTGTGTCCCTATGCCCGTGCAGGTCGTTGTTGTTGTGCCTGGCTTTCCTTGTATTCCTGTGTTCTGATTTGAGTGACTGTGAACAACAACAACCTTCACGGGCATAGGAACACTGGAGGAAACAAATTTTGTAGGAATAACTACCACGTTTCTTAACACTCATGCTTTATGTCGTTCTAAAACATTCATTCTATTTTGAGCTTACTTGGAAGTGAAACTTTTCAATTTATGAGGATTAGATGTCATGATTGTTATCAGAATAACTACAGTTCTAAAACAGTAAATGTGGAGAAGATCGGCGACAGTAGATAATGTTGACATGAAATTATTTATTTTATTGCTGAGATTTCAGTCAGTAAGGGAACTTTGCCAATATCAAAGAGATCACATGGCCAGGGTGAAAACTCGGACAGCTCGGAAAACTCGGAAAGTTCGGAAAGTTCGGAAATCTTTCTCCAAACTTTACTTGTCCGACTTTTCGTATTTCCCCTATATCAAATTCGAAAACACGGACAAAACTTTCCGAAGTTTCGAAAGCACGGACAAAATTTTCCGAAGTTTCGAAAACTCCGAAAGCAGAATGCCCACAAGCACGATCCACAATCACTTGAAAAAAGAAACTGTTAACAATTTTCAAAAAATTTCCGAAACTATTGTCAGAAGCTTTTGTCCAAATGTTTTCCCATTTAGATCTTTGAGTCCCTTTTCTCTCTGGCAAGTGTCGAGACGAAGTCTTATCCAATTTGAAGTAATTTTCAAACCTTTCCTTTAAACCAGCGGAAAAGAATCGTAATGTGTTTTCGGAACTTCGGAAAATTTTGTCGTAGTTTTCCAAACTTCGGAAAATTTTGTCAGTATTTTCGAAACTTCGGAAAGTATTGTCCGTGTTTTCAACACTTCGGAAAATTTTGTTCGTCTTTTCGAAACTTCTGAAAGTTTTGTCCATGTTTTCGAAACTTCGGAAAGTTTTGTCCGTGTTTTCGCATTTGATATAGGGGAAATACGAAAAATCGGACAAGTAAAGTTTGGAAAAAGATTTCCGAACTTTCCAAGTTTTCTGAGCTGTCCGAGTTTTCGCCCTGGCCGAGATCACATTTTGAAAATTACTGTTAATGAGTTGCCAGATCCATTGTCAATGGCATTGATGACTTCATTAACAGCCAGAGTTTGTTAGGAGCACCAAGTAATTAACCTTGATGAAGAAATATCAATTGGCAAGTGCCCCAAATTTGATTGTTAGCCCAAATATCTCGAAATTGTTTCGATTGTATATATTAACAATGCCTCTAAATATCCGGCTGGTGTAATCTGCAGGTTGCAGGTTGCATAATGCAGGCTGCAGGTTGCATAATGCAGGTTGCAGGTTATGATTTATGGTCAAGGGCTGTTTGGCTGTATCAAGGGGCCGTCTCCTTGATGATGCTAACATTTTCGGTCTCAGGGGGTTCTCATGTGGGTCTAGTCTTAGATCTTCTGGTGCATTCCTATGATGTCAGATAAGAACAATTGCTCCTTTAGAAAAGATATTGGTATGTGTGTAAGAACCATTGCTCCTTACAAAATATATTGCTGTAAGATCATCACATCAATTAGTATGTATTAGACCCATATTAGATCCCTTAGTTGCAAATGAATTAAGTGCCTCCAACACAGATTTTTATCACCATAAGTGCATAGTTGTCAGCCAATGATCCTACCATTGAGTCACATCAATGAAAATTGCCAAANNNGTTTTCAGGGCGGAGCAGTGTGAACGCAAGGTGAAAACGGATACTTTTTTATCCGTTTTCATATGAATATGGAGCAGTGTGAACGGGGCCTCAGTGTTATCCAAATAACATTCTAAGGCAATAGAGCACGACAGGGGTGTTATCTTACAGTTACCAAGGGGTACAGTAATTGGCTACCCTTCCTTTTAAATAAGCAATGACACGACCTCTTTGTTCGAATTAACTGTGATGTAAAATTTCATTTTAATCCCTATTAATAATGATGATAATAATGATAATGATGATAATAATGATAATGATGACAATAACAATAACAATAACAATAATAATGATAATGATAATGATAATGATAATGATAATGATAATAATAATCAATTTATTTACAGTTGGTGGTGGCTCCAATTTACATGAAGCTAATAAATACCAACTATCTAATTACAAAGTATAAGTTAAAACCAAAGTTCTATTTACAAATATTACAGTTACATTTTTCTCGCTGCCAGTTTTTGATCATGGTTTTAAACGTCTCGCTACTTTGTGCAGATTTTATGCTGTCTGATAAAGTGTTCAAAAAAAGTACACCGCCTCTGAACGATAGTGAACTTTGTCCATGTGAAGATGTTTTAATTTTTGGCAGCTGAAGGAGGTTCTTTATCCTTAGATTATACTTTACATCTTTGGTTATGAAAAACTCCTACAAAAAGGAAGGGCTAATGGCATTTGTGGATTCATATATTTCGACCACTAGCTTTTGTAGATTCTTACAATGGATAGTTACCTCTTCCGACCTTGCCAATAGTTCTTCAAATGTAGATGTATAATCGCCATAGAGAACTCTCAAGGCACGCTTATATAACCGGTTTATTCTATTGTTAGCTGTTTTACCACAAAACATCCATATCAGTGGACAATAGTTAAAAGTTGACATTATGAAAGTTTTGTATAGTATGGTTGCTTTATGTTTTTGTAGATACCCAGAAATTCGGGAGAAAGCACTTACGTTTTGGTTTGCCTTTTTGCAAATAGCTTCAACGTGATTTTGAAATTGTAGCTTTGAGTCAATCGTTATTCCAAGAAGTTTAACTTCCTCGGTAGTCTTTATGGATCGACCATTTATTTCGAGACACAATTTTTGGCCCTTTTCAAGGCACATAAAGATAACCTGAAACTTTTCTGGATTACCTACCATTCTGTTGTACTTAAACCAGTTTAAGGCATTATGTATATTTCCTTTGAGGGATCTCAAAATTGTTTCTATACTATCTTCGCATGAATAGATAGTGTTATCATCGGCAAAGTTGCATACTTGTGAGTTCTCAATGGCATATATGAAATCGTTAATGAATAGATTGAACAGTAAAGGTCCAAGGACTGAACCCTGTGGAACACCGGATTTTACTAATTGCCAGTTATTGTAGGTAGCATTTACCTTCACTCTTTGTAGCCTGTTTGCGAGGTAGCTATGCAGTAAATTCAAACCATCTAAACGGAACCCATATGCCTCGAGTTTCGCTAAAAAAAACCTCAAAAGAAATTTAGCTTGGCAAAAATAGCCACTAAACCAGTCTGAGTATGTTAAATATCTAGAAGTTCCAATCGATAAAAAACCTTTCATGGAAGCAGGTCATGTGGAATGCAGTCATAGGCTTTGGAAAGGTCCATTAAAACCATCCCAACCTTGCCCGACTTGTCCAGTGTTTTACGACATTGCTCAATAAATCGAAATACTAATGTGAACTGTAGCCTTTTCTACAGCCATATAGGAGTTAATACAATTTTATTTGAATGAACGGCAAAATTTGTTTAGAGAGCAATCAATAGTTGTTTGGCACACATTTGAATTGAAATTTGAAAGCTGAGAATTGACAAACATGCCAATGCATACAGTCACCAAGGAATAGCTTTCTTCGATCAAAATGCACCTACAAAAACAATAATCCAAAAACGAGTGCATGATCATTTTTTAAAGATCTTATCCGTAGATATTAGTTCCCTTGGGTGTATACCGGGTGCATCAAAAAAAGTACCCCCTTTGGACTGGGAAAAGGAACGAAACGATAAAATGGGGGGACTCCTCGACTCCACAACTAAATTTGTTAATCTTCAACTTAAATGCACATACGAGCTTGTGAAGTCAAAATTTAGAGTGCACCTGAAACCAGAGGTACGAGCTTGTGAAGTCAAAATGTAGAGTGCACCTGAAACCAGAGGTTTTCAAAAAGGGCCTAGCCATGCTTTCTTTTATTTCATCAGCATTTACCAAAGGAATTTTCAATCTTTTATTTTCAGTTTTTATTTTTGAAAAGAATTCTACTCTGAAATGTTTCAATTGTTCTTCAAATCAATTTTCTTTTGAGGAAAAAATCGTTCCTTGCATTCCATTGAAAAGTTATTTGTATCAAAGAAGAAGAAAAAGGAGCACATGCACGCTTATTTCGGAGATGTGGCACGAGTTTATTAAACTCGCACATTTTTCTTTTACTTGTTTAACTAGGGTCGTGGCTAAGCGTCTACGGTTCTTTTCAAAATAAAAAAACGAAAGTTAAAATTCCTTTGGAAAATTCTCATGATATCAAATCATGGTTAGGCCCTTTCTCAAAACCTCTGGTTTCAGGAGCACTCTAAATTTTGACTTTGGGAGCTCGTATCACGGGTGTTTGGTGAACGATTTATAAATGATAGGTATGTACATTTAAGTTGAAGATTGACCAGTTTAGCTGTGCAATCAGAAAGTCACGATATCTAATCGTTTTGTTCCTTTTTTCCAGTTAAAAGGGGGCAATTTTTTCTGAGACACCCGGTACGATTGCTTGTTTTGCAATAATTCCAAGATAGATGATACAAATTTCATTTCCTTCAAGCAATGAAGATTGTAAGAAATAATTTATTGTTCACACCCAAGGGAATTATTTCGCTGATGACCATCTTTTGTTAGACAAATGTAATTTGAACTTTTTGTAGAATGAAAAAAGATGTCTCTTCGGGACTATATTCGTGAATCTGATTTTCAAGTTAAGTTTTGGATTTCTATTCAAATATGTTTCTAAGTACGAGACTTCTTGCTGGTATTTTGCCATGATTCAGGAGATTCCTCAAAACAGCGCATTTGAATTTTAGGCCAAAAACCAAAAGCTCTGGTTTGGAGGTGGAAGCAAATTTGGACTTTCAAGATCAATATTTCAACTCTCAATGCACCAATATCATCAAGCAAAGTATTTATCGTCAAGTTAACTATCGAGGATTACTTCAACAATTATTAGGGATTTATTCGACCTAAATTCTTGTCGCTAGCCCAGATCAAATCCGTAGAGTTTTTTTGGGGACACCCGGTATGGTATTGTTTGTTTAGCATCATATTATTTTTGCTGAGAATACACATGAAATTGAAAATTGAAATTGAAATTACTTCTCTTCTCCTTGAGACCATTTTCTTAATGAAGCAAGCACGCACAAAAAACAAACCGCGTAAATAATGCGATACATGCAAAGTCTTGCATGAGTTCTGTACATTGCGAAACAGCATAGCACAAGAAAAGTGTGATCCAGTGCAGAAGCTATCAAATGATGTGAAGATTTGAAACAAAGCATCAACAAACCTCAATTAGTTCAAATGAAGTTTCTCTTTCACTCAGCTGCGCCATTGCATTTTTTGTCGTTATCGCATATTCTGGCCCACATGTCAGGTTAAGATTTTCCTATGGTAAAATAGAAGAAGACGTCGATTGAAAATCACTTAGTTCTCATTGTTTAACCAACGTTATTTTCAGTACAATTATTGCATGGGCTGAACAAAATTTTTGGAGCATTTCGATCTTTAAGGATTTGATTTTTAGATATCCTGTAAATTAGTGAAGCTTAGTGCTGTCGTGAAATACGATTATGTTTTTATCAAACCCGGGCTTTTTAACGAGGATGAAAAAGGCACAAAAGAGCACAGAGATATAAACAACTTAGAAGCCAAATAATTGTATATGCGTAAAATGCTTTCGAACCTGAAGATATTACTAGTTTTAATCCTATCCAGACTGGGCATTTTCAGCATCTAAAAGATTGGGTAGGGGCTGATCCCGCCCCCTCCCTTAATAAATCAGAACTGCCTAGAGATAAAAGATTGGGAATTGGCACTTCTTATGTAATGTTATGTGGAGAATCCGAATAGGTAATTTATTTTACTGCAATTACTGTATATTCGATGACGTCGTTGATTTTCTTCGTTCTTGTTCCAAAAAATACCAAAAATTAGTACTTTTTCATATTTCATATTTATTTTCATATTTAATTATTTTAAGGAGGGTTGCCCTTCAGCAGAAGCTGGTTTTCAAGGGGTCCTCCGATAAAAACATTTAATTAAATCTAAGAAAGAAAAAAGTATTAAAAAACTGTCAATTAAATCAAAATATAAACCCTATTTACAATATTTAAAACCTACATAACTTGTACTCATTTGTCTCTGAATTTTGTTTCAAAAGAGATGGCATACATATCTTTAAATCATTTTGCAGCCGAAAGACTAAATTTGCATGAAAACATGACGTTGTTTTCAAATAGTGAATTTTGTAAACTTAAACTATTACCTAAATTCATTATAACAATGACGTCATTTGTGACGTCATATCTTGAAAAACAAGAAAATCATTAATTAATTTCTTTCATTTTATCTCAGTTAAGTTCTACCGGGTGTCCCAAAAAAAAGTACTCCTGTTTGAAAAATCACCAAAAACTGATTACATGGCCGATCTTTAAATTTCTTTTTTTGGCAAGTGGATCATAGACCAAATTATTTTCCAAGATATAGCTGATCTCATGATTTGTTTTAAAATTAGCAAATTTAAATCCTTTAGGGCTGCTTGGTTTTGAAGCATACTGTGAAAAGCATTGATGATTACCAGTTTATTTTCTTTTTTTACATCCGAGGTTCTAGTTTGGTCATCAATGTCAGAAAGCAACGCAAACAATCATTGTAGACTTGAAGGATAATGAAAAATCTCAAAATAATGGCTGTTAGGTAAGATTTACGATGTTGCTTAAATAAGGTTTTTCAACCTGTTATTGTGTTCCCTTTAAGTAAAGAAAACAAGCATTTTGTCATCCTTAAATATATTTTGATCACTCACAAAAGAGATCAAAAATAAAATTTGATAGCAGGTTCGATATTCGAATTTTGGTGATTTTTTAAACGGGAGTACTTTTTTTTGGGACACCCAGTAGTTATAGCCAAAATTTGGTTCCATTATCTTACTTCTGTCAATATTTATCTTAGTTTGAAAGGTTTGACAGTTAAACATAAAATTTCAAAACTTGAGAAAATAGTTATATCTCCAAAACCAAATGAGATATTTTGATCAAATTTGGAGGTAAAGGTGCTCAATATATATTTAGGAAAAGTCATGAAAACTGAAAAGCTCAGGATCTAACCGAAAAAAATAGAAGGGAAAACTGAGAGGGGGGCTGCAGTCTGGATAGGGTTAAAACATATGCCTTTAAAGTAATTGTTCAAAGCTTTAGAATGATCACGCGCGATAGGAAACGAGTTTGGTGTTTGACTCACCTGTAATGTATGTATTAATTATCTTGCCTTCTGCTTGTTATTCGGCTTGAAACAGGCCTAAATGAGCCCGCAGCTCCATGTGAGCTTCCGCCGCCATTTTGTTATTTCAACTGCCAAATCGTCTGCCTGCGCAGAGGTCAAGTGAGAACGAAAGGAAAAGAAAGAAAAAGAATGGGTAAGAGGTCAAGGATCTGGGGACAATGGGCCCCATTGATCTCGGCGAGGAAAGCTTTGGCAGGACCTTTGTAACATTCCCGCCAAACATTTTGTATGTAGCACAGGGCATCAAGGCAGAAAATGCCAACGTTTTTCAGGGGGTTTCCCCTCAATAACTTAGATGAAAAGATGGCGGAAAAGATGGCAGCATGAAGAGACTTTTGACCATAGATTACCAAAATTATCAGAACAATTCGTGGATTTTTGGTAGAAATTGCAGCTCGTCTTCTCCCCTGTCATGGACGGAGGACCATTAAAAGCTTCTAGAATTATCAGCCTCACAAATCGACGATCAGAATAATTCAGAAAGAAGGCGGATTCAATATGGTTGGACGCTTGGATTCGTAGGTTTTCCTGTTTCGCTTGCACGAAGATTTGGCGGAGGATTGAACGTTCAAGCTTTTGAAGAATATTCGCATTAGACTTATGACCGCTCTTGTTGGAAGCGAAGCAAGAAGGTGCCCAATCGAGGGGAAAGTTGATCAAGCCATTTCAGCTTCGAGGAATATAATATCTAGGCCTAGCTAGGCCTATCCCTCACGTGGAGTCGTTGAAAATTCGACTGCGAGCATTTGAGCGGACCTGTGGAGGTTTCCAGCAGATATATAGACAGAAAGGAAAGAAGTTTATGAGTGTTGTATTTAATTGAACAGCGCTTGATTTTTTGTCATTGAGATTCGAGCATTGTATTAAGTGGCTTTATTGAACTCGTACTGCTAAGTGCTAACTGTTTCACGTCAGAGGTTTTTATGGAAGTTTGAGGATTAAAATGAAGTTTAGAAGATGTTGATAAATACACCACTGTGGTATGATTCAGTATGTTGCATGATGTACACGAAAGCCTTGACGAAGAATGAAACCCTGTTTCTTTTCGAGAGAACAATAAAAACTGACAAGACAACTTGTCACTTGAATTTATTTTACCTGACTGAATCTGCTGGATCACTGGATGTAGCAATGTTAATGCCACATGTAGCAAGAAACATTTGAGAACATACATTATGACTGTCTTGATCTAAGAAGCAGGGAAGGGGATATGCACATTTTTTTATTTAGTCAAAAATAATTGCTCAACACTGCATTTGCCGTTCTATCTTTGAGTTTAGTTTTAAAAAGTTTCTTAGCTCTTTTTTAAGATATTAGTACTAGCCAGGGTTTCTTACATTTCGAAAGGAATATGAAAGGAATATTACTTGGACTAGGCCAAACTTTGTTTAAGGTGGCTATTTGTTAGGATGATCCTAGAAACTTCATAATGAATGACCTATTTTGTAGGAACTGTAATAAACGTCTTAATTTGTTGTTGCTCTGAAGGTAGAATCAATTTATTTTTGTTAAAAGGCTTTAAAAGTATTAAAATCTCAGGACAATTATTAACAGAAATAGCAAAATTAAAGCTGCAAATTAAAAAGTTTCTTATCCTAGGTAGCTTGGTTTCTTAATTCTGAAATTCGAGCCTACAATTTCTTATGAGACGTTTCTTAGAAAAAAAATGTGTGTAATAGCACACTATGTGGTATCAACTACTGTAACTTACGCAATTAAGAGTTGGTCTAAGTAATCTGAGAGAACATAGATTTAGGCACAATTTCAGGGATACGACTGACCCAATGTGCCTGTCAAACGACGGTGTGGAAGATACTGCACACTTTTTGCTGCTGTGCCATGAATATACTACTCACAGAACGGTGTTCCTTGACAGAGTAAATCGCATTTCGGCTTCCTGTGGAGTGGACATCAATAGTTTATGCGAAGATGAATTGCTTAATGTAATTCTCTATGGGAGTGAAAATTTTCCAGATATTTCAAATAAAGACATACTCTTGGCAACTATAGAATATGTAACGGCTACCAACAGGCTAAACTAACTAAAGCTGCACTTTCTCTTTCCTTCCTTTCCTCTCTCTTTTTTTGTTCTTTGTTTTTCTTTCACAATCTTTTTTTCTTTACCTTACTTTTCTTTCTTTGTATTTATGTACCCTTTATGGGCTTAAGTGAATATGATGCGAGCACTCTTATTGTCTAACCTTATTCATATATATATATATTTACATCGCTGATTGAACAAAAATCAGCGCACTTTCACTTTCACAAACCGAAATCTTTAATACCAGTGTTCGCATCACATTCACCAAAATTGTGTTATCTATGTACTGTTCCTGTGTTGGCTGAAGAGGAGATGTGCCCGAACACACCCTCTGTGGTATCGTCCTGTCTTGTTCTATGTCCTTGTAGTAATGCTGTAACATCGTAATATCGTAGTATTGTAGTAATTCAGTATTGTAGCATTTGTAATATTGTAGTATCTTTTCCTGTATTTTAGTATCGTATAGTGTAGGTAATGTAGCATTTGGTATTGATTTATAAAATAAAAAAAAAAACAAAAAAAACTACTGTAAATTTTCTATTAGATCAAAATAACAACCCTGCAACCATTCTATGTAATTTTCAGAGCTCTTTTTGTATCAGCAGAACCAGAAAACAACTATCTTTGTGTACAGTTTTGAATCAATTTTGATAAATAGGACATGTCTGACTTGTCCACTTGGGGGATATCTCGAATAATCATCTGATGGGGAGTTGCCATTTTGCCTGAGAAATTAGAAAATTCTGCAAATTTTAAAGAATTTTAGGGTTGTAATTCCGCAAATTATGAAGCATTTCCTGTAATTCCTATACTGTGGCCAATTTTTCTCCAGAACAGGATACAATTCCCCAAAAAACTTCAATCAGACAATTCATGTCTGAAAAGGATACGCATAATTTCATAACTTTAAAAAAGTACCCCTAAAAACGGCACGTCTCTGTAACACCAACATACTAAGAATAATAATATTATATTAATTACTAAGAATAATAATATTATAATAATATAATAATAATAAACTGCAACAATTGCAAACAAGGGCAAAGAAGCTGATAGAGGATGCCAAGTATAAGGACGGATGGACTTGTAAATGGCTCACTGTGGCGCAGTGTTGTGGCGCAGTGGTGTAATCCTCTGACTTTGCAGCCAGAACAGTCAGGCGGACAGGGTTCGATCCCAGGTAGAGCCCCACCAATTGAGCATCATGACAAGGGGTCGCGGACTCGATTAGGTCTTCTCTACTTCTGCGATCCCAGCGCTTGGCGCTAAAAAACGCAACCTCATCTTCACTGTACAGTCTTTGCTCTCCTTTGACCAAGGAGTCATGACATATAAAATTTTGCATAACCTCTGTCTCGAAAAGTTTCGCCATAAGTTTACTAAAAGATCCCAGATTTCAGGGTATAGAACCAGAAATCGTGGAGATCTGCAGATTCCCAAAGTTAGGTTAGAATATGCAAAGCGAAGTTTCTACTTCTCTGGTGTCAAAAACTGGAATGATATCCCTGACAACATTCGTGAGAAAGAATCAATCGCTCGTTTTAAAACAGGTTTTAGAGAGTATCTTTTGGACCTTTGAATGTGCAGGACCCTTGGTAGAGCAGCAATTCATAGTACTTTTTTTCTACTTGAACAAATATTGTAAATAAGCTGTTACTTTGTTAATTTTCCAAGCTGAAAGGAGTCTCGTGTATAACTATTGATAAAATGAAAAAATGAAATGAAAATTAATCCTACCCCCCCCCCCCCAGCCTGCCCAAGTCCTCTAATTTCAGGAAAAAAATGAAACACTATGAAGAGTGGATCTGTGAACGTGAAGCAAAACGGAGGATAAAAGCGAACACTGCAAAGAAACCTCTCCTCTCTGTTTTTTTCTGTAATTTGAGAATCGGACAAGTCAAGTGGTTTGTACAACTTTACAGTAAACTGCTTAGAAATGTTGTCCATTTGGTATTTGTTGTGGTTTTCTTGTCATTAAATTTATACTAATTCAGACAACTTGTCGTTTTTATTTTGTCTCATATTTCTCGTTCTGCCCCTTGTGTAATTTCGCTATGATGAATTGAACCTCACAGTTCTAATTATTCTAACCGCGACAATTTTTTATCACGACATGAAAATGCAAGAAAATGTCTGAATCAACAATTCATTTTGGTTTTCACTCGAATCGCGCGCCAAAAACAATTTAAATATTCCCGCCATTTGTACTAAACCTCACTTTCGCAACTTCAAATGAGGTCACGATCCATAACACAGCCCCCCGTTTCTCTTTGATGCGAAGCCGTTCCTCTGGCCTCAGCTGTGACGTCACAGCTAGGGCCACCTATTGTTCAAATGTTACGAACGTTTGACGAAATCCTATCAAAAGCCGCGCCTCAACCTCTTACCCATTCTTTTTCTTTCTTTTCCTTTCGTTCTCACTTGACCTCTGCGCAGGCGGACAGTTTGGCAGTTGAAATAACATAATGGCGACGGAAGCTCACATGGAGATGCGGGCTCATTTAGGCCTGTTTCAAGCTGAATAACAAGCAGAAGGTAAGAGAATTAATACATACATTACAGGTGAGCCAAACACCAAACTCATTTCCTATCGCGCGTGGAATGATACAAGAATGACAGCTGTAAAATGATAAAGGAATAACAGCCATCATCTCTAGTGAATTCAATATTAGTAGCAAATTTATAAAACACAATGAGTTGACCAATCATGCAACAAAGAGAAATTCAAGCCTGTGCTTAGTTCAACACGGGCTGAGTTTTGATAGCATCACATATTTTGCTTGGCGCTTACACGAAATCTCAATACAGCAGAGATTAGGTGACATGATATGAATGCTGTCGCAAACGATAGAAAGGCGGGCTGCCACTATCCCAAAATGAAACGATTTGATTTAAACACGACCCGAGTTTTTCAGTTTACATGGACATTTTCAATAATCGCAGGCCGTGCTGAAATTTCCGCAAGGGCTGAGTTGCCGAGTCGAGTTGAACCAGTGTTGGGTTTCATGAAAAAACAGTGTCGGCCTCTTTCATGTACCCAGTATGGAGGGTTAGACCATGAGCGGTAGGAAACATTTGGATTGATCGTTGAAACATGTTGTGGTCATAGGTTGCGCTTTTTAAGATTAAATTACCTGCGATGTTTTCAGAGCGGCAGCCTGTTTCTTTGTGGCCACTTGACGGTTGACCCAGCAGACCCTCATCTGTCCTTTGTTAAGTTCCTATCAAATAACAGGAAGCCGCTCTGAAATTATCGCGGCTAATTAATTATAAAAACCCCAAACTATGATCCCAGCATCTTTCAAAGAGCAATCCAAATGTTTCCCACCGCTCATGCTTAGACCGTCAACTGAGTTAAAACTCAGCTGGTGTTGATCTCAGCACGGGCTGACATTTCTCACGTAAAGGGCCTTAAAACATTCGTCAGGATACCCGTTAGTATTAAAATATGAGACAATTATCTCACCTCTTCCTCTAGATCAACATCCACATCTCTTTTCCTCTTCTTTTCTTTGATTGGAGGAACAAATCCAAGCATCTGTATTACATCTTCAAGGTAATACTCTGAATGGTAGAAAAGTGAACATTGCATAATTATTTGGAAATATTCACATTTTCAATAATAACTTAGCTAATATTTGGGGAAAATCGCATTTAAACAGCTTAAAAAAATCGTCAAACAACAAGAATGCAAGAAAATCGTGTTCAGAGAAACATTATTCTCAGCAATAAGGATATGACGACAATGCAAATGATAAATATTACTAAGTTATGATAAGTGCTACTCGGTGACCCAATAAAAAGTGAAACTTTTTAGACAAATTATCAAAATTTGATTATACATACATACATACATACATACATACATACATACATACATACATACATACATACATACATACATACATACATACATACATACATACATACATACATACATCATATATTTGTTAAAGCAGGTTAGCTAAGGTGGCAGCATAAATGCTGATGTGGACCTGCTGCAATACAAATTTAATTACCTTATAGTTAAAACAAAAAAAAAGCATAGCAATCCTAAGAAAATACATATTAAAGATTATAAGAAATTAATAAAGAAAAAGGTATTAAAAACTTTAAAAGTATAAATAATCCTCGGATTTAGAACTTATTTGCGAAGCTTCTTTATTAAAACTAACTGATAGTATTGTTTTCTTGTTGTCTTTTAATTTTCTCTTGAATAAACTTAAATTTCTTATTGCACGGGTTTCTGGTTTTAGGTTGTTCCATAATAACGGTCCTCTATAACTGAAAGATGTCCTTCCTTTTTCTGATTTTGCTCTCGGTATTACCAGAGAGTCATTTTTCGCATATCTGTTCACATTCTTGGTCACATATGACTTAATTTCTTGGCGATCGTCTCCATGATATGACTTATGCACTAAAGTTAGAAGCTTCCTTTTGTAAATGTAATCCAGAGGGTCCCAAGATACAGTAGCAAGCACGTTTTCATTACTTAAGTTTCTTGGCAAGTTGTGAATCAGTCTAGCAGCTCGCACATGGGTTTTCTCAATTTCAGTCATCAGTGCTGGTGAAGACGTTCCCCATACTGCCATTCCATAAGTGACTGATGATATGATTGTCCTAAAATATATTTCCTCTTTGACCTTTACAGGTAAGTAAGACATCCTTCTTAATTGACTGACCTTTGCTTTGTATGATTTTGATAATTTACTTATATGAAGATTCCATTTCAAGTGGTTATCTATCGTTATTCCCAAACATTTTGAACTCTGAACATAATCAATAATATCCTCCCCAATCTTGACTGGTTTCAGTGGTCCAACGAAATCCTGGGCAGTCATTATGAGTACCTCGGACTTTCCACTGTGTATTGACAATTGATTTTTCTGGCACCAGTCGTTAACATCATTCCCTATAACATTTAGCGCATCGATGACTTCTTCTGTGTTTTGCCCGACATAATAGAAAGTTGTATCATCTGCAAATAGGTATACTTGGCCTTTACTAATGTTTTCTGGCAGGTCATTGATGTAGAGAGAGAACAGCTTAGGTCCTAATAGAGAACCCTGTGGAACTCCATATGAGATTTCTCTGGAATTGGAAGAGGCTCCATTTAGCTCAACAAACTGAGATCTATTTTCTAGGTAGTTTTCAAGGAGCTCAAATAACTGTCCTGAGATACCGCATGCTTGAAGCTTCTTTTTCAGAATTATATGATTAACTGAGTCAAAGGCTTTTCTGAAGTCGATAAACAGTATTCCAATGACTTTTTTCTATCAAGGGCTTTTCTCCAGTCTTCAGTCATGTGGAGCAACAAACTCTCTGTTGACTTTCCCTCCTTAAAACCCCATTGTGCAGGTGTTGATAGTTCATGTAGGTCAAGATGGTTGTTTAAAGGTCTACAAATTTGGCTCTCTAATAACTTGCTAGGTATGCTCAACATAGAAAGGGGTCTGTAGTTTTCTGTCTCATCTTTAGGCCCCTTTTTAAAGGCACTTTTCAATCTTGCGATTTTCCAACTGTCAGGAACTGTTCTACTTTCTATGATCTTGTTTAGAACAAGCTGCAACCCTGGTACCACTGACTCTCCTCCTATTTTTAGCTCTCTAGGGGATATTTTATCAACTCCCATGGCTTTGAATGGCTTTAATGTGGCAACCTGGTGATTTAGGAATTTCACATCTATTTTGATTTCATGGCACACAGGTGTAACTCTATTTATGAAACTTGTGTCATTTTCATTTACTGTAATACTAAATTTTTTTTGCTAGGTTCTTTCCTATATCTGCAAAGAAATTATTTAGTAGGACAGCTTTTTCTTGATCTAAGACTTTGATGTTTCCATTTTCATCCTTCAAGCTAGAAATGTTTGATTTAATTGACTTTCCCCTGATCTTACTTACTAACTGCCAGAATTCTCTTGAGCTTGAAGCTTCGTCAAATTTATCTTTCCAGTATGTGGCTTCAGCCTTCCTTACTGTTACATTTACTTTATTCCTCAATTTATGATAGTCTTCTTTCAAAAGAATGTCTTCTTTCATTATGTTGTCTTCTTTATGAAGTCTTCTTTCATTATGTTGCCATCATCGTTCGTGTATTCTTTCGAAAGAGAGGTGAAGAATAAGAAGTTGACTCTAGTAAGGTTTATCCTATTACTTTACACACTTCAATTTGAACAGGACTCTTAGTGATACCAGTAACCATCTTTACTGAAAAGGTTATCCTGTATAAATATGGTATATTATCATTATTTCTATTTCTATTTTTATTATTATTATGATTTGTCTTTTTTCTCAGGATTGATCTTACTTCCTGGTTAATTTGCCATGATAGCGGAGCACACCCAGTGGTCTTAGGTACCGTTAGCATTACTTCCCTCTTTGATCTTTACTTTGTGTCCAATACTTTCCGTAATATTCTCGCTGTTCCAAGTAAACATGGTTTCTGTAACGTTTCTACCGTAAGGTCCAATTGGAAATTTTTAAACCATTTATCAAAATTCTTTGTCACTGTCCCTAATGCTCCAGTTATTACCGGTATAACATTTTTCATTGTCCATATTCTTGCAATTTCATACTTCAGGTCATTGTAATTTGTGCATTTCTCTTCCTCTTTCTTTTCTATACGAGTATCAAATGGGCAAGATCGGTCTATCAACTGACAACTCTTATTTTTCTTTTCAATTACAGTGATATCAGGTCTATTATGCTCTAACTGTTTATCGGCTTGTATAGGAAAATCCCATAGAATCTTGCAATCCTCTGGCTCTAGTACCTTCTCTTTTTTTTTTTTATATTCATCTAAAATTTTACAATACAAGTTACTACCTAATATACCTTCTAATTACTATACAACTATACAACACTACAGGGACGATACCAGGGAGAGCAAAAGACTATGACTACCCCCCGGCCATTACATAAAACATGCAACTAGATTACAAATAAGTATACAACTACAAACATGTTACACCTAAACGATTAAATACTGATAAATGCTAAAACATACAAACTACACTACTAACGATTAAAAACTAACAGATACTATACTAGATTCTGTCTGACATTAGATGTCAGGTCATGGTTCTGGTGGATGAAATATTGACACGAGCGCAAACTCGTTGTTGTAATGTTTTTGATACAATGCCTGACATCTAATGTGAAACAGAATTTACAAAGAAAAAGAACATTTACGTTAAGGGACTTGGTGGCTGCTTAGTACTGAAGTTTCAAAAGATCTTAATCAAACAGACCAGTTTCGTGGATGAAACGTAAAGTCATTTCGAGTATATTTCTGTTCATGTCATTTGAAAGGTCTTGATCACCATATAACAAAAGCTGCGCCAAAGCATCATTTGAAAGATTGGTGATTTGTACAAATGGTCGTAATAATTCTACAATTCCAGCGAGAAGATCTTGTCGTTGAACATCAAAAGAAGGGCACAGCAACAAAAAGTGCTCCGTATCCTCAATGCCATCGCTTGTTGGGCACATTGGATTTATGGTATCCCTAAAATTATGCTTGAATTTGTGGAAATTTAACTTGCTGAGACCAACCCTAAGTTGAGTAAGATAGGATAATCCTATTGGATCGTGAATTCCAAAAACAGATTTTGCAGGGGGGCGGATTATTGATAAGAGCTTTTTCTTAAAAACAGCAACAGAAGATGCAAGTCTCAATTCAGGCTCAAGCCTATTCCATTCGGATAAACAGTGAGGATAGAAGCTAGATTTGAATTTTTCTGTCCTTGCCGTTAATCGCCCAATGACATCCTGGTTGCGAAGGCGGTACTGCGGCTGATGAAAAGGGGGAATTGGACCTACTGTATACTCAGGGCTAAGGTTATTTATAAACTTGTAGAACAAGGTAAGGCGTCTACTCCATCTTCGGGAACTTAATGACTCCCAGCCAAGCTCTGTGTACAGCTTCTCTCGAGATGTTCCCCTCCATGTTCCTGTTACAGCCACAGCAGCAGAGTACTGAACAGCCTCTAGCTTTTCCATTAAATTTGGTAATTAATATTTTGACTGAATTCACATATTTTAGCAGGAATATGGTAAATAACATCACCATAGTCCAGGTGGGGTCGAACATAGAGCTTATATAATTCGTTTAGGGTATGCCTGGGCAGATATTTGGAGATATATTTCAGCAAACCAATGCCCTTTCTTGTTTTAGAGATGGCAGATTTTATATGAGCTGAGAAAGATAGCTTTGAGTCCAGGATAATTCCTAAATGTTTATGTTCATTTAGGAATTATCCTGGACTCAAAGCTATCTTTCTCAGCTCATATAAACCTTCTCTGGCTGATCCATGTACCATTTCTCAGCCTTTCCAAGCCCCCACTTCTCACACAGCTTCCAGTGGATTACTTTGGCCACAATGTCATGCCTACAGTTCTTATACTCTGTCTGTGCTAGCTTGGGACAATCTGAGACAATGTGTGCTACTGTCTCATTTTCCATGCCACATAATCGACACAATGGAGACACATCTTCTCCATACACTACTTTCCTGATGTTGTTCGTGCATAATGCCTGATCTTGAGCAGCAATGATTGTACTTTCTGTCTCTTTTTTCAAATATCCTTTCTTTAGCAAATCACACGATTTACTACCTCTTATTTCATCTGTCTCCTTTCTAAACTGCCCGTGTAGTGCCTTTCCCATATATGCGGTTTCGTGTTCCTTTCGTACTTCTTCTTTGCTTTTTCCACATCTGTTGCCCCCAAATGCATCATCTCTATTCACTGCCTTTAGTAGTTCCTCCTTAGAAGTCCGTGGATATTTCTCCAAACTGTCATTTCCTAATCTTACGCAATCTTCTACTCCAATCAAACCTCGTCCTCCTTCAGCTCGTTTCAAGTACAACGTATCTACATCTGCTTTTAGATGGTGTGCTCCATACATTGTCAACATCTTCCTTGTTTTTCGATCCAATACCTTCAAATCTGCTTTTGTCCATCATATGATACCAGCTCCATATCTTATGATTAATACTACCCTTGAGTTAATAGTTGATATGATATTTCCACCATTGAGTTTCGACTTTAATATGGTTCTTCTTACGAGTCTTCGAACATACTCTTTGCTTACTTGATCCTTCATCTCCTCATGTTTTATTCCATCTGCCTCTAAGATCCCAAAATACTTACAACCAATTCCTTCTTCAGTACACTTCATCATGTTTCCATCAGGCATAGTAATTCCTTCTCTCTTAATAACCTTTCCTCTCTTCATTATTAAAACAGCACACTTTGATAATCCAAATTCCATTCTCATATCCTCTGAGAGTATCCTCACTGCAGTCACTAAGCTGTCTATATGGGTCAATATGTTCTTCGTTCTTTGCAAACAGCTTGAGATCGTCCATAAATAGCAAACGGTTGATCTTCTCTCCTCCCTTTTCTAATTGATAAAATATGTTCGTTTTTCTTAACATCAGTGTCAGTGGAATCAATCTCATCACAAATAGGAGTGGAGATCAACTATTATTATTATTATTATTATTATTATTATTATTATTATTATTATTATTATTATTATTATTATTATTATTATTATTATTATTATTATTATTATTATTATTATTATTATTATTATTATTATTATTATTATTAATAATAATTATTATTATTATTATTATTATTATAATAATAATAATAATTATTATTATTATCATTATTATCATTATTATTATTATCATTATTATTATTATCATTATGTTGCTTTTACACGGTATTGACCGGCCAAATGTCTAATTTATGTTTCCCATCGAACCACTACCTGTAGTCTAGGATGGGAAGCATTTCTGTCTCTCTTCTTAGTACTGTCCTTCTGTACTGTTCAACTTTGTTCTTTACTCTGTATCAAGAACTTTCCGGATAATTCGTGCTGTCCAAAGAAGACATGTTTTCTGCAGTGCATCTACCTCCAGGTGCAGGTCTAGCTTGCCAAGGATTTTTCTCAAATTCTTTGTCACAGTTCCCAAAGCACCTATGATGATTGGTAGGATCATGACCTGGTCAACTTCTTTGTTCCAACATTTCAAAATTTCGTATTTCAAGTCAGTGTAGTATTCTATCTTTTCTTGCTTTCTACTTGATCCTGGTGTCAAACGAGCATGCAACATCAATTACGAGGCACANTCTGTCTCTCTTCTTAGTACTGTCCTTCTGTACTGTTCAACTTTGTTCTTTACTCTGTATCAAGAACTTTCCGGATAATTCGTGCTGTCCAAAGAAGACATGTTTTCTGCAGTGCATCTACCTCCAGGTGCAGGTCTAGCTTGCCAAGGATTTTTCTCAAATTCTTTGTCACAGTTCCCAAAGCACCTATGATGATTGGTAGGATCATGACCTGGTCAACTTCTTTGTTCCAACATTTCAAAATTTCGTATTTCAAGTCAGTGTAGTATTCTATCTTTTCTTGCTTTCTACTTGATCCTGGTGTCAAACGAGCATGCAACATCAATTACGAGGCACACTTTTTGTTTCTTATCTACTGACCACAATATCTGGCTTGTTATGCTCTATTCTCCTTTCAGTTTGTATGGAAAAGTCCCATAACAATTTAACTTCCTCATTTTCAAGAACTTTCGTATTTTTTTCCACAAAATGCTCATAGCTTTTCTCCGTGCATGCAAAACCGAATTTCTTGCAATAGGTCCAATGGATTATTGCGGCAATTTTATCAAGTCTTCACTTCTTGTACTCATTTTGAGCTAACTGCGAGCATTCGGATACAATGTGTGCTATAGTCTCGTCTCTTTCATCGCACATTCTGCATTTGGCTGAACAGTCCTGTTTGTCTATCATTCTCTTGATCCAGTTTACCCTTAGTGCCTGTTCCTGTGCTGCTAGTATTAATCCTTCAGTTTCTTTCTTTAATACCCCTTTCTGTAACCACACCCAGCTATCCTAATCATCCATAACCTCTTTTGTTTCTTTGAAAAACACTGAATGGAGCTTCTTTTCTTCAAAGTTTGCCTTCCGTTTATTCACGATTTCCTGTTTTTTTTCCTTTTTGGCTCTACCGACTCTGTAAATAATAATAATCATCATCATCATCATAGACATTATCGATGATGTGCTGAAAATAGGATTCCAATTATCTTTTATGAATGACCCTTTGTTTAAGAGTAAAAATTTGGATGCAGTGTGATAAACATGTTGACATTCATGGCCCTTCTGGTCTAAACCAGTTTTGCTATTTATTTGATTGAAAATGGGCGGCTTAAAGAGCGACGATAACCTACAAGATAATTCATAACATGGAACCATTGTTCCTTAAAAGTGAACCATGGGCTAAGAAAATATTCCAAAGTTCTTGAAAATGGGAACTCGTCACCAAAAACAAACATTCTCCGTCATGCATTCACAAAAGAACATCGGAACGAAGCTGATGACAGATAAACAGAGACTTAAATCGTTTTAGGTACAACTATTCCGCTGTTCTTAAATTCCTTCATTCCCTATCATTCTTATTTATTGTGCTGTTTAAATATGATATCACAGGAAACAGGGGAAAGAGAAAGGTTGTTTTCAAAAAGAGCGACACATAGAACTAATGTCTAAGTATTTTGGCACGCAATTTGAAATGGGAAACATTTCTAGACTTCCTATTTACTGCGGATGCAGATTATTACGTCACTTAGGGAACTTTGTGTCTTCAATTTTAAAACATCTGCCGGCAAAGGCAAGCGAAAATGTCTAAGTATTTTGGCGCGCAATTTGAAATTATTTTCAACATGATTTTAATATCCATGAAAACGTTGGCTTCTTATGAGCTCATTACAACGGAAGCCAATTGCAAGCCAACGCACAGTGATCCAGAATTGCAAAATAAAGGAATAAATGGCAAAATATGAAGTTTTGTATTCCAAAATCATTTTATATCATCGTTATTAAGCACACCCTGGAGGTCAGTGTACACTAAAAAAAATTCAAATCGGTAAAGAGACAGTGAAGATATTTATTTTTGAACTTTGGCCTAATTTGTTTTTGTTTACATTACTTTTTCCGGAATAGCAGTGTTTGTAGAGCATTTTTCAAGTTATCATTTCGCAGCTCAGAAGAGTCAGAAATTATTCATCTTTGTCTCATTTTAAACTACTAATCATGTACTTTGAAGTAATTGCAATATATTGTCTACTTTCGTTATTTTTGATACTTTTTAAAACATCTCCATAATGGCAGTTTTTTGAGAAGTTAAGGGGCCTAAAAAGTTAACTGTAAAATTCAACGCTAAATACAAAAAAAGGGAGGAATCCAGATAAATTCTATAATTAAGAACCAGTCTCCGTGCACATTTCTGCCAAAGGGTTCGTACAAATCCGTAGCCAAATATTTTTTATGACAATTCGTAATTTTCTATTGGAACCTTTTGATTTTTTAGATTTTTAGATATTTCGTACACTTTTTTCTATATAAGTCTAGTGTGGGGATTTACAACTTCCTAACATCATATATATGGTTCGGTCACAACAAAATCAATATTTGCACCAGGTTACAAAATGTGATGTGGCATAAAATTGGTGATTTTTGCAATTCTTTCAATTCACTATGAGGAGTAAAAAGTAAAAACGCAATTTTTACTATTTTTTTTTTTTTTGAGAAGCCCCTCTAGGGGCAGAGAACGAGAAAGACAACAAAGATAAAAACAACAACAACAACAACAACTTACAAAACAATACAAACAATTTATTTAACAAACAATTTATTTTCTTAGATCTTTCTGTACAAATATTCGTATCTTATATTCATATGCACCTATTTACACTTCGACCCATTGCGACCTTTTCTTTGCATACAGTATCTAAAGGTATGGCAAACACCCACAACATTCCGACCCTGCGCAAAATGCTTGGTCAGAACAGGAGGCTGCGCAGAGAAAACAAATACAGCAAAAATGCGATAAAGAAATATCTGCAGAAAACAATAGCAGAACAAACACCAATTGATAACATTCACAACATGGGAAATTTCCCGCTTGACACAAATGAAACAAAGGTACTCAACAAAGGCCTTAGCTTTGTGTGTGCCCCAGAAATGGTTTGCAAAGATGATGTAGCAAAGTCCTTCTTTAAATTCAAGAGACGAATGCTACTGCACTACCACTTCCACTCTAGACCAAATAAGAACAAAAAAATTAAAATATTCAAATTAAGCTCTAACTGGCAACCACCAAATTACAAACAAAAGGCACTACAAACCTTTTTTAAAAATGTTGCAAAAGATCTACAAAAACTATATGAAAAACCAATCGACAATGACAGTAACCTCAGCCAAGGAGAGATAACAGCCCTTAAAAAATTGGAAACTAGACAAGAAATGGTTATAAAACCGGCAGACAAAGGGGGAAAAATCGTCCTCTGGCCCACAACAATGTACATGGACGAAGCTGTAAAACAACTCCACGATAAAAAGTACTATGAGGAACAGATGGAAGACAAAACACCATCCCTCACGATGAATATTGAAACATTTCTAACACACCTACTATCTAAAGGGCTCATCGATGAAGACTGCTACTCATTTTTAGCCCCTTTATCTACTACTAAAACACCAACCTTCTACATGTTACCAAAGATACACAAGGAGGGCTGCCCTGGCAGACCGATTATATCAGGGTGTCAATCTCCCACTGTAGCACTATCTCAATACCTGGACTTTTACCTAAAACCAATTGTAAAAAAGACCCAATCTTACATCAAAGATACAAACCACTTTCTGCAAACCATACTAAGGCTTGGAGAACAAATACAACCAGGCAATATTTTGATCACAATGGATGTAAAATCCCTGTACACAAACATTCCCCAAGACCTTGGAACCCAATACTGCCTTGAAGCCATGCAAAACTTTTATAAAGGAGGACTACCACTCCCACTACCAGACCTACAACAAATCTTTAACTTCATTCTCAAAAACAATTATTTTGAGTTCGACAATAAATTCTTTCTACAAATCCATGGTACAGCAATGGGAACACCCTTTGCACCAAACTTTGCCAACATTTTCATGGACAGATGTGAGACACACCTACTAGCCTCAGCACCAGAACAGAAAAAACCTCTCATTTGGAAAAGATTCATTGACGACATATTTCTAGTGTGGACACATGGGGAAGAAAGCCTGAAAAAATTCCTGGATCACTGCAACCAAGGCCCCCCCACAATAAAATTTACATCAGAACAATCTAAAAAGAAAATAAATTTCCTGGATACCACCTTATATTTCAACAACGAAGGGATACTGGAAAGCACCCTGTTTGTCAAACCACAAGATATATGCACATTATTGCACAATAACTCCTTTCACCCAGAAAGTTGCAAAAAAGGTATCATATACAGCCAAGCTCTCCGATATAGGAGACTAATAACCGACAATGAAAAACTGAACCAAAAACTCATAACACTTAGAAACAACTTGGTCAGAAGAGGATACAACCTTTCTGAAATAAAAAAACAATTTGATAAGATAAGAAACTACTCACAGGCAGACCTACTATTCGCTGACAACACAACAACAAAAACACATGAGAAAAACCTACCATTTGTAATACCATATGACAACACCACCATACAAATTGGTAACATACTTAAAACAAACTGGCACATAATTGAAGATGATGGCGTCCTGAAGAATATTTGGACCAAAAAACCATTTGTAGCTCTAAAACGGCACAAAAACCTGAGAGATACACTCGTTAGATCCAAACTCAAACAAGTAACAATAACATAATAACCACTCAATTAAGAAACTCAATAACAACAGATGCATTAGTGGACCAGGACGCTGGTCTGCTGGGGCACCTGCAGCCAAAAAACATTCCGTTTAAAGCCTCGAAATGTAAAACTCTTGGCTGCAGGAACACACGGCTGAAGATATGCACCTGTAAACCTGATAGCCATATGTATTTAATACAATCTTAATACTGCAAAACAACAAAACTCAAACCAATCTAAACAATCTAACCATAACAACTAAACATGTGTGGCACTCAGACATAAACGATTGATTAAACTAGGGTTGGTATTACCCTCTCTATTATTATTGTTATAGTATTTATTTCATATCATTTACATGAGTTTATATATGTATCATTTCATCTTCTACACTATCAAACAT
>REGM01000103.1:160357-184838 GCA_004194415.1 Aurelia aurita | reverse complement strand
CAAGTCCCATTAATGAAAACATGTAATGGTCAGCGAGCATTCTCATATCATGGTGCTGGAGTTTGGAACCTCTTTGAGTCGGAAGTCAAGCAGGCATCCTCTTTCAAAGCATTTAAAGATGCTTTAAAATAATTTATTGTTTTACTTATTTATCTGTTATTTATTATTGTCATTAGAATAGGGTTTTACTTTATATGACTTAATTTTTGTAAGATTTTATGCACGGCCCCCTGAAAAGCAGTCTTTCTTGACTTACGGGGTAACAGTGGTTAAAGAATTTAAAAATGAATGAAATGAATGAATGAATGAATGAATGAATGAATGAATGAATGAATGAATGAATGAATGAATGCATCTTATGCTAGGTCCAGACGATCGAAGAATTCGAAGTATTTGCAGTCTTGTTCCTGATTACTGCGAACATGCATCTAAATTCATAACCTTTTATGTAACAGAGCATATTCTGAACTTAAGGTTACTGCCCTGGTTAATATGACCAAAAGTATCATTTTCAATTGTTTCCTTTTATCAATAATGCAGGGTCAAAGCTACAATTTGAAACCCTCCCAGTCAATATCTAAGCACTGGAAGGATGATAATTCTTAGTTAAAAAGATAAGAAACTAAAAGTTACAGTAGAGATTTGTTCCTAAATAGGAAGGGATTAACGATAATCACTTGACCTTCAAGATGAAATGATTGCGTGTTAATCCACCTGTGGGATGTCAACTTCCGCGTTATTTCGATTTATTGACATTAGTACTTAGTCACACGCTTCATGTTGCTAATGGCCTTGACCCGGTTTATTTTGTGGTCTAATCAGCATTGCAAGTCACGTTTTTAAGAGCCTTTACTAAAAGCCAGCTTTCTCGGAACCGAAAAATCCTCTTGTAGTAGGTACTGAGTCTCTATTTAGGACCCACAGGACCAATCAAATGATGAGAAATGTGGCACAGTGGGAGATAATGCATGTAGCTACCAAAGTGTGTCTGCGTTTTTTTGGTCTGGATTTTAGAAAGAACAAAGCTGCCGTGAGGGCTAAGGAACTTAATGCAATTCTTGCGGAAGCTATAGCTTGAGAATTGGATATTATATCAAAATTCAGACACAGTTTGGTAAACAAGGAAACGATCTATCGGCTTAAGTTATTTTCGTGATTCTATGGTCTTGCTGGGGGTCCTAAATAGCCTTTGAAGGAAGAATATTTTAAAATCATGATAACTTTGATAAATGATTTACTGACGCTTTTTTCAACTGGATTTCCACATAAGGGTATTCCTAATTTAATTACGCATCGAATTATGTTGGGTTCGCTATCATCCACGCACAGTACGGTCCCTCAGAGGAAAACACTGAAAGTACTGCCGTGAGGGTGGGCAGTAACCTTAAACTCATTCGGATAGCCAGTGACGTAGAAAAGAAGAATCGTGGTGATCTCTTAACTTTCAATTTGGATAAGAGCGTCAAAAACCTAATGATAGGGTGCCCCTAGTCATTAACTGGCACACAAAATTCAAAGGACTAGCTTCCATATTGCACAGAAACCATCAAACAATGCTTGAAGACCACCCCCAACACGTAACAATCTTTCCAGAGCCTCCAATAGTATCCTACCACCGCAATCGCAACTTTCGTTTAATGTTAGTCTCCTGTCAACCAAAGATAAAACGATCATCTGGAACTAGCATAAGATGTACACAAACGAATTAAATGGATTGAACTCAACATGAAGCTAGTTAAGTTTCAAATGCAACGATCATCAAAGAATGAAACGAATTATTGGAAAAAGAGTCAAAGGGTAAAATGATTCAACTGCAACAAAATATTACCTTGGACGGGAAATGAACGACCCTCTACTTCCATGACAGGACAGTTGCCAAAGTATTCTGAAAACATAGTTGTATCGATGGTGGCTGACATAAGAATAACACGCAGGTCAGGATATGCTTGAACCATGTCACGAACCACCACCAACAGAAAATCAGTCTACAATAAAAGATTAAAAATATTTCATACAATATTTCACTACAGCAGATATTAGAAGCTTCCTTTCATTTTTTCATGATAGCTGCATGAGGCTTTGCGAGCGCTCAGCAACACTCAGTTGCAATATGCTCCGAGCGTCAAAAGACATAGCGACAAGTTTATTTGCCTGGAAGATTAACAGAAGAAAAGTTTCGGACTAATTCAATTTCGGACGACCTAATTCAGTTCAAAATGACCGAAATTTTAAGTGTTTTTCAACAATAACATCTTGAAAAGAACTGTGGAATATTAATAAATTCGGATGTTGTCATTTGACTTCAATTGTTTACTATAATCTTCTATCTTCATAAACCTTTTCACATACTGGGTGTCCCAAAAAAAAGTATAAGCGTTTGAACAGTTCCTGCGGAGGAGCCTCATTTCAGAAAAAAATTATTTTAACGTGATAATATAGATGAGATCTTAACTTGCAGTTTGCAACCTCGCATGACCAAATCAAATTTTTATTTGTAGAGTTATTCACTTAAACAGGAAAAACTTCTGAGGCAACACATGGGTAATGAATTATGCTACTACTTACTAATCTATGCGTAATTTGAAAGTGTTTTTTAGGCAGATCAACCATTAAACTTTTGATTCTTAAAGTTTGTTGATCAATTGAACAATAATAATAATTAGAAAAAATGACAAGAAGAGATGCAGTTAAACTGCAACAGGTCACAGAGTAACTTTGTGGACTGAAGGAGCTTTCTCCAGTAGTGTGTTCAACCAGCAAGGATGAATAATGTTTCAGCCAATCAGCGGTTCTGTTGATATCTGTAATTAGCCAATCAAAGCGCTTGAAAGACAATGGGATTTTTCGTCGAAGCGAGTCATGGCCGCCATGGAGCCCTCGAGCTGCGAGAAAATGCACTGCAGTCTCCGGCTTGTTGCAAGCGGTTCTTTGTCCTAACAAGCCAAAACAACAATTGTCTCAAAGATAAATGGTTGGTCTAACTTTCTATCGTTTGCATTTTAAAATTTCTTCCTATTACCGGAGATATGGCCAGCTAAATTCGGCCTAATTTCCCCCAGCCTCTGGTGTGAGCATAAAGTTGATTTCAACGCAAATCGAAGGGTAAAAATCACTTAAATCAACACTTACCCGGCATTTTACTCCCCCCAGTCCAAGTTTATCAGTCTACACAAGTTCACCACTAAAACGAACATCCTTTTTCAACGTTCTTCGCAATTTACATGCACATTTTTCCTGCCAAAACACTGGAGGACATCGAATTATCAACTTGCTGCACCGCCATTCAACTGCAACTGCAACAACGACCAAACGCCGAGGGCGAATGTATCCAACAACTTTGCCTCGTTTTCCAAGGGAGTCTTTTTTTGTATTTTATTTGTAACTTTTTTTTTATTTTTCTGTCTGATCAACATGCTGGCGGAGGAGGACGTGACCACGAGGAAATCTCCTGGATCAACGCAAATACGGCTTGCACTTCGACTTCGCCAGCATCTTCACCTTCCAAATCAATTTCATTTTCATCAGTTTCCGCCTCATCTGGCTCATCGTGATCGACATCGTCGTCATCTCTCTCATCGGCACGATTTGAAACTGCTGCGTTGGCTTTTGATGACAAGTCTTCAATCTGCTTGATTAAATGTGCCTTGCAGACATGGCATTCACTCACAGCGGGCAAATTACATTCAACGTGGAACGAATGTCCACACTGGAAAAGTCGCCAGAGTGGACTAACCAAAGAACATCCACTTTTGTCACACTTCCTGGGGACAGTTGAAAGGTAAATATTGTAACTTTTTTAACATGGTAAACACCTATTTTAGCTGGCAGTGGCAGACACTAGGGGCGAGGGGGATGCAGCCGCCCCCCCCCATGATGGGAAGAACAATTATATTGTGTTTGAAAATAATAGAAGAAAGTAATGCTTTTAACTGAAACAATAGCTGCTGGTGAAGCAGCCAGAAGAGACACGCCCACCAGAATTTTACATGTTTGCCCCAAATTTGTGAGCTGCTCCCAGGATGAATCTGGGAATTTCTTGTGCCAAAGATTGCGCCAAAATATAAGGGGCTCTGTATGGAGAAAACTTTTCTCTGCGCCAAAGATCTTCCTAAAATATGCAACCAAATTCACCCTGGAGCTGCTGAAGAAGGGTAGTCACTACATACCACAACAAGTATGTGCCTCTGCTTTGAGGGAGAGTTTTACTGGGGGAGGGGGCAACTTGGTTACAGATAGGGATGTGCCACCCAAGAAATAAGATACCAAGCCATATTTTCGCAGTATATACACCCGTGTCTGGTTTTAGCAATGAAATCTGCAGTCTTTTTAAACAAATTTTTCAATCAGGGGCAGAGGAGGGGGTAATGAGTTTTCTTAAGAAAGCAAACTCTCCTCAAGCATTAATTTTAAGCAAAAATCCGGAACACTGGAAAGAAAGGGGTGCTGGAGGCAACTGCTCTATCATGCTTAAATGCATTATATTCTCATATTGTTTCCCTTTCTTTTGTAGTTTCTTCCAAAATGTGTCCTGAGCTGTACTCTTAACAAGCATTATTTCTTTTAAATCACTTTTTTTTTCAAAAATCTATGAATTTAATTTGTTTCTCATTCAATGGAAATATTGTTGACATGGCTTTTTCTACACTTTTAGATCTTCATGAAAAATGCTCCCCTTTTCTTTGCAAAGGATGACATGAAGAATGTATGCAGCACAGGCCTTGCGCACATTAACATTACAAGAATTCTCAATAATTCTTAAGAATTCTTCACATTTTGATTCTTTCATATGAATTCTTGGGTCATATGAAAGGCTGTAGATTTATTTAAACAAGAATTCTTGAGAAATTCTTGAAAATTCTTAGGCAGGAAAACCATGTTGATGTGCGCAAGGTCTGTACTGTATGATAAAATTTGGTGTATTTTCCTACTTACTTTGTACTGCAAGGTGAACTAGCTGGGTCATTGTAACCAAGAGGCAAAACTTGATTGGAAACGACAGCCTCACCAAAAACGTTTGGCAGCATCCACTTTGAGACTGTTTTCCTCTGTCTTGAGGTCCTGGGAACCATCTTTCCTTGGTCTGGGCTATTTCTCAGTGTGGCAAACTTTTGAACAAGGAACTTTGCAGCTTTGACCTTCAACACTTTGATCTTTCCTGGGCAGAAGCTAAACTTTCGAGGAGGAACAAACCAAGACTTGAATTCATGAAGCTGATGTTTGCATGCATCAATTTCCCTTGCTTTAAAAAAGATTTGCTCACCAGTATCTGTAGCTTTTGTCCTGCCTCTGAGAATGGAGTGGAAGTTTTCCACAGGATACTCATCAAAAGCAAGCAAAGAATTCAGGAAGATGTCAAAGAGAGGATGGCCACTTTCTTTCAAATGATTGAAGGTTGTCAGAAGAATAAGGAGTGCTTTGTTGTAGTGCCTTCTCTTGAATACCATCAGCATAATCCAGCAACGAAGGACTGATTTGATGTAGTGAAAAGAATAGTTGTTCTTGAACTCAATTGAATACAGACTCAAGACAAGAGGACAATATGTATCAAGAAGGTTAAAGAGTGTGACATATTCAACCTCCTTGCAATTACTAAAAGCTGACATGACTTCATCACGAATTAATGACCAACCACCATAAAGGACCTCTAACAACAAAGACTGACGCCAAGCTTTTGGTTTCTTAGCTAAGACTGCTTTCTGCCCAAACAGAAAAGAATAAAGCTCTTTAAAAACTGGATGAAATTTGAGGACAACAGTTTCCCTTGAATTCAAAGAGATATGCAATGGGCCAATGAATGGAATGATATTACTTTGCCCAGGAAAGAAGAATGTGTCAGAATAGACAAGCTGGCGCATATAGAATTGAGTTGGCCAGTCTCCAACAAAAGGAACAAAGAATTTTGCAAGATAAGAGGAAAGGCCATTTTCAAGCATGTAACTGACAGCAGCTAAGAGGTCTTGAAAAGACTTTAATGGCATCTCCACACAATCTACCAATTTAGTATCATCCATTGACCTCATCTTCTTCAATTCTGTTTGCTGGTAATCATGGATAAGGAGCCTTTGTCTTTCAGCTGCTGGATCAAAATACTTGGCTGTAACCCAGTCTGGCATAACTTGTGCATATGACTTTGAAAGACCTGACATACATCCATTGAGCATTTCTTTAATCAATGAAGCATCAGCAGGATCTTTGCTAAGTGGACTAACATTTCCTTCAATGGGTACAGCTTTGATATTCTTGAAGATTTTGACCAGCAGGGTTGACATGTGTATAGCTTGTGTTTGCTTTTTTTCAGATGGGCGATGTTTTGTATGGATGTTATGGTAATCATCAATGAAGAAGACAATGAAATGTTGATGCTCAACTGCTTCTTGAAAGAAATTCTTGACAGCTTCCAGGTGACTTGCTGAAGAAGAAAGAGATGCCGACTTAACTGTACGAGGATGAGCAGCAATGCCAAGATTTCGTAAAGAAGCCAAACCATAATCACTGATTCCATATTGTGAAAGTGTTCTGGATAGGGCGACTTGGAACCAGTTTGCTTTTTGCGACTGACCAAAAACCATCATGTAAATAATAACCATTGCACGGATTCTATTTAATTCTCGGCGACTCTCTGACATTCTTTCAAGACAGATGGCATTAAGGATAAATGGGAAGATTTTGATAGCACCAGCATCTTGGCAGATTAACTGAAACTTGTTTGGGTCCATTTCTGGGTTTCCTTCTTCTCCAAACAAATCAGTGCATTTCGATCTAACTTTCATGATTTCATCTTGGAGGTCAAATGCGGCAGAAGATTTCAGAACAAGCTCATCATATAATTCTTGACTTATTGTGATTGCTGCATCTGTTTGGCATGACTTTTCATCGGTTTCAATATGGGATGAAGAAGGGAAGTGAAGAATCTGGCTAGATGAAGTGAAGATTGTTGAAGAAGAATTGTCAAGTTGGCTGGCTGTTTCAGTTTCTTCTGTCTCGGTATACGATGATTCCCACTCCATTTCATTCTCCAGTGTGCATGAAACTCCATATTTCTTCAGGACTACATGTATCTGACGAGTAGATGATAATCGTATATTAGTGACCATAATTGAATATATACTATTTTCTAGGTAAAAATTGAGTTATATTTTTCCTCAAGAAATGTATGGAATTTTGTTCCACATCTAAATGAATCCTTGACTTTAAAGCCAATTTGTGTTTCTTCAGAGAAAGAAATTGATTTAGTAACAGCCCTTTGATTAACTGTTTTTAAAATTTCTTCAACTGCTTTCTAAAGTTGGGAAGTTTCTAGGATAAAACTATCAAATTTCCATACAGCAATTATAGATGACAAATACTTTTGCGAAGTGTTATGCACGGTCGAAAGCCTCTTACATACTACTGAGTAAAGGGTGCAACAGCCATGGAAATTTGGTCAAATTTAAGGAAAAATTATTGCCAACCATGTAACGGGCAAGTACCATATTGGAGGAACAATTTACCAACAAAGTAGGGGAACTTACAGATAAGGACGAGATATGCTTGAAAAAATTGCAAGGCTTTTGTCAAGGTTTTTAGTTTTTGTTGATGTAAATTTTATCGCTTTATTGGTAGCAATGAAGAGTTAAATATACCAAAAAAATTATACCAACCTTATCAATCAAAGTAGATGTTATGTTTTGCATCAATTCATCACTCAAGGCTCCTTTTCTGCATAATTGTAACAAACACTGTGAGCAACTGTTCGTTATGCTCTGACGTCGTCCACCCTCCTCTGTTTCTAAAGTCTTGTAAATATTGGCCACTTCGCCTAAACCATTTGCTCTCAAACAAATTATCTTCTCTTCAATTGTGTCAGTAATCCATTCATGATGCAGTGGATTATGACAAGATTTTGTAAATCTCGGCATTATCAATTAATTAGGTTATTTAAATTTCACTTTCTAAGCTAACGACCTTTTCCCGCCGAGATCTACAAAACCTGTGATTTTCCCGCCAAAACCGAGATACATGAATGAAAATTTACGTGGTCACAGAACCCTGCTCACAGCGAGATCCAAAAAAGTTGTTTTTGATTCAGCAGCAGAAATCGACACAAAACGGAAGGAGAGAATCTGTTTGAGATTTGGGAAAGATGCAGGGACTTTTAGCGAACAAAATCAGCTGATATTTCAAAATAAAGACTCCCTTGGAAAACGAGGCAAAGTTGTTGGATACATTCGCCCTCGGCGTTTGGTCGTTGTTGCAGTTGCAGTTGAATGGCGGTGCAGCAAGTTGATAATTCGATGTCCTCCAGTGTTTTGGCAGGAAAAATGTGCATGTAAATTGCGAAGAACGTTGAAAAAGGATGTTCGTTTTAGTGGTGAACTTGTGTAGACTGATAAACTTGGACTGGGGGGAGTAAAATGCCGGGTAAGTGTTGATTTAAGTGATTTTTACCCTTCGATTTGCGTTGAAATCAACTTTATGCTCACACCAGAGGCTGGGGGAAATTAGGCCGAATTTAGCTGGCCATATCTCCGGTAATAGGAAGAAATTTTAAAATGCAAACGATAGAAAGTTAGACCAACCATTTATCTTTGAGACAATTGTTGTTTTGGCTTGTTAGGACAAAGAACCGCTTGCAACAAGCCGGAGACTGCAGTGCATTTTCTCGCAGCTCGAGGGCTCCATGGCGGCCATGACTCGCTTCGACAAAAAATCCCATTGTCTTTTAAGCGATATGATTGGCTAATTACAGATATCAACAGAACCGCTGATTGGCTGAAACATTATTCATCCTTGCTTGTTCAACCACGAAGGGAACTTCTCAACAAAGTTTCGTTTCAGTTGTGATTATCCAGTCATAAAAACGAAATATTCAGGCTTTGAAATTAGTGAAAATATCTTTCATTCTAATTCTCAACAAACTTCCAAAATATAATTTTTTTGTTGAGCTGCCCCAAAAACACTTTTAAATTACACATAATTCAGTAGTAGCATAATTCAATAACCATCTGTCTTAGGCTGCCTCAGAAATTTTGCCTGTTTAAATGAATTACTCTACAAATACAAATCTGATTTGGTCATGCGAGGTCGCAAATTCCAACTTAAGATCTCAGCTATATCATAAAGGTTGAATAACAATTTTCGAAAATAAGGCTCCTCCCCAGAAACTGTTCAAACGCTTATACTTTTTTGGGACACCCGGTAGGTCTAGGACGGCGCGCTACTTTTCTGGAAGATACGCAGCGAGAGGGAATCCTCATCGCGATGCAAATCTGAAATGCAGTTGCAGTTGCTTCCACATTTCTTCAAGGGTCCTCATTTATTCGGAAACTTTCCATTCAAAAGAAAACAGTCGAACACAAACTGCGTTAAACTGTGCCATTCAACCAATATTTTACCAAACCAGTATTTGACTCCAACAACAAATCTTTGACTTGGCATCTCGTCTATTGTAAAACTTAAACCACAACCCGTTTTCTTTGTTTCCGTTTTAAAATTTAGAAATGATTTGTCGCAAACTTCTTTCTTTTATTTGATAAACAGAGAACGAAATGACGAATACACGTAGTTACGAATATTTTCCCTCAAAAGTTGGGTGACTGGGGTCTGGGTTGGAGAGACAGCCCCTCTCCCCTTTGTTAAGAGGCCCAAAAGTCATAGGAGATCTTTGCAACCATACTTTTGTACCAAAGTGCAAAGATGCTTTCGTATTCCACTAGTTAATGTGAAATGAATAAGCTCCTTTCATTCATAAACAAAACTATAAAATCGTCTAATAATCATCATACAATCCACATTCACCGAACTTGAGGAATAAAACTTTTCCTTGCAGAATATGATAAACATCACTTTTATGTGATCTCTCTCTCTCTCTCTCTCTCTCTCTCTATCTCTCTAGGTACTATACTCTTTCAGAACGTGGGCAGTAATGGTTCTCCACATTTCCCTATCCTTTGATTTTTGTAGAATATATTGGTTTGTCACATGTCTTCTATTTCTGTCTGGTAGTTGTTCGGTCATCCAATTCTTTAAACTTCCCAGGAATGTCTGTCTCTGCCTTCCTCTGTCTCTCTTTCATTCGATGCCTCCCGTCAGTATTTGGTTTTCAAGCTTCTCCTTTCTCGTTATATGTCCTAAAAACTGAAGCTGTCTTTTTCTGATCGTTTTTATTAAGCTTCTTTCCGCTCTAGCTTTTGAGAGTACCTCTTCGTTTGTAGCACGTGGCATCCAGGATACTCTCGTGATTCGCCTATAAAACCACATCTCAAGAGATCTCAGTCTATCTTCCATCTGCGATGATATCGTCCAGCACTCACAGACATATAAGAGAATGGGTTTAATATAACAATCCACTATTCTTTTCTTTGTCTCTAACGAGATATTTCAAGCATCTTCAGCAGCTCTAGGTGTTGTATTATCATTATTACTATTACTTTTAACATTTTAAATTCTTTTCCTATTCATATATGGACAAATCTTATATTTCGGACGTTTTAGCTGTATATCTTTCAATTCATTTATCTTAAGAACATTCTTAATCATACTTTTAGAGCTAGCTTGTAACTTTTCCCATCATGATTAAATTGAGAGTGATGGGTGTCATCGTGTAGAAGATTTTTTGTAGGGAATAAAAAGTTTCCATTATTATTGGCATGGTCAAATTTCTGCATTTTACACACATGTATAGATTTCTCTATAAAAGGTGACGTACTTTAGGGTTGTGAGCTTTCTTCCACTGTAATCAGATTGCGTACTCCGCCGTTCTTTGAATGCGACTTATCTTTGAAAGAGAAATGCTTGAAGTCATTGTCTGAGGTCCGGTTTGTTATGAATGCCTCGGTTCTCCGTGACGGCGCTCCATAGAAAACACCCCATAATTTTGGGATAAGTCACGCTATTAGGGCAAATTCGTGTGAGTCCACAATTTGAACATCGAAACCTTTCTATTCATGGGAAAAAACCAGGTAAAAATCGCCTGGAAGGGGGAAATCTCACGGTTCTCCATAGTTCAAAAACTTAAAATAGATAGTTCCGAATAACTTTTTTATAAAAGATGTGGAGAACCGTGGAAAATCATATTTCGCGAAAATATCAATATAAAAATGACTGTAGGCTAATAAAGCTTATCTTGCATAGTAGAATAAGACAAAATTCGTGAAATAGCGCGAACGAAGCCGAAGTTATTATCATTTAAAGATGGATCCACATGGGGAGAACCGTTGGCCTTTTATCAATATTCCAGCCATCACGAAGACCGCCTTGTAGCCAGGCGACATCGGCATTGTTCTTTAACAAAAAGTGCTGCACTGCTATTCGTGGGCACTGCTATTCGTCGGCACAATAGACAATTAAATCCTGTCCTAGGGTGAATGGAATTGCTGGGGTGGATTTAATCTCATTCAAAGTGAATAAATCGTTAGAAATTTGGCTAAAGGCACATTTGAAATGAAGACAATAGCCACTGCGGAGGCGCATAATTTGTACTAACTCAGTGGAAAATTTTATTATCAAATCTTTCTTGCCAACAGTGACGTTGTCAAACGAGATCGACCAGTAGGTTTTGTGCACAAGGGGAGTTTTGCAGATCGCTTAACCAGTAATTGCTAATACATTAAACTCTTGAAGTATTCTAGAGTTCAGCCTACACTTATTATCGTTCTATTCCTCTTAAGCGGGATTGTCTGAAACAAGTACACTTTGATTTATAGCAACATTAATTAGGGGTGGTATTAGTAATTTGTCAGACAATCTTGGCCAAAATACATTAGACTTATGACGTTTCGTCCCTTGTTTCCCTGTGCTCTTTGACTTGTTGATATCGCTTCGGTCAATAGGGACTCATAACATTACTGTTAAAAAGTGGGCACACTTTAGGCCCTCGCAGAGTGATTCCGTACGCATCAGTCAAATTGATTTATTTTGTTTGTACAGACGAAGATTATTGCTTGAAGGGTATGCAATTTGTAATTAATAGGTCAGGGAAACATCATTCTTTGTATTAACAGTTTGTTTTCCTATGTTCAATCTCTCTAAACCAAACTTTGAAGGAATTTTGTGGCAGGATGTTGGAGTACGAAAACTCCCGCAGGTCTTAGGTCATTTTTCGACGGGAGTTTTCGTACACTAACGTCCTGCCACAAAATCACTTCAAAGTTTGGTTTAGAGAGATTGAACATAGGAAAACAAACTGTTAATACAAAGAATGATGTTTCCCTGACCTATTAATTACAAATTGCATACCCTTCAAGCAATAATCTTCGTCTGTACAAACAAAATAAATCAATTTGACTGATGCGTATGGAATCACTCTGCGAGGGCCTAAAGTGTGCCCACTTTTTAACAGTAATGTTATGAGTCCCTATTGACCGAAGCGATATCAACAAGTCAAAGAGCACAGGGAAACAAGGGACGAAACTTCATAAGTCTAAAAATACATGGGACAAATCAGAAAATTGCACTACTTCGGCGTTTGATTACAGGCTCCCCCCGTTTCAATGTTGCTTGAATCAAACGCCATTCGACCTAGCCAACATTGGATTAGGGGGAGGGGGGATCACAAGGTCCAAAATGTTCGATTTCTTCTCGATATTTTAGGAAACATCGCGACCACACTGAAATTTGCCTATGTCCCAGCTTGTTTTGGCCAAGATTGTTGGTCTCAATGCCTATGTCCTTCATTTTTTCTGTAGTGTCTTTGGGGTAGTTCCAAGTGCTCCCAATACTAAAGGAATGACCACTATCTTCATGTTCCAAAGCTTCTTCAGTTCTTGTACAAGGTCTTAGTACTTCTCAATCTTCTCCATCTCTTTACTGTCCACTCTGCTGTCATATGGGATAGCAAAGTCTATTACCTGAGCCTTATTCGTCTTCTTATCAATGACTATCATATCCGGACGTCTTGCTTGGATAACATGGTTGGTTTGTACAGTAAAATCCCATAAAATCTTGCATCTGTCGTTCTCTATAACTGAGACAGGCTCGTGTTGATACCAGTTATCTTTTACTTTGATGTCATACTTTTTACAAACATCCCAGTGCACCCTCCTACCAACCCAATCGTGCCTTCTCTTGTATTCCTTCTGTGCCATCGTACTACACTCACTTATCAAATGGTTCACTGTCTCGTCCTTTTCTCCACATATTCTACATTTACTTTGTTCCTGAGTCTTACCAATTTTCGCTTTGATCACATTTGTACGGACGAGGTACGGACTGCTTGCTCTGTGCTGCAAGGATTAAAGATTCCGTCTCCCTCTTCACGTTTCCTTGCTTTAGCCAAAGCCACCTGTCCTCCCCAGCGATTTAACTTATACCTCATTCACACTGAAGCAGTTAAACCAGCTTTGTCAAACCCAGGTTAAATTTTAACCGACCAATTAGAACGCAGCATTCAATAACCTGGTTTATTTTAAGCTCGTTTAACTGGCCAGTGTGAATGGAGTATTAGTAACCTTTCTGTACTATTGCTGACATACCTTTTTAACGAAAGTTTTGCTATATTGATTGTATCCTCTACTCCTAACAGTCCTCTGCCCCCATCTTTTCGTGGTAAATATAACCGGTCAACATTGCCCTTGGGATGTAAGGTATTGTGCAATGTCATCAGTTTCCTTGTTTGTCTATCTAGCTGTTCCATTTCAAATTTGGTCCAGTCTAGAAATGCAGCTGAATATCTCAGCAGCGACACCCCAAGTGTTAATGCCTTTTATGAGATTCCCTCCATTTAGCTTTGTTTCCGGAATTTTCCGTACCCTCCTCTTGTACTCCTTCGTAACTTTATCTTTCATTTCCTGGTGTCTTATCTGATCTGCTTGAAGTATTCCCAAATATTTGTAGCTTTTTCCATCCTTTACTGACTTAATGACCGACTCGTCTGGTAACTTTATCCCATTTGATGCAACTGCCTTTCCTCTTTTCAACGTTAGCGTGGCACACTTTTCTATTCCAAACTCCATTCCAATATCTGTGCTAAAAATTCGAACAGTCTGAATTAAGGAGATCATTTATATCGCACGCATAAATGGTTGTATCATCGGCATAGTTACATATATCCGTCTCTTGAATCGATAAAAGAAGGTCATTGATGTAGATATTGAAAAATCATCTGCATAGTTGCATATTTGAGCATCTTTCACGAACATGAAGAGATCATCGAGGTATATATTAAACAGAAGAGGACCCAAGACCGAACCTTGTGGTACACCTATCGTCGTTTCTCTCCATGTACTGAAGGACCCATTCGTCTTTACCCTCTGCTTCCTCTCATTGAGATAGCTATAGATCAACCACAATGCACTCACACTGAAACCATAAGCACTTAATTTTGCAATCAAAAGTTCGTGATTTAAACAATCAAAAGCATTCGAAAGATCCATGAGTAGTGCTCCAGCAAGACCCCCTTTATCTAAGGTCTTTTTGCAGGCTACTATAATTCGTACAAGTGCATGTTGGGTTCATAGCCCTCTCAAAATCCACACAGAAGATGAGAAAGGAAGCTAAGAGCATGAGATTTTATTTGACTCTCCAAAACCCTCTCGTAAATTTTCGACACAGACGATAAAACCGTTAGAGGTCGATAGTTTTTCTTGATAAAAGCATCAAGACTTTTAAAAAGAGATGAGATCTCTTCAGCTTTCAATTCCTTTGGAAAATAGCATCCTGACAAATTAGAATTGAAGATTTTCTGGATGAGGGCGGCAAAAAAAATGTCTGAATTTTGTTTGAGGATCTTAGCAGGAATGCTGCTTAAGGGAGATGCTTTCTTTGGGTTCAGTTTTTGAATCTGTAGAAGTATCTCATTGACAGTCAATGGCTTGAATTCAAATTGGTTTGGTTCGCAGCATTCTTTAATCATTTTAATGCTAGGATGATTTTCATATTTTTTTATAGTTTTTTCCACTGGATCATTTATCCCATTTGTTGGTGATAGGAGTGTCTGGTCTTCGGAAATTCCCAAACTCTCTGTTATATTTGCGAAATAATGCTTAAAAATGTCCGCAATCTTTAAGTCTTCAGTTATCATTTTTCAGTCTTCAATCAGAGTCACAGATGAAGATGTTTGTACGTCATTTGAAAATACCGGTTTGACAGTCTTCCAAAACTTAAGGTTATCTTTAACGTCTCCAAGGTCAAGGTTCTTATAGTAATCACATTTCACCTTGCGCAGGAGTTTCACGCACAAATTTCTCTGCGTTTGAAATGCTTTAAGATTCTCCTCAGTTCTACTTTTAATGTATCTAAATATTGCGTAATTTTTTGCGATGCATCATCGCTTTTCGCAAGGCCTTTGTCATAAATGGGCCATCGTTTGCACGCAAGTATTTTTTCTTAAGAGGAGCATGTCTATTAAGTGTGTTTGTAACAACATCATCAAAAGCGTCATAGTCCTCGATATCCTGCAGTTCAGACGAAATCTGATCACAAAGATCCTTCCTAAAGTCCTCAGCACAGAATTTGGCGTAATTTCTATATGTAATGATGTTAGGCCCTTTTATTCTATATCCACCTTTTAGTCTTGTAACTATCATGGCATGAAAGTCCGACAGTCCTGTATGCACTGTTACTGTATTCTAAAAACTTCTGTTTCTGTTCGTCAGAATTAGATCAATACACCTAGGACTGTCAGATTTAAAGCAGGTTGGGCTCTTGACCAGGTTTGATAAATTATAGTTATCCATGAAGTCGCTGATAATGTTATCTTTAGGCTCATAGTTGAAATCACCTATAAAACTGAAACTTTCGTACTTGCTGCTGTAAAAATCAAGCTCCTTTCCTGTCTCATCAAAGAAATATATTTCAGATTGAGTCAGAGGACGGTAAATGCTGAAAAGTAGCCATTTTTGCTTTTTGAGACTTACTTCGATTATGCCACATTCGATGTCATTTGGTGGTTTGGAGACAGATAAATCTTTGAAGGGAACACCTTCTCTGACATAAATCAGTAGACCACCTCCATGTCCATTTCGGTCAAACCTGATGGGCTTTGAGAAACCATCTAGTAAAAACTGACTGGTTGTAAAGGTTTCATCAATTTGTGTCTCTTCAATAGCTAATATATTAACATTGTCAGCTATGAGTGGTTTTAGAAATTCAAATTTGTTTCTGATTGAATTAATATTTAGGTAGGGTATGATTAAGCCTTTATGGTTTTTTGCCCTGATAGTTTCCAAAGAAATGTCATTAGAGACCTCATTCGCAGAAGAATCATTATCAGTGGTTTCATGAGATTCCACATTAGCGCAATGATTATATGATTAGAAGGGGAGGGCGAGGGAGGGACGCCGCCACTGAGATCCCCGGCCTTGCCAGCTTCGATCTCATCTTCCATTCCAACACATGAGCCAGAACTGGAGGACAAGAGAAGGACGTTGCCACAGGGGGCTGTGGCTGTGTCGACCTCGATCTCATCCTCTATTCCAACACATGAGCCAGACCTGGATGACGAGAGAGAGGCATTGGCACAGGAAGCTGTGGCTGCGTCAGCCTCGGTCTCATCCTCCTCGTACCTCTTTTTGCTTGTGTTTTCATTAAGTCATAGTTTTGAAGCTTTTAAAAAGTTATCAGCCAGAAGAGCGTGTCCAAATCTATTCAAGTGAAGCTGACTTCTATTAAGATGCTTGTCACCCTCTATGTTGGGATGTTCGATATACGTAATACTTTCATCGAAGCACATGTCCTGTAATACGTGGTTTGTTCTCACTCTCTTTCCTTCAAAGTACTTTATCAATGCTTTAATGTGATAGGTAAAACCGTCTATTTTTATGTTGAGCCGTTCTGGTCCTTGATTATTTGCCCACAACTTCGCCATTGCAACTACATTTCAATTTTTGCAGCGAGAAGAGGATTCCCTCTCGCAGCGTATCCGCTGTCTTCCAGAAAAGTAGCGCGGTGTCCCGGACCTCTGTGAAAAGGTTTATTGGCCATCGTAAATTTGCTCGCTAAGTGCAACTTGCGGTCAGCAGTTACCTTAACATTTGAAATTACATTGTGTCCATATTTACTTGAATTATTGGCATTGCACTGGTAGAAAACATTTTAAAACTTAATAGACTGAGAACACAAAACGTGTAATGCTGTAAAAGTGAAGGTGACCCTTTTCTTGGTCAGTTTTTGCACTTTAGATTCTATCTCCCTTGGTCGTTCTCTAGCTTCTTTGTAAAGCAAACTTGTTGCATAAAAATTAATCAAAATTCTATTTCGACGAAATGAGCAATCGAATCTATTGAACGACTTGCGTTTACCAAGGTGACGTGTGGATTCCCTCGATAAATGGATACGAAGTAATAGTCTGTAAACAACGAGTCACTTGCACTTGGTAGATCTGACTGAACCCATCGATCATATCTTGAATCTGTTATTTTTCCCTTGTTTGAAACATTTTTATAGTATGAGTTGCTCACAATAAATAACGATAATGTCTTACGTTGATATCTCTTTCATGAATCTCATCGATAATTATATGAGATATTCCTTGGATTCCACTTTCCAGTTTACGAAGTAACACGCCTAAAGAGAATAGTTACACATCACTTGATGAAAGAAGAACCTGCGTCATTCGGTGAAGCGTGGTGTGGTGCAGCATAGTCATGCATGCATCAAGTGTAATAAAAAAATGAAAGGTGCCTGGTTAAAAACTCTACAGGGTGAGTCAGAAAAAAGTGTCCACTCTTTGAAAAATAGTAATTCAAAAACTATGACACCAATTTGAAAAAATACAACTCCGTTGCCTGACTGACGATTTAGCTTAATTTTGATAATATATTCTTAATTTACAATGCATCATCTTAACACGGGCTGAAGGAAACATTCGGATTGGTCTTTGGATCTTCGTCTCAATGCAGACTTCCCAAAGACTAGTTTCAGTGGGCTTTGCCTAAAACTGTAAGTGATTGGCTCAATTTGATCCATGTTTCAACGCTTACAATGGTAAAAGAATGTTTTTCACAGGCTAGGTATTGCTTTCTAATGATACGGAAACTGTTGAAATGTGAAAATGCTTTCCGATCAATGCTGGGCATCAAAAAGTCAAAATCTACACGATAGTGAGCAGGCCATTTTAACTGTTTTGGGGCATATCATGAAATAACAGGTGAGTCAGAAAAGACAATCCCCGTTTGAAAGGCCACTGCTCCGTGGATATCAAAACGATAATATTGACAAACAAATTATTTAATGGTTGATATGTTCAAATATAATTTAAAATTTACCTGACTGAAATCGGCTACTCCGTTCTGAAATTATTAGCGATTTTCTGGATAAAGCCCCTTCAAGAAACCTTCAAAACAGGCCTAAACTCACGAGCAAATTTTCAAAATATTTCTGCCTTACAGCAATGACTTGCACATGCATAGCAAGTGTTATCCTCTTGGGAGGATAAAAACTCTGAGAATAAAGTTATATTAGTAAATGTATCAGTTGTTTGTACGTGCGGCTACAATTATTGGGACAAGTGCAGTTTAGCGGGCGGCGCTAAATGTCATATTCCTATTGCAGATATTGAACTAAACAAACCCCTAACGCTAACATAACTTAACTAACCCTAACTTAACCTAACTAGCCCTAACTTACTCCAACAAACCCTAACTTACCCTAACTTACCCTAACTAACCCTAAAAATCCCTTTTCCAAAACCTAACTCTGACCCTAACTCTTACCGTATGACATACAACAACACAACATTTGAATGCCGCCCGCTAAACTGCATTCTAGCCCAATTATTCAAATGTATATGAAGATTTGTTGTTGTTGTTGTTGTTGTTGTCAATTTATTTTGATTCGATTTAACATCGTAGCTAACAATATGTACATATATACATACATACACAAAGTTAACTAATCAAAATCGAACATACCTATAACAACAAATTAAATAAATTATAACATATACATAATTATACTGATAGAAACTAAATCAAGACATTAAACTGCACTGACAGGCACTACATTTGCAAGCTGGCCCGTCCCATTTTTTTATTAGATTTTTAAAACTTTTCAAATTTTCTGCTGATTTCAGCTCGTTTGGAAGGCCATTCCAAATTTGTGGCTCAATAGACATCAGACTGTTGGACCCAAATGTTGTTTGATTGGGCCTAACGTGGGCTAAGTTGTTTGGATTTCTTAATGAATAATTTGAAGACCGTAATTTAAATATGTTTTGCATAAAAGGTGGGTTTAACTGTTTCACTGTTTTGAATATTTCAATACAAAGGATTCTTTGGCGAGCAATAAGCATTGTGCATTTATCTGACTTCAAGAGCAAATTGTTATACGAACTTTTATGATCATTATACAGAAATCTTAGAGCACGTTCTTGTAACTGTTCAATTTTAACAATAGATAATTTTGACAATAGATAAATTATAAGCCTTGAATATTGCGATTAGACGTTTCGGGCATAACCCTTCATCAGTAATAACGAAGTAGAGTACTATAAAGTAGGAAGAGTAGAAAAAGAACGCTTGGTAGAACAGGTATATTAGTAGAATGCAGAAAAGATTGCGACGCAAGAATGCGACGTAAGAGAAAGATTACAAGATTCGAAAAGAGATCCTACCACAGAATGAAGCTAGCAAAGATACTAGGATATGAATGAAAACCGTGTGTTAAGTCCATGTGGCAGAAGAGTCCCCAATTTAAAAATAATACTTTTCTCTTTGTAGCATTTTTATCTGCGTATACTAGTCCCAAAACCGACATATTCTCTGTGGAATGTCCTTCTGAGTTGAAGTGTCTTGAGACGTTCGTATCAGAGTGTTCGATTTTCTGTTCTTTCTTGTAACTCTTGTGTGCAACATAGCGTAGATGTTCACCAAAGCGATTATTAAGTTGCCGGCATGTTTCACCTATGTAAGGCATCTCACACTTCAAGCAGCGTATGCAGTAAATGAGGCAAGATGAGGAACATGTAAAAGCTTGGCGAACAGTAAATTTCCCGGTGGTTGTGGAAACTTGAGTAGCTTGAGTCGTGAGGTTCTGCAGTTCTAACGACCACAAGCAGTTGTACCAGGGCGTTGACTTGCATCGTTTAGCTTGGCTCTTGAAAATTTAGATCTCTTCTGAAAGCCATCAATGGTGGTGAAGGGAAGATGTGCTTCGTTTCGTCGTCTGAAGACAGGATACCAAAATTCTCGTAAATGATTTTCTTTACTGGTATTGCAAGTGGGTCATACGTAAGCGTATATGGTATTCTCTCTGAGGTTTGATTTTTCCTGCGAGGTTTCGTGGCTTCTTGGTGAGGGATCTTTGTAACCTTTTCCAACGTATCATTGATAACATTCCAAGGATAACCATTGTTGGTGAAGAACTTGCTCATTTTTTTGGCCCTGTCTTTAAAATTAGGATCTTTCGAGCAAAGCTTTTTTTTTTTTTTTTTTTCTATATTGCTACCTAGCATCCGAAGGTAGTTTTAGGACACTGAGAAGCTAAGCTTATCGAGCAGTGTCCTGGTCCTTCCTCTCGATGTGACCACACCTCGCGATTCNAAAAATCTAATAAAAAAATGGGACGGGCCAGCTTGCAAATGTAGTGCCTGTTAGTGCAGTTTAATGTCTTGATTTAGTTTCTATCAGTATAATTATGTATATGTTATAATTTATTTAATTTGTTTTCATAGGTATGTTCGATTTTGATTAACTAATCAAAATCGAACATACCTATGAAAACAAATTAAATAAATTAACTTTGTGTATGTATGTATATATGTATATATTGTTAGCTACGATGTTAAATCGAATCAAAATAAATTGACAACAACAACTTAGCTCTGTTGATTCACTTTAAGTGATGTACAAATATATGTGAATTGAATGAACCATTGAACAGTTACAGCCTCCAATATCAGAGAACTTCTCTACACAAGATAGGCACTAAATCCTTACTGGCTTACGAAACAATAGGGCAAAACAAAAGAAAGCACAGGGTTGCCAAACACCTACTCGCGTGAAAATATAAATGTATCGATGGAAAATAAAGATATTGCAAAATTCCTTGACAGACTTGTTTCTAATACTTGGGTACATACATAATCAAGGGGGCTACGAATTATCACAAGATTTGGAGGAATGACAACGTTTTCAATTCACACATAGTTTTCGTTTACTTAAAGGTAATGTGTCCATATATAAGGCCAGCGTATACCCAACCTGTCAAAATCCATCAAGTTCTCGGCAAATGATTGGTTGCTATTCAAACTGATCACATGAATAGAGAAAACTGCTGTAATGCGTGATTGAAAAGAAAGTTTAATTGATCACATGCCTTGCTCTGGGAGGCCTACTTGTATGGACACATTACCTTTAAGGTTACTATACCCCTTCAGGACGACAAAAACTTGTATCCGATCAATTTTTGGGGGTTTGGATATTTGGATAGCAGACACATCTACCTACAATCTCTGACAATTTCAAGGAATTTTCCTTTATTTTTCAGTCAGATATAATCAATTTAAAGCTAGGTCTTCCCATTTAGGATAATGCTGTTTACATTAGAAGAAAAATTTGATGACTTGAGTTTTAAGATTTCGCTTGATTTCCTGTTGAATTAATTTTGCGGTTTTGATACCCATTTACGCTATTAAGAACTCTGCACTAAATACATAAATGATTAACTTGAGCAACATTTAGGCCAACCTCCTGAACATTGCTGAACATGTGGTCAATCATTTCAGCCCTTCGCTGGAAATCAGATTTTCAGCGACAAATGGGTATTCATACAGTTCCCTGTACCCAATGGCTTGACGTAATTGGCTGATATTTGGCAGACATAAAGGGTGACCAAAGCGTGTCTCAGTTTGAGAAAAATTGAGTGGTCTAAATTTAACATTTGAATGAAGTTCAAAACGAGGCCTGGGGGTGACGGTCAAAATTGTTCGACTCATTATTCAGAAGCTAAGACACTATATTTAAAGCTTCTTGATATCAATTTCACATTTTGTGCGGATATCACAGAGAAATATCTTATATTCTGGACTATGTACTGGGCCATTTGTAAAGTGCCTCCGAGGTGGCCACTTGAACCTTACAAATTGATGGTATTGATTTTCGTAATCCATAAGCTTTAATTTAAACGTAGATATATTGTTTTACCTATATTTGTCAATGAATTTGATTTGTTGCTCAAAGTTACCCAAATTTGTTGACCGGTCGATGACAGACGGTCTCAATTTTTTGATACATCTCAATACATGATATGCATATTGACGTCATCGATCGCGAGTGAGTGGCAAATTGAGTCCATTATGGCGGCCGCGAGCTGCGAAGCTTCGGGCGCACCCTCTTTTGGCACCAGGATCACATACTTGGAGTATACACATTTTCTTAAAAACTACCCTAGGCGAAAGCTGAGATTTCATAGTGCCTAATCTTATTGATTTTTGACATTTTTGTTCCCCGATTGAAGCGCGACTGAGGAAATAAAATCAAGCTTGTGGCCTAAGGATTTTTCTGGACCCTTGAAATTCCCGCCAAACCGGATTAATCTGCGCAGCGCGCGCAGGTCTGGGGATGAAACAAACATTGGCCTAGCATATTTCAGCTCTGTTTCTTCGACNTCGGAGCAAAGCTTCCGAAGACGAAGGAATTGAGAGCAGGATGAAAGTTTTTAGAGTAGAGTAGATTAGAGTTTTTAGTTTTGATGGAGTGTGATGATGAGTAATTAAGCACGCTGTGAGCGCCGGTTGCCTTGTAATACATGGATGTGGAAATTGAATCACCAGAGATGGATAACAAAATGTAAAGGAATGGAAGTTGAGTCTCTGTAATTTCAAACGTGAATTTGAGAGCAGGATGAAAATTGCAAACAATGTCAATGAAATTTTGTAATTGATGTAATGGCAGAGACGTGGCACCAACAATGTCATGGATGTATCGTTTGATGAGATGTGGGAATGGACCTTCATATTGTTGGCTGGTGAGATGTTCTTGGAAGCCTACAAAAAGGCAAGCATAGCTAGGTCCAAGTTTGCTACCCATGGCAACTCCACCAACTTGGACATAGTATTTATCATCAAGTGAGACACCATTGGTGATGAGTACAAGTTCCGCACGTCGCATGAGTGTAGAGGTGGGAGGATTCTGTGTGTGACGTAGATCAAGAAAATGTTTAAGAGCAATAAGACCATCGGCGTTAGGAATGACTGTATAAAGTGATTTGACATCCATGGTGAAGAGGTAGCGATGTTCCCCAATGAACTGAAAGTTGCTGAAGATTCTGGAACATATGTGGGAAGCTCTTTGAATATGGGTGTGAGAATGGAATCTAGGAATGAAGCAATCTTAGATGATGGACATGAAACGGCTGAGACGATGGGTCGGCCAACAAGGGCAGATTTCGTTTTCGACCAATTCGCACATTTGTTGACATTTCTGGCCTCGACCAATCAGCAAGCTCCATTTTTTTGCGATGACTGGTATGACGTCATGTCAATAGGGGAAGCTGCGGGGAAAACTTCCCTCCCTATATCGCTCGAGCTGACAGTGGTTATCCAACTTTTGAACTGTTTATTGTGTTTACATCAATCTTTAGTAAATTTTGAAACTTTTTGCCGATGCAATTTTTCATTGCTAATGTTTTTCAAGAGAAAATGTATTTTTAATCTCGCTTAAATTTCGAACCTTCGGTTAGGATGCAGTCCTTACCTGAACTTGAGTCTCCCAGTCAAACTTCATTTTTCAATCCATTTTGCCTACTTCCTCAGGACAGGTAAAATGCCAACGCATAATTTAAGATATGGAGAATTTCATGCTGAATCTAGAATTTTTATTCGGCCTAATATCGCTCGAGAATGTCCGAAGAAATTCAACATTGTGGTACTGGAAATTATGGCCTGAAATTGTTGATGGCAGCTAGCCTGCCCTAGAATCAACCAAAAATTTCCAGCAGAATTATTTCCATCAAGAAAGCATAAATAGATAGGTACTCACTAGTCTTTCATCTGCTACGACGAAGCAAGACTCCATACGTCCAAACATACACTGCTTTCATGTGTAAACAACGAATTTACCAACAATAAACTAAATAATTTGTACAAGTTTTACCACAATGTTTTTCATCCAGCCACCGTAAATACTTGCCCGAAATGAACAAGCCATACGCCATCAAATGTCTGAACAGAAAAGATAATGAAATTCACAAATTCACAAAAGCAATTGTTTTTATAGTAGGAGTCGATTTCTATACCTTAGACAAATCATTTCAGATTTAATTTGCAAAATTGACCATGAAAAAGATATTTTTATCAGCTTGTCAAACATTTATGCGACGAACTTATCTTTTATAGACCTGGTGCAATGGGTGTGAGCATTGAACCTTCACGTAAGAAGTGCATGAGGGAGAAAACTTTAAAAGAGAGCCTTTTCTCTGACAATCCAAGCATTATGTAGGGAAGAATAGAAAGTGATAATGTTGTACGATTCCTCTGGGTAAAACTATGGACAGTACACTCATTTTGTTTAAGAAACAGCTTATAAGAAACGGTAGGCTCATTTTGTTAAACTTGAGAAACCCCATG
>REGM01000103.1:107849-156094 GCA_004194415.1 Aurelia aurita | reverse complement strand
TGGCCTAAGGATTTTTCCGGACCCTTGAAATTCCCGCCAAACCGGATTAATCTGTGCAGCGCGCGCAGGTCTGGGGATGAAACAAACATTGGCCTAGCATATTTCAGCTCTGTTTCTTCGACATGCAGCCTGAAAAACACTTCCAGGGCTGCTGCTTGTATAAATACATTGCCTCAAAGTACTTGTACCATGGCAATACAAAATAGATTTATCACAGAGGAAGAATTTTATTCCAGATCTTTAATGAAAACATAATTCCAATGAATGAAATTTTTTTTATTCAAACTACAGAAAATCTCAGGGTCACAGAACTATCCAAAGCTAAAGGTTTATAGGAGATCTCAATCGGTTCCTATGACTCTGATCTCAAGGATGGCTTTTGTGTTTTATTTGACAAAAATATTTGAAAAGAATATTCACAGAAGCAGTCAAGTAGGAGCATGTATAGCTTCAACAAAGTTATCTATATTAGGAAATCATCACAACAAATAAATGGCAGCATACTATTAAATGTTTTTCTTCAAAGAATGTCTCTTTTCTGTATGACATAATTTGGCACAAATTTGTAACTTGCTGAGATAAAACAAAGTTTAATTTGTAGGAGATTCTGTAAACACTGTTCTTGTGGCTGCTGAACCCTCTCTTCAGCAATGAAAACCGTCTAAAATTCCCAAGCTTCCTGTTGAAATTGTTTGGGAGTGCAGCAACACACAGGATAATCAGCCAGCCAAACCAGCTATTTTCATCTTTACCTGAATGCAGGGGAAGGGAAGCCAGTCACAATGTATCATTCTTGCAACCACTCTCGAGGATAGACGGCTCAACTGGAGTCTTTTCGATGCTCTTTTTCGGTGGCAAAGTCGTGTGTCGACATCTGGCAAGAAACTTCGCCATCTTTTTCTCCTGCAAAGGAATGAAATGAAAATAAATCTCCAAGCGCGTTCTATTTTCGTGTCTTTTCTCTGTGTGAAATATTTATGGCGGAAACAATTTACTTTGGGAAGATATTCAGTAAGCAAAACGCAATGATAACGACAAAAAACAATTGAAAACAAAATATAAACAGCATGGCCTACCTGAGAAAACATGGATGTGCAAATTCAACCAGTATCCAAGCTGGGAGAGCTCTCAATCTCTGCCTCAGTAAACGAACGAAAACCTCGTGCATGCTTCCTTCGAATTCCATGGAACTTGAGCACTCCACTTTGAGGCAATGTATTTATACAAGCAGCAGCCCTGGAAGTGTTTTTCAGGCTGAATGTCGAAGAAACAGAGCTGAAATATGCTAGGCCAATGTTTGTTTCATCCCCAGACCTGCGCGCGCTGCGCAGATTAATCCGGTTTGGCAGGAATTTCAAGGGTCCGGAAAAATCCTTAGGCCAGAAGCTTGATTTTATTTCCTCAGTCGCGCTTCAATCGGGGAACAAAAATGTCAAAAATCAATAAGATTAGGCACTACGAAATCTCAGCTTTCACCTAGGGTAGTTTTTAAGAAAATGTGTATACTCCAAGTATGTGATCCTGGTGCCAGAAGAAGGTGCGCCCGAAGCTTCGCAGCTCGCGGCCGCCATTATGGATTCAATTTGCCACTCACTCGCAATAGAACGCGTCAATATGCATATCATGTATTCTTTAAAATTGCAAGAAAATAAAGTTCTTGGTGCCTTTTGTTTGATTCTGCAAAAAGTATGTTTTATAAGGCTAGAAGTAATTACTTCCATCTCAAGTCATTGATATGAGCGTTCGTGATTACATATTTTTGCCCCTAAAGAACACTAATCTTTGACCATGTTTGAAGAAATAGGCATCAATTTCGAAATTAGGGAAATGATAATTTCCCTCCCTAAGGAATAGTTAGTGGATCATGCATGTAATTAGGAGTCTTTCGTTTTCCATCCCAAAAGAAATCGTCAGCATTACAACATAGATGCGCTTAAAGATGCCATAACGAGAGATTGCAATGCGAGGCAAAGAAGAATGAAAAGAAGAGCCTTCGATGCAGCATTGCTAATAATGGCCAACAAATGAATTTTTTTTTAAACTGATTAGTGGTTGGTGTTCATATTAGAAAGGATCAAAGTTTAATATTGTTACCATAGAGCTCAGATCATCATCATCTTTTCTGTAGTCACTTGTCTACACGAAACAACCCTCTGTCAACGCCTGTTCTAGAAAGCTGAGTTACTTGGGGCAATGTTTTTTCGTTGAACGCACCAAATTCAAGTCATAGAGTGTCAGACATTAAACCAACTCATAAAGGTGATAAAAAGTTATTGAATGATTTCATAGCGTCTAAAACGCCATCGCAGATGCATTCTGAAAGTGGCCCGTTTTTTCTGATACACCCGGTAGTATTTCAAATGTAAACTTGTCAAAATGACAAATCTATTTTTTTCGCAATGAAAATAAAATGTACATTTCTTCTGTTTGTTGTTATTCGTAAGTACATTAAATCCAGCATTTCGTTTCTATTTCATGTACCTGCTAGACTGTAAAACCATAGCCAGTTCTTGCGCTAAGAGCAAGGGACTTATTTATAAATTTATACGACATTTTGGCTCAAGTTATTACGGATTCCCACTCTTATTAACTCGCAACGATGGCCGCAGTTCGATACAGGAATGAGAGCAAGGTTTATAGAAGAGGACATTTCAAAATCGTTCTTTCTGGCCACGTTGGATGTACAGCTCTTCCCATTCTTGAACTTGGCAATTTCATATATTTGTTATTGACTGTCGATTCATATTACATTGGAATTGTATGTTATTCGACGATGACGTGCAGCTTATCATTGAAGTTTTCGCGCCTTTTTGTTGACTATGTTGTAGCAATGGGGACGATTTGCTGGTGAAACTGGCTGTAGTTTGTAGCAATAAAAAGTGGATTTTTGTTATCAAAACCAGTTGAAATACGTTTATGCATTAGAACTGCAAGTTTTCGGCTTGTATTCCTCTTCTTCAAAGATAGAAAAGGTAAGTACCTGTTGAATTCGCCTCTTGTTTGTATAACGCCGGCATCATGTTCATTGTTATTGTTAGGCCGTTCAGTGCACTTTTCTGGGTGCTCAACCAGAATCGCCTAAAAGCAACTGACAATTTGGCAACCCTGTGCTTTCTTTTGTGTTGCCCTATCGTTTCGTAAGCCAGTAAGGATTTAGTGCCTATCTTTCTCTACACAGTATTGGGTCAAATTCTAAGTTCCTTATAAAAATTACGAGGATCATGGAAATAGCTGGCTTCTTACCTACAGTGCAAAACAAAATTGATCCGTGACCTCTTGGTAGAATTGAATCAAAACGTACAGAATAGCCAATACTTTGTCCTATTGGTTCTGCTCTCTCGTTTGCTACTCTTTCCGCCACACTAATCGCACTAATACGCCTTGGCTGCAAATGAAAATTGACATCATTACAAGATTAATCTTCACATTTGGCTACACCATTATAGACAGAATAGATCCATATTACTAAAAATCTAAAGACTAAGCAAACAGTATGATTTCAACTCCAATCTACCAAATGGCCGATCCAGTAAAGAGCGAGCCTTTACTTAGTAATTGATGTTCACATGATCATATTTCGTCGAATAGGCACCGGAGTTATAGGGAACCCATACAAGGAATACAAGGGAGTCACATTAAAGGTCGAATACAGGACTACAAGAGAGTAAAATTGCAAATGACCAAACAGAAAACGCTTTAGGCCAAGACCAGCTTGACGACAAGGAAAGACGAACAGAAGAAAACAATAATAAATAACAAAAAGGTAAATATACCGGATGAGTAAAAAAACTTGCACCTTTTGAAAAAATTGCATGCTTGTCGGAAGAAAGAAACTAACATAGCAAACCCTTTAATTTTTCTGATTCTGTAATCAGCACAAGAAGCTTGCACAGTAACATTTATAAATGGTTGAATTATTTTGAACAAAATCAATACTGTTACTGATAAAAATTTCGACAACGAAAACTCTTTGAGAAGATTCGGAAACGAGAACTAACTTGTGCAATAAGTTTTAGCTGCACCACATTTTTTCAAAGTAAATGTTTTAAGCAAAACACTTCAACTTGTGTGAGACATTTTCTGCTGTAGAGCTGCTTTGTTCACATCCGTCTTACATACTGCTTGCTTTCCAACTCTGATGACTTAACCAATGCAAAATGAAAGAACAAAACTTCAACTTACATCAAACGATACAATTAGAACAATGTCAAAACAAAGCGCTACCACATTTTGACCTGTGCTTACTTTATCCCTCCTTGCAAATTCCCTATCGACCTATTTTGCTAAACTATACATCAAATGAAAGCACACGAGTTGGGCTTTTAAAAATCAACATCTCATTTAGGTCCGACCTTTCGTTCCAGAGAAATTTAAATTTTTCGGCCGATTGACTTTTTGTATACACCCTGTAAATATTTTCTTATGTCCTTGATGTAGCTCTAATGTCGTGTAAGACTCGAGCTTTCATATGAAATCGCAAATCATAGATTTCTGGCTAAAAATATCATTCTTTGTAAAATACTACAGCTCAAAATAAGGTTTTTCATATCGTAATTTTATTGTCTCTCTCGCGAAAGAGCAAAACAACGACCACCAATTTAATTAATTTGGTCCTTGACACCAATACAAAAAAAAGAAACATTTGCAGATCAGTAACATAATCAAACTTTGGCGATTTCTAAAAGGTACTTTTCTCGTCCGGTATGTGTCCTAACACCCTTGGAGGGGGGGTGCTTATAATGACAAATATAAAAGTGCAATGTGAGGAAAAGAGTTCATTGGCAAAAAGCACCGTTAATACTTTTTAGAAGATGATCTAATTGCCAACTATAAACCTTACTTCAATCTAGTTTCTTTTCAATAAATCGACCAATGGTTGAAGCGAAGGCGAAACATTTATGCAAGTAAAAAGCTATTTGTCAAACCTACATACTTTTGCAAAGAGAGCTTTAAAAAGCCCCTTTAAGTATGAAGCATCTGATACTGTGCAACGCAATGTGTGAGAACATAACAGGTGACCCATGAAAAGTGAAAATTAGTCGTACTACCGGGTGAGACAAAAAAATGTTTGCAAGCACGTAGTTAGCTACCTATTCGTCAGATTCTTTAACACTGATTATCAATATGTCAACTTAGATAACATGTCAACTTAGATAACAACTTTTAGTTGGTTAAAATAGGTCGTACTGTCCTTAAGATACAAGCGATTTTACGAGATTTTTCATCTCAGAATCCATCAAAACCGGCCTAAATCTTTCATCAACTTAGAAAAAATTCAGCCATACGAAACTGGAAAGTAGCTGAAAATGGTAGAGAGAAATTCCAAAGTGTAACAAATAATGGGGCATGGTCTGTGACAGGCAATTGTAAAGAATAACAGGTTGCCTAGGCAATAAGGCAGTCCGATCAAGCTGAATTTTTATAGCTGTGGAACTCAAATGTTAGCAAATTTGATCCAGAATTTTAGGCCTGTTTTGAAGGATTCCGAGATAAAAAGCACCTCAATCACTTGTGACTTGACAACAATATGACCGATCTTAACAAACTAACTTTCAGGTAGAAATACTAGGACTAGAAGAACTATCATCGCTTAAATTAATTTGGTCTTTCCAAAAATGTACACACACAAAATTTCAACATAGGATATTTGATCAATTTTCGATGAACTTTTTAAAGCCTTCACTTTTCTCGTGTCACCTGGTAAGTACTCGTAAAATAACAAATTCCCACAAATTCGAAGCAATGTGTATAGACATTGCAATGTATCTCAAATTAACTTGGTCCTCAATAAGAATACAAGCACACAAAAAGAAATGTTTAAGATTGTATAATCATTATAAAAGTTACGGTGATTTTTCAAAAAAATTTATGTTGTCTGGGTTACTTATGGTAGCAGGATGCAAACTTCACAATCTTTTTGCGTGCAACATGTACTGTGGTTCTGAAAACGGTACGGGAAATCCACTAACGGTGATTTGAAGCTATCAACTATTTTCTTTCAATCCCAAGGCAAACGGAAGGCTTATCTTATTTTCAAATCTTACGCAATGCTCCATTACAAATTTTAGGGAATTTTGATGGTGCAATGCTCTCACCTGTGTTACTACGACATTACAGTTGACACCATCACCACTCATGATATACTCGTCAAGAACGTACTGTGGTACTTGAGTTGTCTTGCCACATCCTGTTGCGCCTCTTATGATTATAACTTGACTTGCCCGCACTATATCCATAATCGGTTGTTTATAGTTATAAACAGGCAGGCTTTTCCTTTGCTCAAGTAACTCATTGAAAGAAGAATCTTGAAACTTCGCATCAAACTCTGCCTTGAATTCTTCACTCGTTGGTAGAGGTGCCTAAGGAAACAGATGATCACAAAAAGTGAACACAACCAGATAAGGCAGAAAATCTTTTCCTCCGCAATAAAAGGTGCAATTTGAGTTCCTTAAATCTAGTGTCTTTGGTGAAGCTTTGTTTTAAACAATGGAAGCAGGAATAACCAAATCTGTGGGTTTTTCTGTGAAATATTTTAGGAAAACAACTTGACTGAAAAACCCCACACTAAAATTCAAACGAAGATCGGCAAGCGGCAATGCAAGAATATTGAGTCAATCCACCTTAACAAGTGTTCTAAGTAGAACATATCTTAGCTGACATAATATGACCCTGTTCATCCAAAATGACAGTTATCTTGCTAAGAGTTTTGCATTGCCTGCTGATATGAGCTATTAAAGCGTTTACATTGCCTGCCGGGGCAGCACGAAATTCGTTCATCTTCATGCTGAGATCTAGCCCTGTTGGAGAAGGCATAAGTAGAACGGCTGTTTTAGGGGTTGCAAAAAATCGAATCCTCTTTAAAGGCAACAATGTACAACGTTTGATACATGGCAAATTTCTCCTTCATGATGTCCTATCTAGGGCCATATTACTTGTTTGAATTCCTTTTTCAACACCATATGATAAAAGCCATTGTTATTTGCTTTCAAATTTCCGGGCCAACCTCCAAAGTGAGGGGTTTGGATAATTAACAAAAGAACAGATGCGTGACACAATAAGCCCAGCATGATCTTCCCAACGTACAATGTCACGTAAACGCAAGCCAATTTTGTCATAGTCTCATGCTGGCAAGAACAAGATCTGCCTGTGCCGGTCACAAGCCCCTCTTCAGCTTAATCTAAAGGGGCAGCTTTATCAGGAACGTATTTATATGACTGATACAGGCTCCAATACAGGTAACATATTTCGAATATGCTGTTAACTGCTAATCTTAGGCACATTGCTAACGCCTGAAATGGTGTGCAGTTACATATCTCGCAAGAATACTAATGTCATGAAATACTTGTTTATGATTTTTTCAGAGGATAACTTAATAGTTACTTACTATGTGCTAAAAGCTCATCTAATGCATTAATTTGTGAGTGTGTATTTGAAGGACTATCGAGGAGTGTTTCAATACACTTTAGGTCTCCAAGAATCTCAGAACTGATCATGTAAATTCGCACAACAGCGATAAGGTTGCTCACTACCAATTAAAAATAAGTTCAAAACACGCAAACAATAGGTCGAGATGGCTCACTAATGATAACAATTTTACACTGATACACACTTGGTGTCATATCGCTCACGGACTGATTCGCTGAAGTAAGATAGTTAGTGAATGATAGCTACAGACACAGCTACATAAAAATGTCTTCTCACTTGATACTCCTCTGCCCCCTCAATTACAACAGGCTGATTAATCCATGGATTCCAATTTCCATTTGGCGGTCCCCAGTTGATGATTCCATTTTCATTTCCGTTGTCTAAAGGTCGATGGTCTGCAACTATCGGCGGCAAAACTAGGGAAATCGCAGTTCCATCCTGCGGCTAAATTAAGATATAAAAATGGTAACATCAAAAATTGAAGTCTTTGTACTTTAGACATGTAGTAGCGTTCGAATACCATGAAAAGAGTCTATATACGCAAATAAAAATGAGTACTTACATGGCATAGCTTGATCATAGTTGTCATTCACGCTTGGGATGCGAAAACACGGATACTTTAAATCAGGCTACTAACTTAGGGTCTGATTACATGAGGGCTGGCCCTGCTAACATTTTGAAAGGAAAAATCAAATCATTGGCAATATGGCGGCTTGTTGCATGCGCAGTTAAACCCTGTTTCCAGCCCTGCCAAGCGATTAGACGAGAAAACAGCTATATTTCATCCATTCGAACAGGGCCAGCCCTGTTATGCAAACTAATAGCAAACCTTCCTACTGTTTTCTTCAGTCAAAAAGTGGGAGCAAATATTTTCAACCATGTTAACAATAAGTGTGTCGTCACCTTTACGTAGGAACAGCCCTGAAGAAGTGCTGCATGGCAGGAAGAAATATTGGTAATACAAATTATTAAATGCAAACATTTGGCTCTTCGTTGTGTTCCTGCCAACCAGTTTACTTCAATCATCGCAAGCATGTTGATATAGGGGTCTTCTTATTTTACATTTACTTAATGTCCGTTGGGCTGTCACTCCACTGATACTAACAGACCCTTCTCACTATGAGCTATTGAATATAATATCATAATGGAGTTTGTAATGTTGACGTTCTATTTCTGGTTTGGGGTTCCTGTATTCCGAGAAATGACCTATCGACCAATAACTACCTGACAACAAATAACGAGTGATCAAATTACGGTAAAATATTATCTACCTCAATGGGTGTATCAACCGGACCATGGTAAAATCGGAAAGGATTGATCAATGAATCTTAAGAACCCTGAACTTGCTACCTTTTTGTGCTATTTCTCTTAATTGTTCATATGTGTTGAAACAAAAATACGAGGCTCATTTTTAGCCCAATTCTTATTCCATATTATTACCTCTACGGAAAACAAACAATGGGCAAAAAACTATATCTTTTCGTGGACCTAAACTTTGGAATCAGCTTGAACATAATGTTAAATATGCACCCTCCCTTGCCACTTTCAAAAGAAGACTAAACAAGAGATATTGCTATCTTAAGATTTGCGACAGTGTCTGCAAGTATTAGAAATTTAAACTTAATTCTTTTCAAATACAATCTCCTATCCGGATCTACGACCTTGATTTTGAGTCNACTCCACTGATACTAACAGACCCTTCTCACTATGAGCTATTGAATATAATATCATAATGGAGTTTGTAATGTTGACGTTCTATTTCTGGTTTGGGGTTCCTGTATTCCGAGAAATGACCTATCGACCAATAACTACCTGACAACAAATAACGAGTGATCAAATTACGGTAAAATATTATCTACCTCAATGGGTGTATCAACCGGACCATGGTAAAATCGGAAAGGATTGATCAATGAATCTTAAGAACCCTGAACTTGCTACCTTTTTGTGCTATTTCTCTTAATTGTTCATATGTGTTGAAACAAAAATACGAGGCTCATTTTTAGCCCAATTCTTATTCCATATTATTACCTCTACGGAAAACAAACAATGGGCAAAAAACTATATCTTTTCGTGGACCTAAACTTTGGAATCAGCTTGAACATAATGTTAAATATGCACCCTCCCTTGCCACTTTCAAAAGAAGACTAAACAGGAGATATGGCTATCTTAAGATTTGCGACAGTGTCTGAAAGTATTAGAAATTTAAACTTAATTCGTTTCAAATACAATCTCCGATCCGGATCTACGACCTTGATTTTGAGTCCGCCTTTTAAGCTGCTTCAGTTGACAGAATTTCAATAGGCAAGCAATTCAATTGAAATGAATCTAACAATAGTCCAACTGTTTATCAAATCCAACAATCCCATGGAATGTGTTTACGTTTCACTATTTCAACACTCTTGTAAAACGCGGCCTAAAATAAGTTTGAATTTTCTGAAAAAGATCCATCATTGGCTAGAGTTTGCAGCTTCTTACTACTGGTCAGAGTAGGGGCATAAACTGCACGAAAAGTGAGCATCAGGCCAAAATAAAATCTCAACCTTGCACTGTAAAAATCAGCATCTTCCTTGTCGAGTTCTGTCAAGGAGCACAGCAACTTTACGGAAATGCTACCGTCTTCCCAGAAGGTAAGGAAAATTGCCTTCAAAATTCACGACATTGAACTTTCAGTATTAACTATCACGCACATTCGATCGCTTCTACTTCGCTTCTCTGCCTTTCCTTTGGGGCTTCCACAACGATCTCGATGGGAAGGAAGGACCTTCGACAATCCAATCGACTTCGCTTGAAGTTTGCCGCACAACAACCAAACTTGTAACAAACAATAGTAAATGCTTGTTCTGAACGTCGCATCTGTGCGTACGCATATGAAAAATCGAGCTTTGCGTCGGTGGTGTGTGTTTTGCGTCTTGATGTGTAAATTTGAACATAGCCAGCATATTGCAGTTTAACCATTGTTTATCTATTGTTTAGCCTTACCAATGTTCAACCATCCGCGCTATACCTTGAGTTTGTTTTGGAGGGTATTTTAAAGATTAGCTGCTGCTCCGCAGCGCAAATCAACAATAATTCATAAAAAAGTGTTCTAATATTTTTGTATTGTATGTTAATTTTCCAATTATTTAGTTTTTCATTTTAATTTGTAGTATTTGCCACGGCCCCCTGAAAAGCAGTCCTTATGGACTGACGGGGCTACAGTGCTTAAATAAGTAAAAATAGAAATAGAAAAAAATATATAAATAGAATAGAAATATTCTACAAGGCTTGAGACTCGCTAAACTTGCAGCTTATGGATTCGGTCAATATAGCTTACTATTAATTCATAGCTACCTTTCGAACAGTTACCTTTCGAAGTGTGGCTTTGAACTTTAAGGAAGACCTGTCTAACACCCTTAAGGTTACGGTAAACGTTTGTAGCACAAGATTGGGTTTTCTCTCCCCAAAATCCAAACTATTAGCGGGGTCTAGTTAAACTATACATCATTCGATGCGTAAGAATGTAGGGATTCTAACCATATCAAAATAATTGGCAAAGATTGTAAAATGAATTTTTCCAGGCAACTTTATTGCTTAAGAGAGCATACCTCCTTCAAAAGCTATTTTGTACCCTTGCGTTTAACGTAACAAAATCTAACTTATATCAACAGGAAGCGCACATCCTAAGCTACCAAAAGGTGTCTCAGATTCTNACACTTATTAATCCTCGTCCGCCTTTTTTTCGTTTCAAATAGGTCCTGTCTACATCTCCTTGGGGGTGCATGCTTCTATATATTGTTAGCAATTTACGGGTTTTTCTATCCATTTGCTGTAATTCTGCTTTTCGCCAGTCTACAATTCCAGCCCCATATCTAATTATAGAGACTGCCCTGGAATTTATAGCCTGGATAGTATTCCCTGCATTAAGACTCGATTTTAAAATCTTCCTGATGCGTCTAAAATATTCCTTTGACAACATTTCTTTCATTTCATTATTCTTTGTTGCGTCGCATTGGATTATACCTAAGTATTTGTACCCATCATTGCTCTCTAATGCCTTAATTGTCTCTCCCGAAGGTAAGTCTATTCCATTACTGTCCACTACTCTACCGCGTTTCATTTCTAACATTGCACATTTGGAGATTCCAAATTCCATTCCAATGTCCTGACTGTATATCCGGGTTGTTTCAACTAGTGAGTCTAATTCTTTCATGTTCTTTCCATATAGTTTTAAGTCGTCCATAAACAGGAGATGATTTAGTTTTCCCCTGTTTGGGCCTAACATATATCCACCCTTCATGTTGTTGAGGACAATTGATAATGGAATCATAGCCAATACAAAGAGAATTGGTGAGAGACTATCTCCTTGAAAGATTCCTCTCTTTATCTTGACCTCACCAAGCATTTCTCCTCCTGATGTCAATTCGACAGTCCAAGCACTCATTGACTTTTCTATCAAGTTGTGGATGTTATCTGCTAATTTGAACATACTTAAGCATGCAAGGATCCAGGAGTGGGGAACCATATCATAAGCCTTTTTATAGTCAATCCAGGCAACACACAAGTTTGTTAATCTTCTTCTGCAATTCTTCATGACCATTTTATCAATCATTAGCTGGTCTTTGGTCCCTCTACTTTGTTTCCTGCAACCTTTTTGTTCCTCTGGCAATAACTTTTCACTTTCAAGATGATGATATAACGATTCACTAGCAATGCCCGTTAATATCTTCCACATAATTGGTAGACATGTTATGGGTCTAAAGTTGGTAACATCACTTCCTTTCTTCACGTCCTTAAGAATCAGGCATGTCCGTCCTCTGGTCATCCACGTCGGGGTTTCACCTGTACTTATGCACTCATTAAGCTGTGCTGCCATCAACGGGTGTAACTTTGTAAAACCTTTAAGCCAATAACCATGTACCTTGTCTGGTCCACAAGCTACTATTATTATTATTATTATTATTATTATTATTATTATTATTATTATTATTATTATTATTATTATTATTATTATTATTATTATTATTATTATTATTATTATTATTATTATTATTATTATTATTATTATTATTATTATTATTATTATTATATACAATTGTGTTTGGCTCTCGATAGAGTATTTCCGAGCATTTCTTCCTGTTATGTTAAAAGCAACAAATTTCTGACGAATATATTTAGGACAAAACATATTAAGACAAACAATTTTCGGATGTTTTTCCTACGGAATTTGGCACCTTTCTAGAAAAATTTCGGACGACCATGGAAAACGGTCAATTTACAGTTTTCTTCGGTTGTTTTCTGAAGAAAATCTTTATTTTACCAAGGAAACATTGTCAGTAATTTCAATTCAATAATTATTGTTGAGGATGATGACTCTAGATGATTGCTGGAGTGAATTTTGTTGAAAAACTTCCAAACTCATTCCTTTTCAATGCAAAGTGTTTCATGAGCAAGACATTGAGCCTAAACAAGACACGATTACCGAAAATTTAATCGACCGAGATTTAAGACAACATCTTCGCAACACGAGAATTATTCTATTGTCATTGTCTATCCGCAGGTGCCCGAAAAAATGGGGGTATAAAAACTTCATTTTCCTTTCCTTTTACTGTTTTCCCATACTTCTAGAGGTCGTACGAAAAAGTAAATACATTATCGGAATGTACAAAGTCTCTTTAAACAGTAACAATACTTTCGTGTGATTTTTCTTCACTGCAAAAAATTTCGGACACTAAATATTTCAGACCGCAAAAATTTCGGACACTAAAATCTTCGGACGTTGGAAATGTCTGAAAATATCAACGTCCGAAATGTTTTGCTTTTAGCGTATTACAGGACAGCCCACAGGTAGTGCATTTTGCTCTATATAGCTCAGACGACATAAAAATACTTCTTATAATTAAAAAGAGTGCACAAAGATGCCATAAACAAACTTACCATTGGCTTACGAATTGCATAGCTTGCAAATAACGATCTGCTGTGGTTGCCAGCTTATGATCTTCCCAGTCTAATTCAAGAAAGCCAGAAGCAATTGCTTAAATTTACACAGTTGGAAACAAAGACTTTTATCTAAGAGTTTCGTCATTTTTTGTACAACAACATTTGCAACCTTTTACCAAATCTCTCTTCCATATTCATAGTTTTGGTAGTCTACATTATACGTGCACAAAGCTTCCATATAAAAAACTTTGTATATTGTTGAAGAAATGATACAAATTCCTTCTCTTAATGTTTTAACGGATTTGTAACATTTCTTTGAATATATTCAAATTTGCAATATCCTCGTGCTTTCTTATCTTTACAATGACTGGGAAGATCACTAGCTTCTTTCGGCAGCATATCCATCCGTAGTGAGCATGTATTAAAACGTCAGCACTCACAAAAGTTACCAAGCGCTGCTTTAATTAAGATCAGAACACTAATTCTAGATATAACGTGTCCACCGTCGTTTTAAAACAGAAATAAGCTCAAATAATGAAAAGGGAAAACTTTCAGATGAAATCTGTTTGTAACAGGGGCGGCTGGGAGCCAAATATTTTAGGTATTCGTTTTGCATGAATTGCTCAAAAACTAAATGTTAACAATTTATTCGCGAAGCGAATGAATTGTTAACCAATCCAGCTGGGGGTATGGGGGGCGCTGTAAGCCCCCCATTGGGGTCCAGGGGCGAAGCCCCTGGAAAGAATTGCATTTTGTGACAATTACATCCCTGGATTTTCTCTAAATAGCAGGAAAAAGTGCATCTTGAACTTTATTTTCAAGTTTTATCTGGATGTTAAAAAGATAAAACATTAAGCTGTGAAAATGGCTGCCAGCAAGATAGGAAAGATTCGACCCTGCAGAATTGTAACCAGTCCTTTGCACAAATGACGCCTTCATCTACAAATATGATAGAAACACAGAAATGTTTTCTTTGCTATGATAAAAAAGTTATCTTAGTATTTATTTATGTAAGCACATGGCCCTTTGAAAATAAACCATTAGTTGAAGGCTACTCTAAACCAATGGCATGAAATTTACTAAAAAGTTAAATATCTCAATGTTAATTTTGATGGAAATTCCATGCTACTTCAAACAGAGTTTGAAAAAGAACAGTAAAATTCTCGTGCTTGGGGAGCCCAGTTAAAACTGTAAGTAGAACGCTTCAGGTGAACAGGAGGAATAGGAAGGGATGAAGAGAACGGGCCTTGGGCTTTAAACCGCAAGGGTTACCGTTATCATCAGAGATCATATTGCAATCAAAACTCACGGCGACTCGCCGCCTTCGGAAAGCCACCAAAAAGGCAAGGTATTGAGATTTCGACTTGAATATCACGGCCCCCAAGAATGACCTAATCTTCTCAAAAAGCGTTCGTATCAGCGTTTTGAAGCTCGCAGCTACATTTTTTAGTAATGCTCAATGTTTTACGCAGTAAATCTAATAGAATTTGAAAGTCTTTTCATTCAAGATATTAGAAACTCGAATAATCATGGACCCCTTTATAGCCTATGACTATAATCACTATAATGCACTCGCAAATGACTACTACAAGGTTAAAAACACTATCAGTGGTCTAATGAAACAACTAAATTACCGTTGATATATCTCCCATGACTAAACAAGGCCAGCAAAAGTATGTGCTCTTTCCTTCCCCAGTTTCTCCTCCGCATATCCTCGGAGTACCCTCATATACAGACTGGCTCGTCCTTCCCTTATACTTTATTCTGGGGCAACGTCTGCTATCTTTTTTTAAACGCAGACGCTGCTCGCTGCTCGTGACTGAGTTGATTTCTTTGTTCCGATCGCAAAGAAAAAATTTGGGAAACAGCCCAACGATACCCGTTTCCCAAAACCCGATCCATCACACACAGCGATAGTCGAAAGCGAAGACACAGGGAACCTCGCCGTGGTATTCAGAATGAAAACTGAATATGTTCGGTTCAGAAACTCTTTGTTATGAGACCAAATGTTGAATGGAAGCCGACGTCACAAAGGGCAACAGAAGCAAAGATTTAGTATTCAAGATGGGCCCTGAATACCTCACGGCCCACGGAGCCATCAGAATCCCTCATATCAATATCTATCATATTCGCTATAGAAAAACATTCCTCAACGGATTAGCGATAAATTATCCACTTTCTTTGGGATAAAGAGAAAGTAAATATAGTCTGTGCGTCATTTCTGACATCATAAAAGAGTCTCTTCACCGAACTCAGCATCGCATGCACAAGGGTTTGTTGTTACAGGAAACATATTTTCGAAGGTTAAAATTTTTTAGGAAACTTTTGCAAAAAAATAGGTATTCAGTGAATACCTTGAATACCCCTCAGCGCCGCCCCTGGGTTGTAATTACATGAGTTGCAAATAAGCAAACGTAGTCCGTCCAACAACTGCAACGTTTGCTAAACTTCCTCAGAAAAACAGTACAACGGAAAAAGCCTAGATCAAATCTTGAGATCTGTCTATACATCAGCACGTCCATACATCACTACTTTTACAAGTAATTTATCAGCAAACTTCCACAACGGTTTTTAAGCTTCGTCAATATTTAAAAAGGTAAAACCTTAATGATCATTATCATACAAATTTAAATATGAAAACAGGAAATTAATCAAGATCCATAAGAAAAATAATTAATATTCAGAGGATGAAAAGAGCTGAAGAAACTGACCTTTTTCTTATCCATCCCATTTTCATCAATAAATGAAATGCTAGACGACTACAAAAAAAGAATTCTCGAAGAACAAACCTTGGCCACTGGTTGAATTCCAAGCTCAGGTAACAGCTGATCAAGTTGAAATTCCATATCTGGGTTTAGTTGAACTTCATAAGGTGGCATCTGTAGAATAAATTTGGAGCTTTGATATAATTCAAAGAAGAAATAACCTCCATCGTCTTTAGAAGTTTCAATAGGAAAAATACTATATGGTCTGTTAATTCTATCCGTTCGAAATACCCACACTGTGTGAACCAAGAAAGTAAACCGACAAAACATGTCGTATTGTAGAAGATAAATCGAAGAACCCAAAGGGGGGATTCAAACGTTGTTTACCACCTAAACGGCTAGCCTACATTGCAAATAATTTGTGTTATTTTAATTGACTTTAAAAACTGGCGGTAACAAGGAGTTAATGAATCCCTAGGCAGTTTAAATGTGATACAGTGAGCATATTATCATGGGAGTATATAAAATGTAAACTACAAATAGCCTAGTCAAATATCAAAGTCTGTCTCTCAAATCAAATTAGTTTCTTTTGGAGGAGTGGCAAAATGTTTGGCAAAATGGCTCTAGGTCACGTCAATTTATCACGCGCGGAGATTACAATCGCAACTCAATATATCTGGGACGAAATAATGAACTAGGAAGGCTCGATGTATCATACGTAAATCTTATTGATAATTCACAGTTTCCTACAGCCCATGGTTTCAGCGCATCGTCCTAAAACATCTCCAATATCACGCCTTGGGATTGCAGGTTCCTCTTCGCAAGTACTGCTAGGCCTAGGCCTAGCTTATAAAAAGTCATCTTCACGATCTATGCATCATAGCATGTTTCGGCTGCACTGCTGTAACGAGAACTGTTTTCAGAACTGTTTATAGTATTTGTTGAAGTAAAGCTTGAATCAGAAATTCTTCAAAATTACGATTTACGTCCGAAACATAAACAATTTATCATAAGAGATCCTAAAGATTATAACGAAATCAACCTGAAAGCGGAAATACAATAGATCACGAATGGTTCATCCCAATATCTACGTCATGTCGTGGCTTTTTGGGGTTTATCAACACATTAAGGGACTCGGTTTAAAGTTACACCATTAATACCATTCTATACACATAAAAAAGCAAAAGAAGGGTGCTTCCTGTCTCAAGAGAGGTCAGAAACACGATACGACACGAGATAAAATTGACTGACAGAAAAAGCTATCACAGAAGCAATAGGTAATAATTCCTAAACACTTTGACAAAATGAGTAACATAGCTATAAAATAATAAAAATGAAAATAGGCCACTAACGTAACGTCCTCCAGAAAACCATGACCTCTGGAAAAATGCCTAAAAAATCTACCTGAGTAACCAAAGCTCCCTTATCAAACATCCCGCTACGCGACTGATAAATATCACACATAGTGCGGAAAGGTTACAGGCAGAGAGTAAATGGGGTAAATGGGGTAAAGGTGCAGCCCACCAGGGGCATAGTGGCTGTGGGGCACGTGCCCCTTCCCCACAGCAACGTGGAAAGATGGGGCGTTGAAGGCGCCAAACGTTTTAAGGGGGTGCTAAATGCAGTAAGTTTGGTTCACACCAGAGTAAAATCATGTTAGAAAAAATGCGAACGGAACAAAGCGTCGAACATATTTTTGTGTCACTTTGAGATCTTGTCGGCGCCTTTGAAGATATTCTGATAGAACCAAAAAAGTTTCCATGTTGTAGCGATAAAGCACTAAGACTGCATTTAAACTGTCTTTGGAGGATGCGCTCACTATCCCACAACTAATGCATCTTTAGAACTCCACAAAAAGATGGTTTCGAATATCTTCCGCAACTGATCTTCTTTGTAAAATTGAAATCAATGAAGGGGAGAAAAGAATGGAAGGAGCTGCGATATCATTTGTACCTTCCCATCCTCACTTGAAAGACATTAGTGTATCGATTCTGTTCTTTAGGCTGAAAATTTCACTTTGAAGTCCCATTCTCTCTTGGGATTTAGAATCGCTAAATCTATTAGTTCGACGGAAAATTTGAGCCAGATGAATTTTCGTACAGGTAAATATCAAGCATTTGGGCGTTATATCAATTTTTGACAACTACGCAAAAGGGAAAGAAAGTAATCATGCAAGTTTGATTAGTTTACTTTATAAAACAAGGTGTTTCTTTGAGACTTTCGATACTCTGTTTTCAAAAATGTCCAAGAGAAGCCTCTCGATATCACGTTTCTGGAGCAAAAAAGGTTAGAATTGGAATAATGAATTTGCTAAACTCAGTTTAAACGCATTTTTTAGTGACTCATTTTAAACGCATTTTTTAGTGAGTTATTGCTTCAACATTGAATCAAATAATTTTGACGCTTTTTCGTCGCAGTTCTCATATTCATATTTCATATTTCATATTTCAATCTTTTAAGGAGGGTTGCCCTTCAGCAGAAGCTGTTTTTCAAGGGACCCTCCAATAAAAACTTAATTACAATATACAATTAAAATAATGATACATTAGACTATAAAAAACTCATAATGTTAAAAACCCATTTACAATTATATATTATCTATAATGAAAAGAAAAAGTTCAACCCTAGATAGATTTTTTAAAATTATTTAGGGAGGATGCCGTCTTGGACTCAGCGAGAAGGCTATTCCATAGTTTTGCCCCCCCCCCCGGAAAGAAAAGCATTTTTGCCCATTTGCTGATTTTTTCTTTGACAACCTTAAATCAGTCACAGTATTACGGAGGCTACGAGAGGAGCATTCCGAGTTTTGGTGAAGAGGTTCACAAGTATTGTGGAGCCAGATCATTGAGCGACTTGAAGACCATCGTTTTAGACTCATTGCCAATGAGTTCCTCAATGGTCTTCCAGCCCAACTCTTCGATAAGTGGTCTGCTTGGGGTATCAAAGCTGCTATTTGTTATTATTCTAGCAGCACGATTTTGAAGCTTTTGCAACTCGTTAATTTCTGTAGAACCAGTACATCCCCAAACAGAACAACAGTATCTAAAGTGGGGCTCCACAATGCACAACACCATGCATTTCTAACGCGTTTTTATTCTAGTGCTAACCAAGCCTCGTCAATGGTGACTTTTCAACAAGAAGGCCGTTTTCCAGTGAGTTGAAAGGCGTGGTCTCGAAAATTTTTCGCACGCTCTGCTTGCACTGAGATTTAGTCCGCTCCCCAAACTGTATGACATTTGTTTCAACGAGGCTGTCAAGGAATCATTATTATTTGGTTTTAAAGCATTGTCTAAAGAAAAAAGTAGCTTTGAACAGCCTTGATGCGTTGTAGAAAAAGACAACAGTCACAGTTTTATAGAGGGGTGCCAAGACAGGTTGTGCCCCCAAGGCAATTTGGAGCCATCACGCCACTGCAGCCCACGATCATCACAAGAGATAAAAATCGCTGGACCAATCACGATCGAGCCTAGACTTAATCCTATTACCCTGTCGGCCTGCTCCTAACAAAATTTACTCGCAACCGATCGTTATTTGTTTGCCATCTAACCAACTCTGCTCACACTTCCTGAAAATTACCCTCATTGGAACAAATCCTACGAATGCTAGGAGCCACATCATACAGAATTGCCTTCTTGATAAGACAAGCTCTTACCGTGAGTCCAGGTTAAAAAACCATCATCGATATACCTAAAAAAGACCGTATTTTATCCACGATACATTCCAACAATTTTTATCCACGATACATTCCAACAACTTCCTCTCAAAATAATCTATGAAAATAAATGCAAAATACGATGTACATACATATGCTTTGGATTGAAACTAATCTTCGAAGGGTGTTTAAGATATGCTATATAGAAAACATCTCCTGTACCTCATCACTTTTCTGCTTCTTTGGTTGGAGTTGACCTGGTGCGGCAGCCTCAATAGCACCCATATGAAATAGCTGGCGAACAAGACTGAGGGAGCAGGACTGAGCAGCTAGTTTCTTGTTTGAGCCCGACTCGCGTCCTGTTATTGCTGAAAAGTAACCAAATGAAAAGATTAGCAGAATTCAACATAACACTACCCAAACATAAATCGACCAACTATATTAGTATTTGAACCTGCAAAACCTTTATGGGCAATACACATGATGTTTCTACTATAATTAAGACGAAATGTACATACAATTTCCGCAACTCGCATTGCATTTCTCGCCTATTTAAGTCATAAATGTATACTAAAAAGCAACTCAAAATTGTTGATGAAATCATATAAGCAAATTCGTAACAGATTAAATAATTCATACACGCAACTTAAACGTGAATGAATCTGAAAAAAATCACGCAGTTTCAAACAGACCTCAATAAAACTTGGAAAACCATCAACCAAATTGTCAACAAAATTTCTAGCACTACAGTTGTGCCTAATCTTACTCTAGACAGCCAAATAGTTAGGGGTCACAAAGAAGAGTGATCGAATCTTCAATTTCAAGATTTCTGTCCAGTTATCGGCGGATAAATTACTGTATGAGCATCAGTCCAGTTTTAGACTGTTACACTCGGTTATTACAGCCATTATGGCTAGCACCAATGATTGGTACTTGAATACAGTAAAAACCCGCACATAAGAACCTATGTTTTTAAAATCAGCCTGTTTGGGTTTTTATTTATGTGGGGGTATCGCAAAATCAGGGTGTAGGTTCTCATCACGGGGTATAGGTTTTTGAATATAAAAAACTTGATATCAACTGCAAATGCTGCGCTATATCTTCATAACTAATTACAATATAACAACAGTATATGGAAAATTAAGACTCAGTTATCTATACCTGTGAGCCAATTGAAAGAGACTTTCCCTATACTCATATTGTTAAAGTTCATGACTGATTTCGTTTTTTCTTTTTTTAGTCCAGGAGGAGAAGGGGGGATTGGTAAGAAAAAGATGGAATTTATATGAATGAGTGATTGTAGTCAAGTTTGGGGCGCTGATTACGAAAATCGATGTTATACGGCGAATATCCGGGGCCTTCAGCCTCGTTTTCATGAAAAAGCCTCGTTTTCGTAAAAACACAATAAAATTGCCTTATTACAAGGCTCTGTTTGATTATATTGTCTAACAATGGATAGAGGATGACGGAAATATGCTAAATGTAACTTTTCGAAACTAAAAATAGACTATTGTGACTTCCGGTCACGTGATATTTGAGTCACATGACTAAAAACAATAAGAATGGGAAATTCAACCTTAATGAATTTCTGGCTTATTTTTCAGCGTTAGAGTACTTTTTCTATGCCTAGGAATTCGTTCAACTCATATTTATCTTCAAAAATGTGACAATTGCTGTCTATATTGTCATCAGTGGACTCTTGGACCGTCCATCTATCCCTTCTTAGAAGCAATTGTGACTTCATACACAACGAATTTTTCCACATGTTCCATCTCCAGTATCAGCTGGTCCACATTTCCGTAGATAAATTCATCGTTTGAAGTCAATATCCAGCTATCTGTGGCAAAGTGGCATCAACGATAGGTCGATATATGACTGCATGATCTTTTGTGTATCTCTACCAAAGACGTTTTCTTCTAACTTCATTGTCTTATTACAGTCTCCGATAACCATACAGTCAGCAATCATTCCTAACTATATGCCAGAATCAAGAAGTGGATATTAACAATTGTTTAAATTATCCATTGCTAGCAGTATCACTTGCTTCGACCACGGATGATTGAGCTCTTCTGGATGCTGCAGTTGATAACGCTATTGTATTTTTCATAGATTTATCAGAAGACAGAATAGAAGCGCTGCTGCTGCGATCGGAAGGCTCTGTAGGAAATGGAAAGATCAGAGAAAATGCTACAAATGTTTTTTATCATATATCCCAAGAAGATACAAAAATTGTGAATATTGTTAGCTATAGTTACACACATGCCAGAATTGATCTGAATTACTTGCCGAGATCTGATTCCAGCATCAAAGCTTTCCTTGGAAATCGTGAAAAAAGGGGGAATATCTTTTCAACCTCATCTTAAAGTGAACAAGGATGCAAAATATGTACATAATCTTTTTAAAGAAGATCTATTGCAGCAAAATAGCACAACACGAAAAAGTCAGCGAAGTCCGCGAGGTCCGCGGTTTTCACCTAGTCCATGTTCTCCTTGTCTTTATGCTCATTCGACTACAGTCAGTCATTGATTTTAGAAGAAAACAGTTTAGCAGAGGTACAAGAAAGGAAACAAAATCATCGATCTATCTGTAACATCAAGCTCTCTTATTTCACTTAAGCATCAATTTTTCTATTTCCTACAAAACCGTCTGATCGCAGCAGCAGCGCGTTCTTGAAATTATGAATACAGAGTTCTGTCTTCTGATAAATCTATGTAAACTACAATAGCGTTATCAACTACAGCATCCAGAAGAGCCCAATCATCCGTGGTCGAAGCAAGTGATACTGCTAGCAATGGATAATTTAAACAATTGTTGATATCCACTTCTTGATTCTGGCATATAGTTAGGAATGATTGCTGCCTGTATGGTTATCGGAGACTGCAATGAGACTATGAAGTTAGAAGAAAACGTCTTTGGTAGAGATACACAAAAGATCATGCAGTCATATATCGACCTATCGTTGATGCCACTTTGCCACAGATAGCTGGATATTGACTTCAAATGATGAATTTATCTACGGAAATGTGGACCAGCTGATACTGGAGATGGAACATGTGGAAATATTCGTTGTGTATGAAGTCGCAATTGCTTCTAAGAAGGAATAGATGGACGGTCCAAGAGTCCACTGATGACAATATAGACAGCAAGTGTCACATTTTTGAAGATAAATATGAGTTGGACGCATTCCTAGGCATAGAAAAAGGACTCTAACGCTGAAAAATAAGCCAGAAATTCATTAAGGTTGAATTTCCCATTCTTATTGTTTTTAGTCATGTGACTCAAGTATCAAGTGACAGAAAGTCACAATAGTCTATTTTTAGTTTCGAAAAGTTACATTTAGCATATTTCCGTCATCCTTTATCCATTGTTAGACAATAAAATCAAACAGAGCCTTGTAATAAGGCAATTTTATGTGTTTTCACGAAAACGAGGCTTTTTCATGAAAACGAGGCTGAAGGCCCCGGATAATCGCCGTATAACATCGATTTTCGTAATCAGCGCCCCAAACTTGACCAAAACCACTCACTCATATAAATTCCATCTTTTTCTTACCAATCCCCCCTTCTCCTCCTGGACTATTTGTGTGTAAACCAACATCTTTTAATAAGAACCTGAACAGAACATCAGGGTGGAAAGGTTCTTATATATAGGCTTAGAAATCCCAAATTTCAGGCTGCAGGTTCTTAATAAATGAAGGTTCTTATGTGCGGGTTTTTACTGTAGTGATGAAGGAAAATACGCTGGTCTAATTTTCGTTGACCAGAAGAAGGCTTTTGACACGGCTGATCATGAAATCCTATTAAAAAAAACTGAAAATGTATGGAGTGACTGGCCTGGAACATGACTGGTTCACATCATAGTTGGATAACCGTAAGCAGTTTGCAAGATGAATGGTGCTTCTTCTGATGTGAAAGGCATAAATTGTGGAGTTCTTCAACGCTCTTGTCTTGGTCCACTCTTGTTCCTGATTTACATCTGTGATTTGCCTTTTTCTCTGCAAAAAGCTCATGTCAGCATGTATGGTGGTGACACGCCCATTTGCCTTCCTTCAAAAAGCATTGATGACCTGAAGCATGACCTAACCATAGATCAAGATTGGCTGCATGCGAACAAACTTTCTCTGAACGTTGTGACAACGCAGTCGCTCATTATAGGTTCAGGTCCAAACATCCGTAAAATCGAAAACCACCCTGATGCTCAACAATCTCTAACAATAGATTATCAGGATATTGAAATGATTACCAATACCAGATACTAAGGTGTCCAGAAAGACTGTCAACTCAACTGGGACAAACATATCGCTACTATTAAGTCCGAGGCTCTTCGAGGTCTTGCACTTATCAAGTATTCTAAGAAATATCTTTCATCTGACGTGCTTAATGAAATGTATAGAGGAATTGTTGAGCCCCATTTGAGTTACTGTTGCTCCGTATGGGGTTGCTGCAGTGCTTCGACAATCAACGTCTTGCAAGAAATCCAAAATAGAGCAGAACAGCAACTCCATGGAAGAACAGCAATGGTTAGTTACCATAGAGCTGTAGGCGGGCACAGTGATCCAGAGCATGGAATAAATAGGGAAAAATGAAATTTCGAAAACATGCTAATTTTTGCATCCCCCTTAAAGAGGGTAAAGAGGCTTAAGAAAACGCAAACATTCTCAAAATCGGACTCCTAAGGGCCCCCGAGCTGTTGGGGACCCGATTGGGCCCCTTAAGGTTTTCAATAAAGTAATAAAATACTACTCTATTAACGTAGAAGCAGGGGTGACGCCAGGAATCTTCCGACAGAGGGGCTGAAACTTCCGACAGGGGGGCTAAAATAGCATAGGGCTCAAATCTTTCAAATCTTTAAAAAGGTGGGTGTAAAATTCTATTATATTTTTCTTTCAATTGAATGGCTTGGAAGGAACTTGGGGTACTTTGCTGTAAATCTGTCGTGGAAACTTTGTGATACCTTGATTATTTTCAAAATGGCGGCGTTTTTTTAATTTTTTTTGGAAGAACTCATGGAAAATTTTGAGAAAATCATAATCATCGTAAATCCTAAATCAATAGAGGAAAATTGATACAATCTTCAGGAAAACCATAGTTTATGAAGGTCTACAATATGGTGGCAAGCAGAAATCTGTCGCTCTTCTGGTTTAGGATTTAGATATTTGATGACGTCACAGCCTCAAATATAATATATGCCGCCATTTTTGAAAATAATCAAGATATCAACAAATTTCCACGGCAGAATTACAGCAAACTACCATAAGTTCCTTTCAAGTCATTTAATTCCAAGAAAAATGTAATAGAATTTTACACCNTCATGGAAAATTTTGAGAAAATCATAATCATCGTAAATCCTAAATCAATAGAGGAAAATTGATACAATCTTCAGGAAAACCATAGTTTATGAAGGTCTACAATATGGTGGCAAGCAGAAATCTGTCGCTCTTCTGGTTTAGGATTTAGATATTTGATGACGTCACAGCCTCAAATATAATATATGCCGCCATTTTTGAAAATAATCAAGATATCAACAAATTTCCACGGCAGAATTACAGCAAACTACCATAAGTTCCTTTCAAGTCATTTAATTCCAAGAAAAATGTAATAGAATTTTACACCCACCTTTTTAAAGATTTGAGCCCTATGCTGGCTAAAATGACAAAAAAATGTTGTTTTCCTACGTCATTTTGCCAAATTTCCTCCGACAATAACCCAAAATTTCCTCCGACGGACGGGCTACATGCTTCCGACGGGGGGCTGTAGCCCCCCTAGCCCTCCCCTGGCGCCACCCCTACCTAGAAGAGCAACCTGTTGATTTGCACTGAAAACTTTAGGACCACTAAGGGGCCCCGAGCCTGAATTGAAAAACGCTATCATTGCAAGCTTAGTTTATGAAGAAACGCTGTAAGTTGCAAAAGAAACCAAGGGCTGCAGGAAGATACTAAAAAAACCGATTAAAGCGACATACCTTCAGTTCTTTGTTAGCTTTAAAGTATTCTTTACATCAATCTTATGTTAAAACCATTGTTGTCATTCTTTTGTGTTGACCTGCTATCGAATCCTAATCGAAATTGCCAGCGTCACTGCAACGAACTTGTAACCGCCATTATTGTCATGTGAGGTTAGGCCCAACTAACGAATGCGCCTCCAGGAGGGAACGAAAAATGAGAAGGAAAGAGAAAGATAACAGGGTAAGCCACTAGGCCTTTCACCAATAAAGCCTCGCAGCAGAGACCTCGTAACGCTATGATGACCATACGAGGTCTCTGCTGCGAGGCTTTATTGTTGAAAGGCCTAGTGGCTTACCCTGTTATCTTTCTCTTTCCTTCTCATATTTCGTTCCCTCCTCGAGGCACATTCGTTAGTTGCGCCTAAACCCACAGGGCAATAATGGCGGTTACAAGTTCGTTGCAGTGACGCTGGCAATTTTGATTAGGATACGATAGCAGGTCAACACAAAAGAATGACAACGATGGTTTTAACATAAGATTGATGTAAAGAATACTTTAAAGCTAACAAAGAACAGAAGCACAGTGATCCAGAGCATGGAATAAATTGCAAAAAATAAATTTTTGAAAATCCAAAAATAACCGGATGTTTTTCATAGAGGACATCCTGAGGGTTAACATGAAACAAAAAGTTTTGAAATCGGGCAACAGAGTATGGAGAAATGTATTTTTAAAGTTGGCCCAAGTTTGTTTGTTTACAGTGAGATTTCCGGTACAACTATCAAAATAACTTCAATTTCAAAAAGTCAAAAGGTCATATTGCCTTTGCCCGATTTCCGAATTTTTTCTTTTAAATGAAAGGTCATTCTCTCTTCTTTAAGGCAATTTAGTTGCTAGATTCATATAATAAATAATTACTCAAGATTTATGCAAAGTTATGTGCTTTATATTTTTCGCAAGAGTCCTTTGTTATGATTGGAAATCTAAACTTACAAGTTGCAAACAAAAAATGCAAGCGATTGTTAGCCTTAGCGACTAATTTTCCATTAAACTCCAACATCTTCTGAATGTTTCCCTCAAATCTTTCGTTTTGATTCGTTCAAATAAAGTGGTAACAATTCTTTCAAAATCTTTGGTAACAGTAACAAACATGATGATTATGATGAATACTTCAGTTCATAATCTTATCAATTCCTATGTGCCGAAAGCAAAGAGCAAAGTGCAAATAATGTTCCTTAGGGTTTTCTTAAATTATAAGTGAAGTTTACAGACTTAATGGGAAAAATTATTGATGGTTCGATTTGATGAGAAATAGTATTTGTTTGTCATTACGGCACCTAGAACATTTTTTGTCGTGAGTATAAAAAAACAAATGATATTCGCAAAAAATTAACAAAAATAGATTGCATAATTTTCAATTATTCAGTGGAAAATAAATAATAAATGATAATACCACCCTGTATAGAACCTATCCTTTTAGTATTTCTCTTGAAAGAAGCTTGATAGTTAAGAACTTGTGGATGTTTAGACAATAGTATGATATCACAGTTGTTCAGTGCCAATTTCGTTTTCATCAAATCCAATCAAGAATTGTTCCTATTAAGTCTGTGAACTTCATTTATACTTTGAGAAAACCCTAAGGAAAATTATTTGCACTCTTCTCTTTGCTTTCGGCACATAGGAATTGGTAAGATGCTGAACTAAAGTATTCATCAAAATCATCATGTCTGTTACCAAAGATTTTGAAAGAATTGTTGCCACTTTATTTGAATGAATCAAAACGAAAGATAGGAGGGAAACATTCAGAAGATGTTGGAGTTTAATGGAAAATTAGTCGCTAAGGCTAACAATCGCTTGCACTTTTTGTTTTCAACTTGTAAGTTTAGATTTCCAATCATAACAAAGGAATCTTAGGAAAAATATTAAGCACATAACTTTGCATAAATCTTGAGTAATTATTTATTGTACTAGCAATAACAATAGTCAGTGAGTGAGGTGTATTGGCTTTTGTACCAAATGGAAATAGACGACAAACACAACAGTTGAACAATGTACTATCATGACATTCCACCATGAAAAAAACAACAATTAATTTAATCCTGCTGATCACTGAAAAGCTGTGGTTCGGCAGTTCGTTACACAAAATCACTTGAACTCGCCAAGAAATTGCAGTGTTTTCTGCAGCTGTGTTTTAGAGTTCATATTTATCCAAGGAGGTGATATAAGGACAAAAGAAGCAATCATGCAATATTTGGCTATTGATGTAATTACGGTATGTGTATAATCGAGACAGAATTATGTTTGGTAATAATGCGAAATATCTAAAGCTGTTTTGTTCAGCTCATTAAGTAAATTGTCATTGTAGTTCTGTATTGCATCATGTGTAAAGCTTTCTGTGAAGATCTTCATCTGAACTGTGTTTTATTCTGGTAACTGTTGCAAGTTTGATGGTATACAGTACGTGGTGAAGGTAAATATCTGTATTGTGAAGTGACGCAAATCCAGCTGTAAGTTGACGGTGCTATTTTGCATCATGTTCACACGAAGTTATAGTAATGTCTTCAATATAACTGGAAATGATTTCTCAACAAAAGTGACACTGTCTTTTCCAAGGTACACCTTATCAAACTTAGATTCAACGTGTTTACATGCAAAATTGTTGCCAATGCAGTTCAATACTGTAATGCCTCTCTGCTGGGAAGTTGAAAGGCATTGAAGGTTCTAGCATCAGAAGAGGAGTTATTTAAGTGGATATTTCTGCAAAGTTATATACCAGGCATTAACGTGGTACACTGGAGCATCCCACTATTGTGCTTGATTTTGGTCATTGATTTTCATCTATTCTACCAAGATTTCATATCATGTAAACAAATCAAATTTCCTTGTCCCTCAAAATTCTGGAATAAACATCTGAAGAAATTGTTTATCACTTGCAACATCATTGAATATATACATTGGTCATAGTCCTCTTGATGACTGCTTTCATGACAAATTTAACAGTGCTGTGATTATGTGTTTGCTTTCATTGTTGATTGACATCTTCCATCAAGGCTGTTGAATAACACCCCAACAACGAAGTTCTTCCTGCCTTGCGTTCTTTCGCTGCACCATTTTGTATTGGTCTCTGTTTCGCCTCCGCTTCCGCTGTTGTTTCGCAGCAGTTTAGCAGTTTACCTCCTTTTGAACATGGAACCGAGATTACTTATTATGACAGTTTTCGCTCTCCTCTCTCGCTCTCTCGCTCGCAAGTTCTCATTCATCTCGAATAGATATACGGCTCCGCCGCAATGAATCTAGCAACTAAATTGCCTTAAAGAAGAGAGAATGACCTTTCATTTAAAAGAAAAAATTCGGAAATCCGGCAAAGGCAAGATGACCTTTTGACATTTTGAAATTGACGTTATTTTGATAGTTGTACCGGAAATCTCATTGTAAACAAACAAGTGAAACTTAGGCCAACTTTAAAAATACATTTCTCCATACTCAGTTGCCCGATTTCAAAACTTTTTGTTTCATGTTAACCCTCAGGATGTCCTTTATAAAGAACATAAGGTCTTCTTTGGATTTTCAAAAATTGGTTTTTTGCAATTTATTCCTTAATTTTCGTAATCTGGATCACTGTGTGAAGGTATGTCGCTTTAATCGGGTTTTTAGTATCTTCCTACAGCCCTTGAAGGAACATGACAATATTTAGTGGATGAGATGATTTGGCAAAAAGAGCCGTTTCTGTACGATGTTGAAGCTGTATTTTTATAAATTTCCTTGGGAAGCCTTTCGTCGATCGCGATCCTTTTCTCCATTCTTCAACTACGAATTTTCTTCGAAAGATGCATTTTCCGGCAATGTAAAGGGCGTGGTCTGAAAAATTCCCCCTAGAATGAATTTCCGGTCACGTAGTTCGGCTCGCTTCGCTCGCATTCAATATCACCCCGATTCGTCTTTCGTGCCGACGGACCTGTATATAACGCCTCCATGATTAACCTCCACCATGGAGGTTTTCCTGTACTGGGCTTGCAAATGATTTTTTGATAAAAACGCCGTTGTCAATTTTGGGAACTTAAGCAAAGTTTTGCATTCTTTCAATTTCAAGTCCAAGGGGCCCCTGCATGGCAAATTTACTAAGGGCCCCGAGCTGCTCCGCTACGCCACTGGTCCCGATACGCAATAGACGCGTTTCTGAAAAGTTCTCCCCCTCGTTGACGAAAGAGTTCAAACTCATGTGTAAATGAAAGAGTTCCAACTCAAGAGTTGAAACTCATGTCTAAAAAAAACTGAAAAATCTTATTTTACAATCTCAGCTTGACCATGTGTACCGTAGCCTTGTCGAAAGCCATCTGCGATATGCTAATGTCATCTGGGGGAGTCCTTCAAAATCAAAATTGAATACTCTCCAACGTCTGTAGGATAGAGCCCGTTCTATTATTGATAAGGCTAGACTAAAAGACAAGCGGTCTCATAATTGGCTGAAAACAGCCACAAGCATCTTGGTCTAATTTTAGATGAAAAACTTACTTTCGCTGAGCACGTACAAGAAGCAATCATAAAAACCAAAAGGGGAATTGGAATCATTCGTTTTTTATCAAGGTATGTTCCGAGAAACGTACTTGACCAGATGTATAAGCTATATATTAGACCGCATCTTGATTACGGTGATGTAATCTACCATGATCAAAGCATGTCCCATTCTCGTAAATTAGAATCAACTCAATATAAGGCAGCACTGGCCGTTAGTAGGGCGTGGAAGGGCACAAGCATGGACAGGATACTTGGGGAGCTCGGCTGGGAGTCGCTAAGTAACAGACGATGGTACCGCAGATTATGTCTATTCTACAAGATTGTCAATAATCAGACACCCCAGTATTTGCGCGATTACATTCCCGATGAAAATGCCATACAATACAATCTACGTCGTCCCACCTTGCTTAGAGCGGGTATATCACATACAACAAAATTTTCCAAAAGTTTTTTCCCATTCTGTATTAAAGCATGGAATGACCTTGGCCCCGATATACGAAATGCTCCCACAATATCCTCATTCAAAAAATTACTAATTTCTAATATTCGCCCCACTCAAAAATCGTTGCACGGTATTATCAACCGTTGTGAGTCATCCATTATAACCAGACTTCGAGTTCATTTCTCTGACTTACACGAACATAGANACTAGCAATAACAATAGTCAGAGAGTGCTGCGAACTGGGTTTACTCACAAAAATGTTCTTCAAAATGTTTAAGATTGTGGTCAGTATTGGTCAGTAGCAACTTGTGCAGGCAATGTCCTCATGTAAGAATCCTCTAAAGTCCTGAAATCATGAAACTCCAAAAATAGATACAGTTGCATGACAAATTGGTTGGTATATTGCCCTTTGATTAAGTCAATTGACCATGTCTATAATGAGGTATTTGCTATGCAACAATAAGATGTTAATATCATACTTTAAATATTGCGCATGCGCTAATTTCTGTGTTGTCCCGCAGTGATATCATCACAGGGGGTCCAGTCGTATCCCCTAGCGAGTTCCCTAGTTTTTGTTTCTTTGCTTCCCTGTGATCCGGATTATGAAAACAACACCTGTGTAATTTGATATTAGGTGACCTCATCTTTGGTAATGTGAGATCTTTGTTCTCATTGGTTGCGGTTGAACTCGCGGGTTTTTCAAATCCTGCGCGTCGTAACGGTTTGTAAAGAAAGAAGAGAAAATGAGAAGGGATGAAACTTCGGGCTTTCTCTGAAGCAGGGTTAAAGAACGCCGGTCAACCAGCATCCTTTGCGGTCGCGCTTTGCAGAGAATGTTGTCATATGAAAATGGCCGCCGCAGTCGAAAGGCAACAAGCGAAGCGCGCAAAGGATGCTGGTTGGTTGGCGTTCTTTAAGTGTGTGCTACTGGTACAGGGGATTCCCACTGCTACCATGGAACAAGACATCAGGTCAAAGTTGTGGTGAGTCCCCTTCATAAAGTTTCTTGCTGAGATCATTCTAGATGGACGTATACACAGCTGTTTTTAAGAATCGAAAGCTGGTAGCTAGGTTAGAAATCTTTCTATCTATCTTCGCCTTGTTCAGAGTTTGGTGGAGTGGATGCAAGAAAGGCAAATTAGCTATTTTCAATATGAAATTACTGACAGAGGGCAAATGTACCTGTAAGCAGATACAGTAATACAGTAAGTAGATCACTTTTGCGTTTGATAAGAGAACAACACAATGAATAATTTTACTATAGATTATCTAGTACAACCATAGATTATTGGGATCTTTTCTTGATATTTTATTTAGAAAAGGACAATTTATCACATTTGCAGGGGGGCGGGTAGGGGTGCCCTGGTAGGGGTTGTATTATCCTCACGTTTGCCCCCCAAAAGGTGCCCCGTGTGGGGTCTCCGTTCCAAATGAAGGTGATAATATATTTGTGCCAATAATCACAGAAATGGAAACACAAAGGCTTTTATACAAGCCGGCCGCAAAATATTTAACTCACGCAGTTCTCGACCTCTTTGCGCTTTCCATCAGGCTTGAAAAGCAAGGTCATTTTCTGTACCTTGCGAACAAAGAACGCGAGGTCAAAAACGTCAATCAACCGTACTTAATCCGTGTCCTCTGAAGCTCCTGTACCAGTAGCAAACACCTGACCCTTCTTCTTTTTCTCCATACACAAAACGAATTTTGAAAGAAACTTTACATATATTGGTAAATACATATATGTTCTGTGTAAAATCGTACAAAGTAAATCGAAAGCGCCTCTCTAACATGAGAAATTCATCGAAGTTCTAGGGCCACCTCCGAGTCCGCTCATCGAAGTTTCATCCCTTCTCATTTCTTCCTTCTATTGTAGCAATAACAGCTTGACCGCAACGATGACGTAACCTAATATCGAATTACACAGGTGTTGTCTTCATAATCCGGATCACAGGGAAGCAAAGAAACAAAAACTAGGGAACTCGCTAGGGGATACGACTGGACCCCCTGTGATATCATTTGACAGCCACAGTCGTTCGTTCCACAAATCCACAAACCCACACACAACTCCACAGTAATCGCAAGTTTTCAATTCAACTCGAATAGATTGCGGCTCCGCCGCAATGAAATCTCGGGATAGGCTTAGGAAATTTGCTCTGAGTTCAAAGTCCGATATTTTGATGCAGGCTTGAAGGCAGATGCGAAATCGAGTGAACAAGCTGAATGAGAATTTGAAGCGCGAATTTTTCACAAATAAGATCGCCTCCTGTGATGGCGACCTAAAAAACACGTGGAAAACAATAAATCAAGTTCTCAATAAGAAGTCTAAGAGCACCCACATCTCATCCCTGGAGGTTATGATAATAATACACTATCCATTTACATGGTTTTTCGTAGTGCTACCTAAATTTACAATATAACGCATTAAAATTTCTTTTAAAATTAAGATACAAATTAGAAGATTATTACATAATACCTATGAAAATAAATAGAAAAACCTTTTAATTTTTAGAGGTAAAGCAAAATCGTTGGTATGAAAAAAGTGTCAAAATAAGGAATTAACCTGGGCTAAAAATCTATTACTATTAGTTGTACGCTGAGCTAAGGTAGGCAGAGAATTAAAGTCAGCAGCTCCCATGTACTGAAATGTTCTCTTCATGCTGTTAGTTTTGGCAAATGGTAAGTGTAGGTCATTGGACTGACGTGTACAATATCGATAAACGTCACTATTAATTGTCAGAGTTTCTGTCAGATATTGTGGAGCGTTTCCTTGCAAGCATTTGTGAATTTGATTTACTCTGTGTACAAATCGTCTCTTATCCATAGTTAGCCAGCCCAGCTCATTGATTGTCGATGAAATACTATAATACTTGCGCTTCTTTGTGACAACTCTGGCAGCAAAGTTCTGAGATCTTTGTACTCTTTGCAGCTCTTTCTTACAGGCATTTCCATAAACTATATCACAATAGTCAAGAGTTTATGTATAGGATACTTTGACTAAGTTTTCGAATGTTTTCGGATTCATGCATTTCCTAATTTTAGTCAATTGTATGAGCATTCCATTACATTTGTTTGTGATACTTTTTATGTGTGTATCCCATTTAAGGTTCTGATCAATAACGAGACCTAGATTTTTTGCTACATCTGCCCTGGTCAAAATGTTGTTATCAATTTCAATTTTGGAGAACTCTTCAGGAATTCTCTTTAACATGGCTGCCGCGCCAATCAGCATGTACTTGAACTTGTCTGGATTGGCTTTCAACTTATTGTGAGTAAGCCACTCTATGAGAATATGAGCATCTTCCTGGATCTGCATATGTGCTGCCGAAATCAGATTTGCAGGTGCAGCATTGTACATCTGAGTGTCATCAGCATATCCATGGAGATGAGTTGGAAAAGGTGAAGGCCTTGTGTTTTCTGCAAGTGCTAATGGTAAGTCATTGAGATAAATCATAAAAAGAACTGGACCTAGTACAGATCCTGGAGGGACACCACATTGTAAGTGCGATTCCTTAGAAAGTGTGCCATCCACCTTAACATGTTGAACTCTACATGATAGATAACTTTTGAACCAGAATACTGAATGGTAATCAAAACCATACTTTGATAGTTTGACAAGCAATTTGTTGTTGGGAAAACGGTCTCAGGTGATACAGCTATTGCAGAGTCAATGAACAACTTCTTTTGTGAAATTGGCAAGACCGTAACAAAATACCTGAATTATCTAGTATGAGGTAAATCCAAAAACTGTGAAACTTCATTTCGAGGCTATCATTGTACCTCAAATCGAACGGGTTTTCAGAAAATTTAACACCTCAAAGGGTTCTAGCCCTAACGGCCTGGCCAATTATTTCTTGAAGACTGGACTTCCTGTGATAGCTGAATCCCTATGCGACATTTTCAGCCTCTCCCTTGCCACTGGTGTTTTTCCAGACAGCTGGAAAATTGCGCGAGTTGCTACTGTCTTCAAGAGCGGTCAACAGGATGACAGTTCAAACTATATCTGTTTTGGCATTTCTAGCCAGGCTGTTCGAAAAATTGGTCTATAATCAGGTCTACGATTTTTTTATCAAAAATAAGCTTCTTTTCAAATCAATCTGCTTTCCGATTGCTACATTCTGTGGTTACCTGTCTGCTCGAGAGTACTAACGACTGGTACTTAAATATGGATAACGGCAAATACACAGCAAATGTATTCATTGACCTTAAGAAAGCTTTTGATAGGGTAGATCATGAAATTCTTCTTAAAAAGCTAAGTAGGTATGGTATCACTGGTCTGGAACATTCTTGGTTTACGTCATACCTCAAAAACAGACGGCAATTCTGCAAAGTTAATCGTGCATTCTCGCAGATATATGATGTTACTTGTGGTGTTCCACAGGGTTCATGTCTTGGTCCCCTGCTACTCTTAATATATACTAATGACCTCTCTTTTGTTCTGTGGAATTGTAACGTGACTATTTATGCAGATGACACAAGTCTTTCATATGCATCAAAAAATATTGATGATCTTAACCAAGTTATGAACGAAGATCTGGAGTGTCTAAAAGATTGGCTCCAGGGAAACAAACTATCCTTGAATGTCCTTAAGACTCATGCAATGCTAGTTGGATCTTGTCCAAGGCCGAGCTGAAAGTTTCTCTTCTGGTGTGTAATATCGTTGGGTAAGGATGGAGAGAGGGAGTTGCAGACACGACTACATTCGGTGTATGGTTATCTGAACTAAATATAAATGGGCTGATCTACGTATTTACAAGACAAATAAACAATTACATAAGTACAAAGGTTAGGTTTAGTATTACGTGCATTTGGGCATATGGTAAAAACCAGACCCTAGGACCCATAGGACCCGGACCGGACCTTGGTCATTCCCCCATGAATTTGCTATTATATACCCATACTGCCTTGCAATCTATTTGCACAAATGGTTTGCACATGGCAACATTGAAATTTGAAATCACAGACCAAGCGAGGGGGGAACTCCTATAGGGGGTTTGGTATATTTTAATATATTATTGGATACATTTGTTATTTTTCTATTAACTATAGACAATGTAAACATTGACAGACCCCTCTTATTTTCGAAGCACTACTCTGAATAGAATCAAACGAATCTATCACAATAGTTCTCATACTAATGTTTTCATTAGAAACTTAGAAACTCCTAGTACTGAAAGTTTCTTAATTTTCATATGAATTCAGCAGTTGAAGTTTCTTAAATTGTTACTATTAATATTCTGATTGGATAACACGGCATCACTACACATATTTTTTTATAAGAAACTAAGAATTTGAGCCAGTACTGAAAGTTTCTTAAAATTATCAGATTTTCAGTACTCAGAGTTTCTTACGAGTTTCTTACGACTTCCATAACAATCTTCATCTTTACTTCCTGTGCCCTCGTGAACATTTCAAAACAAATTTTTTGAAGCCTTTCCAGTGTTTAGACATTACTCAAGCACCTTTCCAGTAATATGATACAAGAAACAAGTGAAAATAAAGTAAATACATCCATAGAGTTTCCTTTATTACAATAAATAGTTTCTTAAGTTATATTTTCCCAGTACTGGAGTTTCTTAACTTTTTGGCGATCTTAGAGTTGAGNAAAAAAATAAAACTCTATGTTTGAACTCGACAACACATTTTACGGGAAACAATTTTTTGCCATAAAACAATGCAATGTTTATTCAATGAAATTCAAAGGCTTGCGTTTTATCGTGTTCTGTACATAGTTTTGCATTTTTCAGCGAAGTTCATTGTCACACCACAAACATATAGCCCATACTATAACTGATTGAAAAGCTCATGCTAAATAGGGTTACGTTTTTGTAACCTTTTGTACATGGGAGGACGTCAGCGAAACAACGTACATCTAATGACATATTCTAAACTAGAAAAATTACATAATCAAAACTTGCTGCATGCGTAATAATAGGGGAATGACCAAGGTGCGGTCCGGGTCTGGTCCGGGTCCTATGGGTCCTAGGGTCTGGTTTTTACCATATGCCGTGCATTTGTGCATGTGTGGAAGTTAGCTTGAATATTACATCTCTCCCTTTGTTTTGAAATAAAAATCAATGATTATATTGTTCAATTTGCGACTAGAGTCCATTGCTTGAAAAATAGAGAATAATACGACATGTCCGTGCGATTCAATGTAGCCTTTCTTGTCTGGAGTTCAGCCTTTCTTCTCCCTCTCTTCTCTTTGCTGTCTTACGTAACTTCAATTGCTTCATTGTTTTCAATTTTCTCCAAACTGCAACGTTCCTCGCGTTCCAGAAGTTTCCTAGCACCAGTCGTATGGCATTCGTTTCTGTTGGCTGGCTACCGCAACCGTTTCTACATCAGCATCCCTCATCTTCTGTGACCGGATCTGATCAGTGTGTATTTTTACGATACAATGCCTCTTTATTCGGCTCTTTGCGAATAGGCCTTATGTTTTCCAAGTTTCTCTAAGTGACACAACCTCTCCCCACGGGCGGTGTATGCCAAGATGTGTGTTCTCTTCGTAGCAGATTTATATCTGAAATGACTCTAGCGTTTCTTTATTCTCGTCGCCAATGTAATATCGTTGGGTAAGGATGGAGAGAGGAAGTTGCAGACACGACTACATTCGGTGTATGGTTATCTGAACTAAATATAAATGGGCTGATCTACGTATTTACAAGACAAATAAACAATTACATAAGTACAAAGGTTAGGTCTAGTATTACGTGCATTTGTGGATGTGTGCACGTTAGCTTGAATATTACACACGGACAAGCGATGACTCCAAATTCATCACGTTTCAGGGCAGCTTGAATCTTCTGGGAAAAACCTCCTGGCAAAATCTTCAGCTTTAAAATGCTCTGAACAGATTGACGAGCAGTGCGATGAGGAGAAGTTCGCACGCTTCCTCTTCACAAAGTCAACCCATTGCTTTCTCCTCCTTTTCGCCGTAGCTCTTCCGTCTCCACAATACGGCAGTCGGTGTAGAGATATCCGTTTATCTCTGCTTGCTTTATCATTTGTGTTTCCACATCCATAAACGACACAGCGGTCAGGCATTTTCAGATAATAAGCACGCATAATACACCACAAACCACAAATTCATTGCGAGAGCAACGGAGTGTTTACAAATCCTCCCGGATAGTACGTCACAGGCCGCTAGTCCCATTCCTCCAGACAGAACGCGACTTTTTACCAATTCACCCCAAAATCGATACTTTCAAGATGAAAAATAGCTGAAAATAAGCCCCAAATAAAAAAAAGAACTCTTTCAATCAATTCAGCTATACTTTTTTAGTAAAATGAGCGGAAAAAATGTTTTGACTTCATATACACTTTAAAAAGATTTCTGATGAAGTCGTTGAGCAGCCTTCCTTCTCTATAAATGGCACACAGATAAAGGTCGCGGAGAATACTAAATACATTGGTGTTCAGTTGGGCAGTCATCTTGTTTGGGATGAACATATAAACTGTATGAGAACTAAGTCTCTCCAGCCTTAGGTTTTTTTAAGTATGCGAAGAAATTCCTGCCAAAGGAAACGCTAAATAAAATGTACAGAGGAATTGTTGAGCCCTATTTTTTGTTACTTTTGCTCAGTGTGGGGATGTTGTGGAAAAACTCAAATTGTGACCCTCCAAAAGTTGCAAAATCGTGCTGCAAGAATTGTTACAAATAGCAGCTATGCTGTTTCAGCAGCTAATCTGATAAAGAGGCTGAAATTGCCAACAATTTCTGACATTATTCAAAATGAAACAGCGACTAGAATATATAAGTCAATAAACAGTCTTGCGCCTGAATATCTGTAAAAGCTATTTGTAAATAACTCAGCTCATAATACACTGAGACTACGAAACACCGAAACTGACTTGCGTGTTCCTCTTTTCAAAACGTCAAACGGACAGAAGTCTATTTCATTTCGTGGGCCTAAGCTATGGAACAAATTAAGCTTGGATGTGAAACATGCACCCTCTCTTCCTACCTTCAAAAAAAGGATAAAAGAGACATTGTAGAGGGTTTGATCTCACTTTTCTTTTGAATTAGTTTCGTTTAATTTTGTTATGAATATTTGTATAGATGTTTGTTGGTCTTTAAGTTAGAAAACAAATTTGTAAATTAGCTTTTTACTTTGTAGTCTTTTTGCACGGCCCCCTGTAAAGCAGTCTTTATAGACTGACGGGGCTATGTGGTTAAATAATTAAAAATGAAATGAAAAAAAAAAATGATTCCTACAACTGGTGTTGTTGCTGGTGTTGTTGTTGATTTTGCAGTCGGAACATTTTAGTTCTTTGCACCCTTATGAATTCATGGCTGGCATCGGCCCTGGCTGTAGGTTTTTATTCTTGAGATTTTTTATTATTGTAAGTAGTTGCTATATATTTAAATGTGCTGAAGTGTTATTTGTGTATAAAGAATATTAAATGAAAACTGAAAAAAAAAGTTTTTCCTTTGGCCCAAAGAAAGCTTTACAACAATGTGATAGTCTGATCGCTACTTCAACAACAAAATTTGGGCATAGATACCCAAACTTGGTCTCTAATACCCCATTCACACTAGCAATAAATCAGCTTAAACTAGGCCAGGTTGTCAAATGTTGCGTTCTGATTGGTCAATATAACAAATCAAATTCATTTGATTGGTTGAAATTTAACTTGGTTTAGATAAAGCTGGTTTAACTGTGTCAGTGTGAATGGGGTATAAATCTAAGTTAAACTGTTATCGATAGATGAAAGCAGTAATATTTGAGAGCAATTTTTTCGACTAACCAGGTACATTAACATTTTACGAAAGGCAACAGAAAGAAGTAGCTTTGGCGAATTCATAAATGTTTAATCTGATTGCTTTTTTCCTGATGTAGTTACTATACACCGTATCTATTCATAAAATTCGAATATATTAAAACTGTGTAATATGTTGAAAGAGTAAGGGACTGCATACTATGCCCTAATCTGCAATAAAAAATACAGAATGTACCGGGTGAGTCAGAAAAAACAATCCCCGTTTGAAAGGCTACTGCTCCCTGGATATCGAGGCAATAATATTGGTAAATATATTGTTTAATAGTGGACATGTTCAAATAAATTCTCAATTTTACCTGACTGAAATCGGCCACTCCGTTCTGAAATTATGAGGGATTTTCTCAAGAAAGCCCATATGAGCTATATGGGCCCATCCAAGAAACCTTCAAAAATGGCATAAAATCACGACCAAATTTCCGTCATATTTCTGCCTTAATAGCAATGACTTGTACTTGCTTTAGCACGTTTTATCCCTTTGGAAGGATGAAAGTGCCATCCCTGGGAACATAACAACATTATTCTAGGAGATTTTATCCTCCCAAGAGGATAGCACATGCTAAAGCATGTGCAAGTCACTGCTGTAAGGCAGAAATATTTGGCAAATTTGCTCGTGATTTTAGGCCTGTTTTGAAGGTTTCTTGAAGGAAAATCGCTCATAATTTCACAACGGAGTCGCTGATTTCAGTCAGGTAAATTTTAAATTATATTTGAAAATGTCAACCATTCAATAATGTATTTGTCAATATTATCGTGTTGATATCGAGGGAGCATTGGTCTTTCAAACGAGGATTGTTTTTTCTGACTCACCCGGTAGAAAATTCCTTGTCAAGCAAATGTGAACATCCATACATAAATGCCAATATAGTAGACTGCTCTGATAGATAATTAACATAACTTAACGAAAACAAACGGCCAACTTTGGCAATATTTTGGGCACAAGACTTGCCACAGGATTTCGGGCTCCAGAATCAAGCTTCAAAAATTGGCCGCACCAATCACAAGAATGTTTTCTAGATAATTTCAAAAAAGGAAATCAAATTGTCAGCTGCTACTCACTTCTTCTGAATTCTTTCACAAAAACCTTCAGTTCCGCTGAGAAAAATCTATGGGCAAAAAATCAATCCATGTATATAGTTTTAAAATACAAAATTATGCATTATTAACGTGCTACCGGATGAGCCAAAAAAGGAGTTTTGCAATTCATCTGGTAACAATACATGCCACAACCCTTTTTATTCCAGGCTTTCTGCGAAGGACAAAGGCGCGATTCAGTAAGAAAATATATTTGGTTGAAATGGGTCTCGTCGCTTCATACTTTCGATCCCGTTATACTCCATCCCTTCGTAGCACAGCGACTAACCTAAGAGTACCCTTAATTAAAACTTCAAATGGTCAAAAGGCTTTCTCCTATGGAGGTGCAAATCTGTGGAACGGACTTAGTGATCAGTCGAAGCAGGCAGCCACACTGGGAGCATTCAAAAAGTCATTATAGATGGTTATACAGTATATATACAACCTGTAATTAGCTCTTTTAATTTGAACCATTTTTTGTATTTACTTCGTATTTTCAAATTTTCCTTTGTAATTTTTGTCTTTCACATGGCCCCCTGAAAACCAAGTGCTTTCACTGATGGTGAGTCCATGTATAAATAATTGAAAATTTAATGAAAATTAAATGAAAATTAAATAAATAAGAGGGACTTTACTAAAAACGTTTCATGCAAGATTCTAGAAGTACGCATATAATTGGAATCACTTTCCGTGCACGTCTCAACATTTGGACGGCGACCAACACATTATTTCTCTCTCAAAGAATTGATACGAGACATAAATTGTGTTCAAGAGAAACAATATTTCGATTTATTTCTTATCACTAAGGACTGCTCGTTTAATTGAGATTGTGCTGATGAAGAAAATTCAATAAAGATGCCACCGCCTGTGAACAAATCACTTTAAAACTAAATTTCTACTAACTGTGTAAGGGAATGGACAATTTCAGCGAATTAATTTCTTTACACAAGTTTGATCTTTCATTTCTACAATAAAGCTTGAGCTGGACGCATTCCACTAATATACGGCATGTCAAGCACCCTATGTTTCTTTGGCTGATCTGGTACCTTAAAGAAATAACGAATTCCGAAATACTTTCATCAGCTGGGAATCTCATAAGCAGATCTTTCAAAATAACCAAGAAAGACTTTCCTTAATCTCGCAACATCAAAATTAACCTCTTACCTTGAATGATCTGGTCCTTCCGAGAAATACTTAAAATCTGCAGACTGCCGTCTTGATTGTAGGAACTGGTGAAGCTTCGCCTTTGAATTTGCCAATGTCCAGTTGCCATGTATATGAGCGTTTGTGTCGACAGTTTCTGCCTATACCATAAAACAAAATTTAATATAAATAGAGCAGGAATTTGCTAAGATACCAGGTCAGTCAAAACGTTTAGCAAGATCCGCGATATGTTAGATAATGAATTATCCACTATTATCGTTGAAGCAAAGCCTATTTTAAAGTGAGTATACTAACGAAAACGTGAATTTTCCCACTGCATTACCATTTTACAGTGTCTACAATACATCCAAACAACTGGTCGATTCGATTAATATCACTTAAAATCTAACTATACCTCACTCAACCACCAAGTCCGTTTCGTAAAGTGTCTTGTCGCAAAGCCCCGTTTCGCTGATTTATTTTATAGTAGTAATTACGTGTAGTAGTATGTAACTAGGCCCGCTCGGCGCGGCTGCGCCGCGACTCCGCGTTTCTTTTAGCTTCGCTGTAGTTTGTTTAAGTAGCAGTACTTAGGTACAAATTCATATCTGCACATAGTGTCCTAGTTGCCGTAATCGCCTTAGCTGCCGTAGTGGCCTTTTAGCTGCCTTTAATGGCCTTAAGAATAACCATTTTATTTTAATTTTATTATTTTTATTTTACAATATTTATACAGGTTACAAATTTCAGTTATAACTAACTGTTTACAAATTGACCTGTCAAAAAAAGCCTAAATTAAAAAAAACATATATGTATATAGATATCTATATATAACCTTGTGTATACAGTTAATTCAGATGTAAACTTATACGATTGAGCATAACAAAATTAAAATAGACAATTAAAATGTTCCTCTCAAATGGATTTTTTAAAGGTAGCCAGAGAGGGTGCCAATTTAGCTTCCCTGCTTAGTTCATTCCATAATTTTGCTCCACGATAAGAAAAAGTTTTTTGACCTGTACATGTTCTTAACAGAGGTATCTGCAAAGTTGTTTCAGTAGAGCGAAGATTGCGATCATTACCCTCTGAGCATTTGGTAGAAAGTTCTCCTAAATATTGAGGAGCAAGTGAATTAAGTGACTTATTAGGTCAGTGATGCTGTTTCTTTTCTGGTAAAATCTTTAATTGACGGCCAGCCAAGATTTGGAGCAGAGGGATAGCAGAAGCATTATAATGACTATTCGTAGTTATCCTGGCAGCTCTATTCTGGATCTTTTGGAGAGAATTAAGTTTGGTTTCACTACAGCAACCCCAAACCGAGCAGCAATGACTGAAATGTGGCTCAACAATTCCTCTATACATTTCCTGCAGATCACCTGATGGGAGAAATTTCTTGGCATGCTTTATAAGACCAAGAGCTCGTAGTGCCTTTGCCTTAATTTGTTCAATATGGCGATCCCATTGCAGTTTGTCGTCAATTTGAACCAGCGGATACTTAGTATCGGTTATCATGTTGATCGTTTGATCGCCTATTTTAAAACTGGGCCTAGCTTCATCCTGTTTTTCGATCTTTTTAATATTTGGTCTGGAACCAGTTATCAAAGACTGTGTTTTTATCACGTTCAGAGATAATTCATTTCCATGTTGCCAGTTCTGTAAATTCACAAGATTCCGGTTTAAATCATCCTGAAGTTCAGAAAGGCATTTTGAAGAATGCGAAATCGCAGTATCGTCGGCGTACATAGTGACGTTGCCTTTTTTTAGGCAAAATGGTAGATCATTTATGTAGATTAGGAACAGAAGTGGGCCAAGACAGGAGCCTTGGGGCACACCCCAATTTATATCGCTGATATTAGAGGAGGTGGAATTGACCTTGCAGAATTGCTTTCACTTCTGCAAATAAGAAGTGAACCAATCAAGCTCTAGTCCACTTATTCCATATTTTTCTAACTTCTTCAGTAGAATATCATGACTTACTGTATCAAACGACTTTTTTAGGTCGATGAAAATCAAACCGGTGTACATGCCCTTATCTATATTCAAATACCAGTCATTTGTGCAGGCCATAAGGCTTGTGACGACTGAGTGTAAAGATCGAAAACCAGATTGATGCTTATATATGAGCTTATTGCTATCTAAGTAGTCATACAGTTGATTATATACAACTTTTTCGAAAGCACGAGACAGTACAGGCAATACAGAAATTGGTCTATAGTTGGAACAATCATCTCTCGCTCCGCTCCGCTCTTTTAGATAGGAGCAACACGTGTTATTTCCAATCTTCGGGGAATTTTCCAGAAAACAAAGACATATTAAAAAGATCGCATAATGATCCGGAGATTAATAGTAAAGCTGTCTTTATAAAAAACCAGTAGGGAAATGAGTCTCCATGTCATCAGGGGGTGAGTTTTTGGTAAGTCGTGGGTGCCTTTGGGTAAGTTGTTGTAGATGAGTTGATCTAGTTGCCTTTCTTCCCTTAGTGGACTTATTTGCTATAATAGAGTTAGTGGGCTTTCTTTCCTTAGTGGCCATAGTTTCCTTGGTACCCCTTAGTTGCCCTAGCTAGCTACCCTCGTTGTTGTGGTTGGCTTAGCTGGTTAAGTTGCCCCAGTGGCCTTGTTCTGGTTCCCGGGTTCTGGTTGTCTTTTTAGAAGCAGTGTAAGGGTTGAATCTCCCTCTGAGGGAGCATAGCAATAACCAGTATGGAAATGAGCCCCCATATCACCAGGGGATGATTTTGTGGTAAGTTGGCAAAGAGCCAAATGACGGAAAAGAAGTTGGCAAGGTACCAAGTCACATGGTGGAAACCTGGCATGGTACCAAGTCATGTGACCTATATTGGCAACTTGGCTGGAAAATCACGTGAGATGAGACCTAGGCACGTGGCTGCTCCCAACACATATTAGTGTTATCAACCCACATCTTCGTTAGCCTGCGTGCAGCCTCAACGCTCCTCACCCAAAGAGTAGAGTCTGCGCAACTAAGTCGATTTTGCCTTTCCATGACTCAGCAGAAATGAAAGCCTCGTTTTCATTGATCATCCACGAGCGGTGGTGAGCGGTGACTAGCGCGTTCATCAGACCACAGAGAAGCAGTGTTTTGTCAATCATCAATTCAACAATCTGCATNGCTCTAATTGTATTATCTATAATATTTAGATGAACAGAACTGAAGCTTTTTCAGGCAGTAAAGCTGAAGACAACGTTTCAAAAGAAACAAAAAGGTTGCTAATGCAGAGGCACAACATAATGATACAAGTGGATACTGGGGCCAGGTTTAACAGAGATAGCTTTCAAACTACTAAAACATCAGAAATAACTTTTCTGCATATATGAATAATTTTCCTATTTTGAGACAACAACCCTTTGTGACCTGCATCTCTTTTTCTGGCGGTAAAGGCTGATTTCCAGTCAGTGGACTTTCCAAGTGAGTAGAATCTTGTACACTAAGGTCACTCAGCAATAACTTTCTATTCAACTTCAAAGTGAAATTTTTTTGCATAAACTATAGCATTCTCATCTGCTTGGAAAATTCAACTGACTGGGGTTCAACCTTGAGGAGCATATGAAAATGCTAGGCCAAACTCAAAGCTGAGCTAACTAAAATTTAAAATTATATAATTTGTATTTGGTTGTATATTTGGTTTGGTTTTGTATTTGCCAAGGGTCATTTGTCTACCCAAAGAAGAAGTCTTTTAAAACACAAACTAGAGCTTTTTTAATCTTAATCAAACATTTCTAAATTATTCAAATCAGCTATCTCAAATTGTTCTTTAAATTGGTGCTCTTTACAGAAATTCTACCCTGAAACAATTTTGAAATCCAGGTCTTTGCAGTAGAATTCTATTAAAATCCCTTCACACTTCTTGGATGCCTTTAAAGTTTTTAATCTGTTTTTGGCAAAACATGACAATAAAAACAAGGCAGTATCAACCAATGAGTTATTCAGTGAGCATCATTAAATGTAACAACAACTGTCACTCAAAAACGCAGAGGGAGTTTTGTCATAATCTGTCTTGCCAGCATCGACTCAGTTGACGAATTCCTTCTAACTTCAATAATATTGAGGACTGAGGTCTTTTACAGCATATCCTGATGCAGACAAAAATGTATTCTAGCTGCTCTGATGCTAATCTCTTTGCACTCATACGCATTATCTACCATGAAAGTCGGCAGTAAAGAAATAAGAAGTTCCCAGGTCGAGCAATACGGTCCATAGAAAGTCGGCAATCACGATAGGAATGGCCTATTCTTCGTATCGCATGGCCTATTTATTGCTATTATTGGCCTACCACAACTCTGTGCCGCCGGTGCAGTGCAAAGGAGTTAAAAAGTTCTTTCATTGAAAAAAACATCGAAGAACCTTCAATTGATCTTCACAGCAAGCTTGTATTGTCATGACAAACGTTAAAAGACTCTAGCCCTTCCTTGAACGGGCTTGAACATCTCCGGCATGATCTCTCCACGGCTTCGTTCTTCGATATCTTGAACAACTATCACCGCGCGGCATAATCAGACTTGGTCGAGGCCTTTTTAGCCAATCAAAACGCTTATCCGCTTACCCGCTTATCTTATCCGGTACTCAAACTTTCTTGAGTAGCGGTCGTTTTTCATATCGAGGCGAGAAAGGCAAAATCGACTTAGTTGCGCAGACTCTACTCTTTGGGTGAGGAGCGTTGAGGCTGCACGCAGGCTACATCTTCGTTAGTATCTAAGTTATGTACCTTTTACTTGGTGTCACCCCTGTAATGTGGGATTATCATGCAGGGAGCCCACGTGAGAATCCTTTTGCAGCATCATATTCTCCGAAAGAGCACCAAGGAGAACATCTCAAGTGGCATGGGTGTGGTCACCTAGATGGGTGTGGTCACTTTCATTTCTAACATACAAATACGGTGCATTATTATTTGTATGTTAGAAATGAAAGTTTATTGCCTTGATAATGTTGTTTTCCCTCGTTTTGTTGTCTCTTAGGCCTATATACTACGAGAACAGCGATGCATCGCTAAATCGAATTCAAATTGCGCCTGCGGCGCCCACGCCTTGGGTATTCTACGCAGCGATGTCCTCGTTTCAAACGTCCACTGAAAAACAAACTGGGTAAGAAACAGGGGGACTTTCTCTAAGGGCCAGGTCTAAAACGCGGACATCGCGGACATCGCGGACGTCGCTCCGCGTTTTAGGTTTTTCCCTATACGAAAACCTAGAACGCGGACATGGAAATGGCGCGGACATGTCCGCAACGTCCGAGATGTCCGCGATGTCCGCGTTTTAGGTTTTTCCCTATACGAAAACCTAAAACGCGGACATGGAAATGGCGCGGACATGTCCGCGATGTCCGCGATGTCCGCGTTTTAGACCTGGCCTTTCTCTAAGCGAGGTTTTCGTCTACACCGCGACCAATTTCAGTTACCATATTTGGAATCTGGCATACCAAACGTCACAACTCTGAAACTAAGGGCCTTGCGAAGGAAGCTTTTTTCAAGGGGGTTCAGCGGGAATTTTAACAAACGTAACGGCATGGCACGAGACAAACAGATGAATTTCAAATGACCGATATTTCTGCTATGGATTCTGAGAATGGAATATGTATTGGACCAAGGTAAATAAATTCTTATCTTTTCTCGTGCTCAAAACCAGGGAGATTAACTTGCTCAGAACAAACCTTTGCGCGTGGCGTGGTGTTGATCAAGCAGCAACAAGCCGGTTGCTTGCTTATAAGAAACCGCTTAATATAAGAAACTGTAGTACAGTATAGCCTCTTCCAGAAAATTAAGAAACCCTACTACTAAAATCAGAGCCAAGTTTCTTATAAAAAAATGAGTGTACACTTGTTTTTATCAGAGAAATGACCAAATAATTGATAATAAATAACTTCAACTTGAACATTGAAGTTTCTCTGGTGATTAGTGATCTGGTAATTATACTTTTTGGGAGCTAAAGTTTCTCAAAATATTTCTCAAAATGGCCCTGGTATCCAATTGATAAGAATATAAATTAATCTGTTGTTTATACTTTGAACCAAAACAACCGAGAAAGACGAAATTTAACAACGGAAGTTGAATAATGATTTTACTCCTGAATGTGTCATTTTTCAGAAATATGAAACTACTTGTCATTGTATTGTTGTATTGTTTAGAAGCAACCTCGCCACAGAACCGAGCAATGTAAATAGAGGCTAGTTGGTTGACCTCCGTGCTAAAAAGTGGCCATGTAATAAATCTAGCTAAATACTTTGTTCATCATTCTTTTGTTTATTGATGGCTTGTCAACTGAAATTGGTCGCGGTGTAGACGAAAACCTCGCTTAGAGAAAGTCCAAGTCGTAAGTCCACACTGTTTCTTACCCAGTTAGTTTTTCAGTGGACGTTTAAAACGAGGACATCGCTGCGTATGATACCCAAGGCGTGGGCGCCGCAGGCGCAATTTGAATTCGATTTAGCGATGCATCGCTGTTCTCGTAGTATATAGGCCAAAGAGACAACAAAACGAGGGAAAACAACATTATCAAGGTAATAAACTTTCATTTCTAACATACAAATACGGTGCATTATTGCCCGTGATTATAGTAAATGAACGGAGATATAGCGATCTAGTCTAAACATAGCACAAAAGAACGGCACGCGCCACTTATGTTCCTATTGTTTTCATCGATC
>REGM01000103.1:60116-107770 GCA_004194415.1 Aurelia aurita | reverse complement strand
CGGAGAATTAGATAATGTCCGCGATGTCCGCGTTTTAGGTTTTTCCCTATACGAAAACCTAAAACGCGGACATGGAAATGGCGCGGACATGTCCGCGATGTCCGCGATGTCCGCGTTTTAGACCTGGCCTTTCTCTAAGCGAGGTTTTCGTCTACACCGCGACCAATTTCAGTTACCATATTTGGAATCTGGCATACCAAACGTCACAACTCTGAAACTAAGGGCCTTGCGAAGGAAGCTTTTTTCAAGGGGGTTCAGCGGGAATTTTAACAAACGTAACGGCATGGCACGAGACAAACAGATGAATTTCAAATGACCGATATTTCTGCTATGGATTCTGAGAATGGAATATGTATTGGACCAAGGTAAATAAATTCTTATCTTTTCTCGTGCTCAAAACCAGGGAGATTAACTTGCTCAGAACAAACCTTTGCGCGTGGCGTGGTGTTGATCAAGCAGCAACAAGCCGGTTGCTTGCTTATAAGAAACCGCTTAATATAAGAAACTGTAGTACAGTATAGCCTCTTCCAGAAAATTAAGAAACCCTACTACTAAAATCAGAGCCAAGTTTCTTATAAAAAAATGAGTGTACACTTGTTTTTATCAGAGAAATGACCAAATAATTGATAATAAATAACTTCAACTTGAACATTGAAGTTTCTCTGGTGATTAGTGATCTGGTAATTATACTTTTTGGGAGCTAAAGTTTCTCAAAATATTTCTCAAAATGGCCCTGGTATCCAATTGATAAGAATATAAATTAATCTGTTGTTTATACTTTGAACCAAAACAACCGAGAAAGACGAAATTTAACAACGGAAGTTGAATAATGATTTTACTCCTGAATGTGTCATTTTTCAGAAATATGAAACTACTTGTCATTGTATTGTTGTATTGTTTAGAAGCAACCTCGCCACAGAACCGAGCAATGTAAATAGAGGCTAGTTGGTTGACCTCCGTGCTAAAAAGTGGCCATGTAATAAATCTAGCTAAATACTTTGTTCATCATTCTTTTGTTTATTGATGGCTTGTCAACTGAAATTGGTCGCGGTGTAGACGAAAACCTCGCTTAGAGAAAGTCCAAGTCGTAAGTCCACACTGTTTCTTACCCAGTTAGTTTTTCAGTGGACGTTTAAAACGAGGACATCGCTGCGTATGATACCCAAGGCGTGGGCGCCGCAGGCGCAATTTGAATTCGATTTAGCGATGCATCGCTGTTCTCGTAGTATATAGGCCAAAGAGACAACAAAACGAGGGAAAACAACATTATCAAGGTAATAAACTTTCATTTCTAACATACAAATACGGTGCATTATTGCCCGTGATTATAGTAAATGAACGGAGATATAGCGATCTAGTCTAAACATAGCACAAAAGAACGGCACGCGCCACTTATGTTCCTATTGTTTTCATCGATCGAAAACATCAAATACAATAGGTTCTATTTACATGGACCCAGTCCCCCTAGCTAAGTTGCCTTTTAACCCCGTTGATTTACTTTATGGGGGTTACTTGTTATTCTACTTCTACTATATACACAGCTGCGTCGCGAAGTTTATGGTCGATATTTCTGTTTTAATTTTAGTTTGGCCCCCGTTATTTTCTTTTTGAGAAAATCACTATCTTCTCTACTATTGGTCAAAAATCGTGATCTAAGGGGTTCCTGTACTTCGAGGAACGACCTATCGACCAATAACGACCTAACGACAAGAACGAGTGATTAAATTGCAGTAACTTCTCATCTGCGTTAATGTGTGTATCAACCGGACCAAGGTAAAATTGGAATGGATTAATTGATGGATCCAAAGGACCATGAACTTGCCATCTTTCGACCTTTCTACTTTTGCTAGTCAGAGCCAATCTTTTCGCGCTCCTGCAAACACTAGTTAAAACTACGAGTATTTCCGCATTGATATGAAAATAAATTAAATTTTAGTTAGTGGGAATGTGGAAACGTGGCAACCTATGTTAGTGTAAATTTATAGCATTTCAAAAATTAAGAAACTTTTTCAGAAACTTTTGAAGTGAAAACTGCCCTAAAATGCAATACCAACCCCGGTCCTAAGTTTCTTATAAAAATAAATGTATATTGCCTGGGGTACAAACTTGCTAATACTCAGAAAAACCTCTCCCTTTGCACTCAAAGCAATGATGTAGGCCTACCCCAGCAACATTTCTATGTAATATGAAAGTGTTAAATGAATGATTCATAACTTTCCACTAGAACATCAGACATCAGCAGGATCAACACTTTTCCTCGTGGTGTGCCTTATCGATAGACGTTGTCGTTCTCTTCTTTGATTTCTGTAACAATGTTGCCACTGGGAGACTTCGACAGGTCGCGACCCACTCTGCCAAATTTTTAAGAAAAGTTAATCTCTGTCTCCCTTCTTGATCGTTTTCCTTCAGGATCAACACAATGTATGCTAAATGTGGCTCAGTTGGGTCGGTGACTGGACTGCACCTGCATAACAGGCCTTGAATCTGTCTCCTAGAGAATTGATTTCGCGTAAAAAGATCCTTGTTTTAGAGTAAAATTTCAGGCTCAAATCTTGTAGAAAGTAGAATAAAAATTGAGATGAAAAAGAGCCTCGCTTTGTGTTTTAGCAAAAGAACAACAAAGAAGAGAAATGCCACAAAACGGTAGCAAGTTACATTTTTCACCCTTGGACCCATTCCGATTTGCCATGGTCCGGTTGATACACTCATTTAGGCAAGTAACAAGTTACTGTAATTTGATCACATGTTATCACCTTCTCCGCTCTATCACCCAAAATGGCAAAAAGGAGTAAATTTTTACTCAAAAAGTAACTTACTGTACAGGAAGGCCCCTTGGCGGCCCCAAGGAGGGCCCCTTAAAAATCAGCCATTAGGCTGAAGGGTCTCCCTCCTTAATAAATTGAAATATGAAATAAATAAATAAAAAATATATGGAAGTAAAGTCGCGAATGGCAACAGTTTTAAAGGAGCGTGACTTAAAAGTTGCGAATCGGATACAAGGTGCCAAGTCTTGGAATGGCCTCTCAGCTGAGTGTAAGCTGGCATCCTCCTTAAACGGATTTAAACAACGTATATAGGGGTAGCTTGCTGTAAATAATGTGTTTGCCATATGGATTTTCTTTTATTGTAATTATTTATTTTAGATTATAGGGTTTTTATTAATATAAATCAACGGGGTTAAAAGGCAACTTAGCTAGGGGGACTGGGTCCATGTAAATAGAACCTATTGTATTTGATGTTTTCGATCGATGAAAACAATAGGAACATAAGTGGCGCGTGCCGTTCGTTTGTGCTATGTTTAGACTAGATCGCTATATCTCCGTTCATTTACTTTAATATATTAGAAATTGAATTGTATTAGGTTATTTTAGGTCATAATAGTATTTTAATTTTTGTAAATTTTGTAATGGAGGGCCCCTTGAAAATCAGTATTGCTGAAGGGCTACCCTCTTTAAATATTTGAAATCAAATCAATCAAATCAAATCACAATTTAATTTATATTTTGGTAATTTCATACCTTCTTATTAAATCAATTGTTACGGGAATTAAAAGTTGCGAATTTTTGACAAAAAAACTCGCGACTTTTAATACTCGCGACTTTTAATACTCGCGACTTTTTCTTCCCGCAACAATTTCTGACAATAAGGTAGTCTTTTAGCTTGGTAATCGTTGCAGAAGTGTCATCATCATCATCATCATCATTACTTTATTTACAGTAGGCGAGAATTAATTATAGCTAAATTTACAGCTAATTTAAGCCTACTCTACAATACAATATATACAATATTACAGAACAAATAAATTAAAATATATCAAGGCTAATTACACGAGGATAAAAACATAAAAGTCTATCCTGTTAGGAACCCAACCTGTGGTATATATGCTTTGCAAAGCCTGCAGTTGCACTTATCACCTTTCCAGCACCTTATTTGCTTTTTAAAAATTGGAAGGGTGCTAGAATCTTTTATCTCATGTGGTAATACCTGCCACAATCTATTTCCAAGGAATGCTATAGTCTCGATTCCAAAGGAAGTAGTGCGTACCTTTGGAAGCTGCGCGTCGTTACCATGTCTTAGGTTGTAATCAATGTTTCGCTGCATGAGAATTTCCTTCATGAAAGTTGGATTGAGATCGAATTTTGTTTTAAAAATTTCAGTCATAAGCAACTGCAGATTTCTTATATGGATGGGCACCGAATTAGTTTGTTCCAAGAGAAAACCAAAATCATGTTTGTAATCTTTCTGTGCGATGCGCAGTGCCCTTTCGTGGACATGATTGATTCTTTGATTCAAGGTTCTATCGCAGAACATCCAAACAAGTGGACAGTTGCTAAAATGAGAAAGTACAAATGCTCGCATTAATTGCTGCAATTTTTCTGTGCCCATGTAACAGGATATCCGGGCAAGAGCATGAAGTTTTTGGCTGGCTTTCTTACAAAGAGTTTTGACATGTTGTTTGAAAGATAAAGATCGATCAAAGGTAATACCAAGGAGATTCTCCCCTGTAGTTTCTTTCAGACAAGCCGCTCCTATTCTGATAGATACTTCGTTTTCTTTTGCACCAAATATCATTAAATGGCATTTATCTTCATTTAGCTTCATTAGATTGTTTGGAAACCATTCAGTTAACTTAAGGGCATCATTCTCTAGATGCGCAATGACATTTTCGATTTTTGGACCATACGCATAAATTGTTGTATCGTCCGCATAGTTACAGATTTCGGTTTCCTCTAGGAACATAAACAGGTCATTCAGGTATATGTTGAACAAAAGGGGGCCCAGGACAGAACCTTGCGGTACACNTCATCATCATCATCATCATCATTACTTTATTTACAGTAGGCGAGAATTAATTATAGCTAAATTTACAGCTAATTTAAGCCTACTCTACAATACAATATATACAATATTACAGAACAAATAAATTAAAATATATCAAGGCTAATTACACGAGGATAAAAACATAAAAGTCTATCCTGTTAGGAACCCAACCTGTGGTATATATGCTTTGCAAAGCCTGCATTTGCACTTATCACCTTTCCAGCACCTTATTTGCTTTTTAAAAATTGGAAGGGTGCTAGAATCTTTTATCTCATGTGGTAATACCTGCCACAATCTATTTCCAAGGAATGCTATAGTCTCGATTCCAAAGGAAGTAGTGCGTACCTTTGGAAGCTGCGCGTCGTTACCATGTCTTAGGTTGTAATCAATGTTTCGCTGCATGAGAATTTCCTTCATGAAAGTTGGATTGAGATCGAATTTTGTTTTAAAAATTTCAGTCATAAGCAACTGCAGATTTCTTATATGGATGGGCACCGAATTAGTTTGTTCCAAGAGAAAACCAAAATCATGTTTGTAATCTTTCTGTAAGATGCCCTGTGTGAGATGCCCTGTCATTAAATGAAAGAAAAATTCTCATTTTTTACCAAAAGAGGCATTAAGGTTTGCTAATTGAAAAATACCTCACACGATGAAGTGTTCCATTCTATTCAAACACTATCGTGCCTGCTACATTGATAAGTTCAAAGGTCCGATTCAGTTCAACCTTTGATTAGCTGCTAGATTAACTTCAAAGTAACTTTAAAAAGCAGTTTTAAAATGTTCCAGTACATCTATCATGTTCTTATATCAAATCAAATCAAATCAAATCAAATCAAATCAAAATCAAATCAAATCATCATTATTTAAAGTTGGTGTAACATAGTTCTAAAAAACTAATTAATACCAACTATTTATAATACAATATACAAAGATACAGAAAATTATAACATAATTACAAGCTACATAACTTGTGAACAGGCTACTTACAGATTTTACAATTACATTTTTCACCCGTCCAGGCTTTTATCTTTCTTTTAAAGCATGCAACTATTGGTAGCTCCTTTATGCCTAGATCAAACGTCGAGCCTGTCATGTGCCGAACCTAATACCATTAATACCATTAAGTTCGACTCTGGCACGACTAGTTGAGCGACTTTGAATCAAACGTCGCACTTAATGGGTCGCTCTTAATGTAAAGACAGTTGAAATACATCATGTCATATGTAACCTAGTAAGAAATCTTTCGAGCAGGGTTTGTTGTTTTAAGCTTTTATTCTCAAGACAAAACAGAACAAACGAATTTGCGTTTTGATTGTGCAGGCAACAATACCGTGAAAACGTAAGCACGAACGATTACGTTATTATTTTTTTTTATTTTATCGCAAAGAGAGTTCCACATTAGGCTTCCTCTGAATGAGAGCGACTCCATGCCAAATTTTGTCGCTCTCGTGAACGATAACTTGCAGAGATGCTTAGTTCTGAGATCATACTGGACCTCTTTCCTTTCATGAAGTTGCCAAATGTATGATGGATTTAGATAGCTCATTGACTCATAAATCTCTTGCATCAATTTTTGGAGATTTTTAATATGGATCGTTACGGTGTCACTTTTCTCCAGAAGTGTATCAAAGGAAGAGTCGTGATCATCTTTACCACAAAACATCCACACTAGTGCGCAGTAGTTAAAGCTCGAAATGATTACCGTGTTACAAAGGTTCATTGCCTGCTCTCTTGAGAGATAACTATTTAGCCTCCTAAAAGCACTGACTTTTCTGTTTGTTTTGTCACAGAGTGTTTTTGCATGCTTACTAAATCGAAGCTGATAGTCAATTTCCATGCCAAGGAGCTTAACATGTTCAGTAGATGATATTTTTCACCCTCAATACTTAAGCGTAACTTATGTTTCCATTTAGTCCAAGGAATATTAGTTGGAACTTATCGGGGTTTGCCACCAGGCCATTGGCAGAAAACCAATTTAAGAATGTACTTAGGTCGTTTCCTAACTTTGACGTACTTTCGCTTAAGGTTACTGCCCACCCTCACGGCAGTAATTTCAGTGTTTTCCTCTGAGGGACCTTACTGTGCGTGGATGATAGCGAACACATACATCATTCGATGCGTAATTTAATTAGGAATAGCCTTATGTGGAAATCCAGTTGAAAAAAGCGTCAGTAAATCATTTATCAAAGTTATCATGATTTTTAAATACCCTTCCTTCAAAGGCTATTTAGGACCCCCAGCAAGACCGTAGAATCACGAAAATAACTTAAGCCGATAGATCGTTTCCTTGTTTACCAAACTGTGTCTGAGAATTTTGATATAATATCAAATTTTCAAGCTATAGCTTCCGCAATAATTGCATTAAGTTTCTTAGCCCTCACGGCAGCTTTGTTCGGTCTAAAATCCAGACCAGTGGATTGTCAAAAAGACACACTTTGGTAGCTACATGCATTATCTCCCACTGTGCCAAATTTCTCATCACTTGATTCATCAAATTTCTCATCATCTGCGGGTCCTAAATAGAAACTTAGTACCTACTACTAGAGGATTTTTTAGTTCCGAGAAAAGCTGGCTTTTAGTAAAGGCTCTTAGAAACGTGACTAATAAACAGGGTCAAGGCAATTAGCAACATGAAGCGTGTGACTAAGTACTATTAAATGTCAATAAATCGAAATAACGCGGCAAAGTTGCGAAAGTTGACATCCCACAGGTGGATCAACACCCAATCATTTCATCTTGAAGGTCAAGTGATTATCGTTAATCCCTTCCTATTTAGGAAAAAATTTCTACTGTCACTTTTAGTTCCTTCGACCCTGCATTATTGATAAAAGGAAACAATTGAAAATGATACTCTTGGTCATATTAACCAGGGCAGTAACCTTAAACGAGTACCACACGAATACACGGTGTTGTCATCAGCGAAATTACATATTTCTGAATCTAATTTTAGATAGAATAGATCATTTAGAAAGACGTTAAATAGCAAGGGCCCAAGAAACGAGCCTTGTTGGACGCCCATCTTGACATTGCTCTGAGAACTTTTATGCGACCCAATTTATACTCGTTGTTTTCGATTCGTTAGGTAGCTATACATCGTCGCAAGCTTTTTATATGGAATCCATAGGCCTCCAATTTCGCAACAAGGAGGTCATGAGGTATGCAGTCATATGCTTTTTGACAGGTCCATAAGGACCGTAAGGACGTATATTCAAAGGTTCCAAAAACTTCCAGGTACACTTTCGTTTTACTCGTTAACTAGGTTCATAACATCAGGCCTGAAGGTCCCCAAGAACATCACGGATAAGGCTCTTAGAACATATGACAAAGCCTATCTGGGAAGCCCGCAAAGGCCTGGGGATGAAACAGACTTCGCATTTCCATTGCTATGATTAAAATATGCGAACCCAGGATTCTTGAACCCCTTTGCATGACTTTTGAGAAATGCCTTACAAGTGGTCAGTATCCTTCCATTTGGAAAAAGGCAAACATCATCCCTGTTCATTAGAAGGGTAGCAGACAATTTAAAAACAATGATCGCCCAATTTCTTATCTTTACAAAATTGTTTGAAAAATTACTGTTTTTTTCAGCTTATATCTATATCTCATAAAATTTACGCAGGTTTTGAACAGACTCCAAGCAGGGAAACACGTGCTATTTTTTAGATTTTTCGAAGGCTTTTGACAAGGTATGGCACAAGGGATTACTCTATAAACTTGAGTGCAATGGTATATCTGGGAATCTCCTTCATCTAGTTTGAAATTTCCTTTCTTATCGTAAACAACGGGTCTCATTGAATGGTAAAAACACGGAATGGGCGGATGTATCGGCGGGAATGCCTCAAAGATCAGTTCTGGGACCACTGCTTTTCCTTGTCTACATTAATGACCTTGCTGAGAATGTTAAACGTGATATCAAGCTCTTTACCGATGACACGTCGTTTTAGAGAAAAAACACAAAAATAGAACGCGCATGAAGATTTATTTCTATTTCATTTCCTTCGAAGGAGAAGAAGATGGCGAACTTTCTTCCCAGATTTCGACACACGACTTGGCCACTGAAAAGAGCGTCGAACAGACTCAACTTGAGCCGTCTACCCTTGAAATGGTTGCAAGAATGTTATATTGTAACTGGCTTCCCTTTCCTGGCATTCAACAAAAATTAAAATAGCTGGTTTTGCTGGAGGATTATCGTGTGTGCTGCTGCCCTCCCAAACAATTTCAGCAGGAAGCTTGGCAATTATAGGAGATTTGATTGCTGTGGAGAAGGCTCAGCAGCCAAAAGAACAGTGGTTATAGATTTATCTACAAATTAACTTTGCTTCATCTCAACAAAATACAAATTCGCCACTCAATTTGAATCGATGACGTCAATATGCATATCATGTATAAAAAAACTCAAGCATAAACAATAAAAACTTACATCAATGTCTTCAAGTTTTCTCTTACGATCATACATGCTGTAGTGATAATTCCTTTGACCACCATCAGAAGACTGATTTTCTAAATAAAGAGATGAAACATAAATTTTGAGAAGATGGGCACTGGAAATACCGTTGAAGAAAATGCTTGATTGGCAAATTATTTCAATACTCCAATATTAGCGAATGGAAAACGAGAGATAAATTTCTGAATTTTATGGAAGTTACACTTATACGACTTGTCCCAACATCTCACAGATAGATAACCGGATCATTATCGGTCTGGCAGGCGGCATTTTTATCTTGATTTCTGACCAATGCAATGAAAATGTGTATTGTTTGCGGTTGGGATGTATTACAAAGGTAAGTAAATATCCTGTCAAGCGAGGTCACGAACCACAGTTATCCAGATTAGGCAAATTATAGAATAAATAGGAAAATAAACTATCGAAAAATTACAGTTTTCTACTTGAATCTCTAAAGCCCCGGTCAAACGCATCCAACGTAAAACAAATGTTGGATGAAATTTTGGATGACTGGAGGGTGGAGGGGGAGCATTGTCACCCGAGCTGGGACTTTACCAGACCAAGTTTTTCTTAACCAACTTTTCACGTAGATCACGAATTTTGATGTTGGTCGACCGAATTGGGGGGCTTTTTCCAGATATTAGGGGGTTGAGGGTGAGATTTTTGGTTTTCAAGAAAATGACTCTGAAATGATACTTAGTTGTCTTGTAGTCATTTCTTTCAATGATAAACACAGAAGTGAGCTTTCAGCATGTGTTTTTAGAAATCAAGTACTAAAGGGGGCATTCAACCAATTTTGGGGGAATGTGCTAAAATATTTAGAAAAACTAAATTTCAAACCATATGAAAGCTCTAACAAACAAGGGTTTCCAGAAAAGTGTCGTAAAACCCAATAAAGATCTATATTCCTACTATCAATGATCAAAAGATAGGTAAATAAAACCATATAACAAAAACAACTGATCAAATCAACACCCATCGCAGTAGGATTGGTGGAAAATTTCGTCAATTTACAAAAAATCAGTCACAACAGCCATCTTCATCAGAAAAATCTTACAATATCAACTTACACATGGAATCCCAAAAAGATGTGACTTACTACAAATTTGAGTCAAAGATCTGATTCAGCAGAATAGATTTCAAAAGGATTTACGCTCATGGGCCTGTGTCTGACATTTTTTCCAATATGAAAAATCTGACCTATGCAAGGCCGATTCAACTTGTTGTTTATCGACACAGCTCCAGAAATATTTATATGATAGCAGATGTTCTGGAGCTCTACACAAATCGCTAATCTTGCTTCAAAGTTATTCATTGCAAACTATCTAGCTATCCATTGAATCAACCCTCTTTCCCGGACTTCCTTTTTAGTTTTTTCTTCCACCAATTCTTCCCAACTTACAACTGTTTCTCTCTTCCATTTCTTTGTAGTTATTAGTAGTTATAGTTAAATGAATAAAATTTTCGTATGGTTGATATATTCAGAATTTATACATTCTTATTCCATTTAACCATAACCATGTCATTGAGGCCAAATGGCTGGAACGCTTCTGATGAATTATCTTCATTTGTCCTCTTCAGCATGCTTTCAAATACATTTTTTTGTTAACGTTATTCTATAGAACTTGTAACATCTCTCTGGTTACATTAGCATGTAAAGTTCAGCTGAGAATATACATCAAATTGAAGAAGCTGACACATAACTTTGTACCTTGCCCAATGTGCTGTGGAGAATGAAAATGGCTGCAAAACCACTCTATTATTTGATCCTCTTCAAGAGACATCAACTTTCCTATTATACTGTACGTAAATACTAAATAATAGGAAAGTACAAAAACATAATTCAAGAACTTCTTCGAATGCATGACTTTTATGACCATGTGTCCTGCTTCATACGCAAAGGTGCTAAATGGCATGTTAGGAAATGTAAAAAGATAACCAAGGATTTTGGAACATAATGTGTTTGATAGATAGTGAGCCAAAACAAAAGATGCAAATTTTAGAGAAAGTACATAATTTTCATGTCAATGAACAATATGATTATTTGCATACGGAACTAGAGAGCCACAAACTTAAAGCTACAAACAAATTCGGCCTTGCATAGGTCAGATTTTTCATATTGGAAAAAATGCCAGACACAGGCCCATGAGCGTAAATCCTTTTGAAATCTATTCGGCTGAATCAGATCTTTGACTCAAATTTGTAGTCAGTCACATCTTTTTGGGATTCCATGTGTAAGTTGATATTGTATAAGTCGGATTTAGCCACAGAAGATATTCTAACATTTAAGTTTGAGTTTGGTAAAGTGGAAGGAACACATGTACCAACAAAAGGCGGTAGGTATAGCTCACAAATTCTCTGTCCTATCAACGTGGGAAAAGGCTACAATGAAGCGTAATCTACCTTTCCCTATAATTTCTCGATTTCAAAGTCTGCAATTTTCACATACGTCGGACACAATCCGATATACATGTAGGTCAGAATGCGCACAATTTACTTACATTGGTCTGAACATGAATGTCTACCAGGTAAAACATTCAGTCTCACGAAAGGTCAACTCTTTTCACTCACGAGAATAGGTCTACAGACTTTTTTATCCTTTAATGGACCTGGAAGGTCTACAGATCCAAGGCTTGAAATATGAACGGACAAAGGAATGGGTGATTGTGTCATATCAGGACAACGTAAGAGAACTGTTAAGTGACATGGATGAGGAGGGAATGGATGTCAGTTAATCATACAGACGTTGCGTGAGGGGCAGATTTTTCTGATGAAGATGGCTGTTGTGACTGATTTTTTGTAAATTGACGAAATTTTCCACCAATCCTTCTGCGATGGGCGTTGATTTGATCAGTTCTTTTGATCATTGACAGTAGGAATATAGATCTTTATTGGGTTTTACGACACTTTTCTGGAAACCCTTGTTTGTTAGAACTTTCATATGGTTTGAAATTTAGTTTTTCTTAATATTTTAGCACATCGCCCCAAAATTGGTTGAATGCCCCCCTGAGTACATAATTTCTAAAAACGCATGCTGAAAGCTCACTTCTGTGTTTATCATTTCTTTTTTTTATTCATATAAAAGAATTTACAATAAATCTTACATTCTACTATACTTATCTAATTACTATACAACACCACAGGAACGATACCAAGGGGAGCGAAAGTCAATGACTACCCCATGGCCAAAACATAAAGACACGCAACGTAAAGCTACGTACAACTACTGTACACTACTAACGATTAAAAACTAATGGATACTATACTAGGTTCTGTCTGACATTAGATGTCGGGTCAGGATTGAGATGAAATTAGAAAGTCACGAGAGAAGCTCGTTCAAGGATTTAAGATGGATAAAATGCCCGACATCTAATGTGAAACAGAATTTAAAAAGAAGAAAAAAGAACGTAAAGGGACTTGGTGGCTGCTTTGTACATAGCTGCAGTTCCAAAAAATTTCAATCAAAGCGACCAGTTTCGTGGATGAAACGTAAAGTCAATTTGAGTATATTTTTGTTCAATTCATTAGAAAGGTCTTGATCACCATATACCAAAAATTTCACCCCCAACCCCCAAATATCTGGAAAAAGCCCCCCAATTCGGTCGACCAACATCAAAATTCGTGATCTACGTGAAAAGTTGGTCAAAAAAAGTTGGTCTAGTAAAGTCCCAGCTCGGGTGACAATGCTGCCCCTCCACCCTCCGGTCTATATTGGGACATTCAAAAATTGTTGTTGGATGGAGTTTGATCGAGATCAAAAACAAATTTTGTTTTTAAATGTTGGATGGAATGTTGGATGCGTTTGACCGCTTAATCCAACATTTCGCCCAACATTCTATTTATGGGCATGCGCAGAACGTTCTATAAACTTTTTATCATTTGAGCGCCATTTTGATTTCTGATCTGTGACGTCAGATGTGATCAGTGGTCACACAACAACCTCGGTTAGTTTAGTTTAGGCCCGTGCAGGAGTGGAAAAGAACTTTTAAAGATGTTGCGAAATTGTACGCTGTAACCCATATAATTGCTTGGAAGACAGCAGAGAATGTTTTATCAATGAAAAGGGTACTGCTCCATGAAAGATTTCGAGGAGAAAGTCATTATTTATCTCACCAAAAGGATTCAGTTTTGCGAAGACGTTGGAACATTGGGTTCCATAACCAAAAATGCCAGTGGCTTGCACGACATACGAAAGGCATTTTGAGGTTGACCAGTTCGAAGCCAGTCAAACAGTTGTTGAATATATAAGGATCCTAATAGCGAAGCAGCTAAGTTAAAAAGAGATGCTATCCTCTGCCAACAATATCTGATCATAAAGTCATACGGATCAGGGCAGGCCGGACCAGGCAGGGAGCGAAGTCGTTCAAGAGGAAGTACAGTATCAAACCACACTCTTGAGACAAATCTTCAATGACACTTTCAACAGTTGTGTGGGAGCACCAAAAAGGAAAGACCAAATAAAATATATGGGGCCTAATCTACGGGCTGCTGGCTAGAGAAAAGTTAATTTAGATTTTTTCGATGTCCAAGCCATCTTCTTGCAGTCATACCATCCTTTTTGAGGGCACTATAAGTGCTACCAATAAATGTTATCCTTAACGGTTAGAAATAACAACATTACAGAAAATAGAAAGCTTTTAAACTTATTTCATATCAATTTCATTGTGTCCAGCCTATCTCTGCTCATTATTTGTCTTTGATAATAAAAAAATTTTCAGTAGGTATTGCTCAAGTCGGAGATAGATTTCAAGGAATAGGAGATGCTTGTGTCATCTGCATATATTGTGACCTTAATTTTTTTAAGGCAAACGGCAAATCATTGATATAGATCAGAAATAGAAGTGGGCCAAGGCAGGAGCCCTGAGGCACTCCACATTTGATGTCCTGTATTTTAGATATGTTGCCATTTACCTTACAGCATTGCTTCCTATTACTTAGGTATTATATGAACCAGTCAAGCTCCATGCCTTCAACCCCATAGAGACGCAGCTTAGCTATGAGAATATCGTGGTCAACAGTGTCAAAGGCTTTCTTTAAGTCAATGAAAGTAACTCCAGAAAAGAGCCCTTTGTCGAAGTTAAGATACCAGTCATTTGTACACTTTAGTAAGCATGACAATACGTAGTGAAAGAGCCTCAGGTCCTCTTCTGGGTCCTCTTCTGGGTCCTGGTCCTCGTGTGGGTCATGGCTCCTCTTTTTCCGGTATGCCCAAAAGGCATGCTGCAGATGAAGAAGGATTAAGAGGCACTAATTTTGCTTTGAAGATCAAGTGATCGCAGTGAACTCTCAGAAGAAATTCTCTTGCAAACTTTCAGCTTCCCTTTCGGATCCAAATTATTAGTACTTCCAGTACTCAGTTAGCAATGGAAGTGGGCTTATTCATTTTCATTCATTCATTTTAATTATTTAGGCACGGTAGCCCCGTCAATTCATCTGAACTGCTTTTCAGGGGGCCGTGGCAAAAAACATCTACAAATTAAAATAAAAGATACTACATAATATAACAAAAAATCTTTTTTTTTCCGAAAAAACTGTAGCATGTCGAATACGCCATCAAAAAACGCGAAAAGCGGAAAATCGAATTTTCAGTCGGAAAAAGCAGGGCAGAGCTCAAGGATGCAAATGCCGTACTCTTTTTGTGCCCAATATGCTGATGAGACACCCGGGCGCCACCATTAACCTCTGTAGATGCTGGTGTAGAGATATTTTTGGAACAGGCATCATCCCTAGCATAAATATTACGATAATCGTTGGTGGGTCATTGAGCGGTGGCAAAAAGTTATTAGTTTATTAGAATATCTGTTTTTCCGGAGTTGAGAGTAGTGCGACGGATTATTTTTCTCAAACATGTCACTGCATAACTTCCACCTCTACAAGCTTATCTTCGTAACATCACCAAATGCGGCTACACAATGAGGGATATTGAAAATGGTTGTTGCAAATGGCCCTTTTACCCGACTACAATGCTACTTAGCGGCTCGTGTTATGGCATCCTTCTAAAAGTTGTATTCGTTTAATATTGCAAAAATCCATTTAAAAATCCATTTCGTTGCTGTGAAAAATCAAGATCCTACTATTTGCATCATAGGAAAGAATTGTAACTCAAATTACGTTGGCGGATTACGGGCCAATGACAAGCGTTTCTTGGCAACCATCTTTTAACCCTATAGTGTGGTTGGGCTATCTGACATGTCCTAATTTTGGTTGGGGGAGAAAAGCTCCCCTACCAAAATCTTCAATGATAGTAGTTAGAGCAACCCAATTTCGTCTGCTAATAGCTCTAGGCATTAACTTTTCAAAAATATAAAAAATATAAAAAATGATCTAACATTAAAAACAAATACCGGGTGTCCCAAAAAAACGCAACAGATTTGATCTGGGCTAGCGACAAGAGTTTAGGTCGAATAAATCCCTAATAATTTTTGAAGTAATCCTCCATAGTTAACTTGAAGATAAATACCTTGTTTGTTGATATTGGTGCATTGAGAGCTGAAATATTAATCTTGAAAGTCCAAATTTGCCTCCACCTCCAAACCAGAGCTTTTAGGTTTTGGCCTATACTGCAAATGCGCTGTTTCGGGAATCTCTTGAATCATATCGAAATACGAGCAAGAAGACTCGTGCTTAAGAACGTATTTGAATAGAAGTCCGAACTTAACTTGACAACCAGATTCACTAATGTAGTCCCGAAGAGACATCTTTCTTCATTCTACAAAAAGTTCAAATTACTTCTGTCTAATAAAAGATAGCCATCAGCGGAATGGTTCCCTTGGGTGTGAAAATAAGTTATTTCGTGCAATCTTCATTGCTTGAATGAAATGCATTTTGTATCATCTATCTTGGAATTATTACGAAATAAGCAATCGTAGACACCCAAGGGAACTAATGTCCACACGGATAAGATCTTTGAAAATGATCACGCACTCGTTCTTGGATTAGTATTTTTGTAGGTGCATTTTGATTGAAGAAAGCTATTCCTTGGTGACTGTATGCATGGACATGTTTGTCCATTCTCGGCTTTTACATTTCTATTCAAATTTGTGCCAAAGCATATGGGTCCTTGCTCACAACTACTATGCTATGTCTATGATCGAGGAGATTCCCCTAAACAGCGCGTTGAAGTATAGTCCAAAACCTAAAAGCTCTGGTTTGGAGGTGGAGGTTAGGCAAATTTGAACTTTCAAGATTAATATTTCAACTCTCAATGCACCAATGTCAACAAACAAGGTATTTATCTTCAAGTTAACTATCGAGGATTACTTCAAAAATTATTAGGAATTGATTAAGCCCCAATAAAATCTGTTGCGTTTTTTCTGGGACACCCGGTATTGCTGATGTTAGCATTTTCCTTTGTGTATTCAAGAAAAGCGGCAAAATCAGCCAAAATGAGGAAAAAATGCAATAACATTTCATTTGGAGCACAATTTCCATTCTAACATAGCATTTATGATGACTACATCAAATAACACTCTTCTGCACTAGAATTTTGCATAAGATTTCAATTTAGCAATTTTTGAAGCAAAAATTTAAATTTGCGATTTTGAATGGGTCAGTCCTAGAAATCAATTTCCCTCCCCCTCATTTTTTAAAACATTTTAATGAAATTTTACTGACAGGTGCACAATAGGTAGCTACTAGAAGTCAAAAAGTTTCAGTGGGAAGATCTTGCTACTCATCGACATATCAGAAAAAATCTACTAGGGGGGCCAACCAAAATAGGGTTAAGAAAACCTCATTTTGCAGTAAATACAATTTACAGATGTTTGCTCAATAAGTTTCTTTTATGATAAACTTCATAAAGTTAAAAATTTAAAAATACCTTCCATCTAGAATATCTTTCGGACATTTTTCACACAGTTGAGATATTAACTACCTATAAGTTAACAATCTTGCTTGAGATACTAATCGCTAGGCCTGATCAATTCTTGTCCATTTTTTGGGAATCTCATGCTAAAATGGTTTAACAAATGAAAACCAGGATTCCAACGCTCAGAAATCATGCTTCAAAGCTCCTATAGTTAGAGTCTATGTTGATATCTCCAGAACTTAAAATGACTAGAATGAGAATTTCAATACCTTGCTGCAGAGGTGCTTGCATTGGTTGTTGACGAGGTGGCATGTTTACTCCAGGCATTGGCGGCTTTTTGTCCACGGGTCTGGTTATTGCCTCGTGAGGAGCAACAGGTAAGCCAGCTGGTAGGGCTCTTCCTTCATGAGAGGCGATAGTGTTTGGCAAAGCTTGAGGTGTACTTGATACACTGTATCCTTGCCCTGACTGCGGACAAAGCAAACAAATAGCGTCAAATAGCATTGAATATAAACGCAACGCTAGTTAACAAAGCGAAACTGTGATAAAAACTAAAAATACCTATTAGATTTTTTCGCAACTCTTGATTCTGTCAATGGGAAAAGCCTTCATTTAGGTAAATCTGTGCGACGCTCTACTGAGTACGGAAAGAAATAATCCTCTCCATAAATATATTGATTGCCCGGAAACCATTCACTCTATCGAAATTCTGTAGCAGGTATGATAATAACAATATCCTTGGATATTTTTTAACCACCATCATTCTCCAGTACTGTTACCCAGGGATAGCAGATTTACAAGTTTGTTGATTGCAGAGTGTCACAAGCGTACCCAAAACCGGGGAGTGAATACCACATTAGCTGAAGTCAGGAGCAAGTTTTGAGTTTTAAATCAACTTCTTTCGCTGTACTAAGGCATCGGATCTATTTACCAATATGATCAAGACAAATCCCACTTCTTTCCATCGTTTTAGCGATGTTAATTTTGACAAAATGTGATCAAATTTCACAGCCTCTGCAGCGAACTCTCCAGTCCAAGTTTTGTTGTTGCAAACACCTAGGAAGAATTGCGTAAAACAAAAGTTCGTGCAAGGCTCAGGTCCCCATATGACGCAGTGAATTGATAACTTTGAGAACAAATTGCACACGCATTCTATCAGCGCAAAATAAACAGAAAACAAAGCCTTTCACAAAAATAGCAAATCGCTTTGTAATATCGGAAAACTGCACCTTTTGTGTTGGGAAACCTCCCCTACAATATATTCTCAGAAGTGTGCAATCTATTCTCAAAGGTATTAATTCGCTGGGTCATATGGGGGACCTGAGCCTTGCACAAACTTTTTTTTTACGCAATTCTTCCTAGGTGTTTGCAACAACAAAACTTGGACTGGAGAGTTCGCTGCAGAGACTGTGAGATTGCTATCAAAAGGCGTGATCGTGACCGCAATGGGGGTGGTGTGGCAGTCTATCTAAAAGATACTTCGTTAGACAAGTCTACTGTGCGAGAAGAACTTCCTAAATAGTTTCTACAGCTTGTATGCGTTGAGATTAAACCTGTTCGTTCTGCTCCTTTCTTCGTTATGGTTTGGTACAGGCCTCCTTTGATCAGATAGAAGATTGTCTACAATTTCTTGATAGGGAAGATAAGGAAATTATTCTGCTAGGTGATACAAACTGTGATATTCTGCCCAAATATTCCAAAGAGGGGGATGCCAATTCTAATAACCTTCCAGCTCATTCTTTACGTCCGCTAGAAATTTATAATCTAATAGGCTTTCACCAGTTAACTGAAAGCCCTTCTCGTGAAACACTGGCAACTACCACTCTAATAGATCATATATCTACAACAAACAAAACTAACATAGTAACTTCTGGAATACATAAATCTTGTCTCAGTGTTCATTACTTGGTCTTTTGTGTTAGGAAATTTTGTGGTGCTTGCAAAAAACAACACGCAAATATTTCTACAAGGCAAATCAAGAACTTTGATCAAACTGAGTTTGTCAACGATCTTTTAGGGGTAGACTGGAGAGGCATCCTACGGAATACAGACGAAATAAATGTTGTAGTTAACAACTGGACTAACATTTTCTCTCTTATTCTTGAAAAACATGCCCCAACACGTAACAGGCGTGATTCAGACAAATTCTGTCCTGGTTGACCAATGATTTCAAACTTATGTGCAAGGCAAGGGATAAGTTTAAAAAATAGACATATACGTAATCAAGTTAATATACTAACGGCGGAACTTAAGCGTGAGAAAAGTGAGTAAAGTCATGCATGATACCCCAGCAAAATTGCTGATGCCATATTGGCATTTTTTACCAAGTTTTAGTCATATAAATAAAACTAAAGGAAATTGATCTTGAATTCTTAATTGATCAATTTCAATCATAATATACTAATTATTTCATATGATTATGACGTCATATATCTTAAATTTTACTGATGTCAGCAAAACACAAAAAATTATATATCAAATGAAAGTATCAGGTGCAGCATAGGAATCAAATCTTTCAAAAATATTGCACGATTGGTTGATGCATCTTTCGTTTGATATAATGGCTTGAAAGGAACTTCAGGTACTTTGCTATAAGTGGTCATTGGCAATCTTTGATATGTTGATTATTTTCAGAATGACAACGTCTTCTATGTTTCAAACAGTTTTTGGTTATGACGTCATCAAATTGCCAAATCGTGAACCAGAAAAGCTACAGATTTCTGCCTACTGACATGTTGTAGACCTGCATAAACTATCGTTTCTTGAAGATTGTACCACTTTCGCTATATTGATTTAGGATTTACGATGATTTTAACTTTTATCAAACCTTTTCGTGGATTCTTTCAACAAAAAGAAAAACACAATAATTCTGAAAATAATGAAGATGTCAACGATTGCCAATGAACACTTCTAGCAAAGTACCTGAAGTTCCTTTCAAGCCATTATATCAAATGAAAGATGCATCAACCAATCGTGCAATGTTTTTTCAAGATTTGATTTCTATGCTACCAGGTGCGCCAAAAAACTTATCCACTTTTGACAGGCCACGATAAATCGTACACTAGACCGATTTTGAAGATTTATGACTTAATCTTTAGCTAAAATCCAGAATTAGATTCTGAGATATTTTGTAAATTCTTAGTCTTCTGCTTCTGGAGCTATAAGCGAGTTTCTTAAAATTTCCGGTCTCGAAAACACTGAAAACTAATAAAAATTGTAGATCACATTTTCTAAAGACTCAACATGAATGGACAAAGAGGAAACTTTTTCGTGGTGATTTGGGGATTTAGAAATCGGTTACACGTATTTTTTATAAAACGCGTATAAGAAACTCAACTCTCGGATCGCCAAAAAATTAAGAAACTCCAGTACTGAGAAAAATTAGTTAAGAAACTATTTATTTTAGTCAAGGAAATCCTTAGCATATTTTTACTTTATTTTCACTTGTTTCATGTATCATATTACTTGGAAGGTACTTGAGTAATGTCTAAACATTGGAAAAGCTTCAAAAAATTTCGTTTTGAAATGTTCAGGAGGGCACAGGAAGTATATTTTTTCATATTTCATATCTAATTCTTTTAATGAGGGTTGCCCTTCAGCAGAAGCTGGTTTTCAAGGGGCCCTCCGATAAAAACATTTAATTACCATCTAAGAAAGAAAAAAGTATTATAAAACCGTCCATTAAATCAAACTATAAAACTCTATTTACAATATTTAAAACCTATATACAATAATGTTCAAAATTTACAGTCAAAAGAAAAGAAATCCTCAACTCTAAATAGTTTTCTTAAAACCATACAGGGAGGATGCCTGCTTCGACTCGGCTGAGAGGCTATTCCAGAGTTTTGCACCTTTATAGGAAAAACATCTCTGGCCATGTGTTGACCTTTTCATTGGTAACCTTAAGTCCGTTCCCGTATTGCGAAGGCTATAAGACGAGCATTGCGAATTTCGGGTGAAGAGGTCAGAAAGGTATTGTGGAGCAATCTCATTTAGGGACTTGAAGACCATTGTTTTGGATTCACCAGCTACAAGTTGGGCAATGGTCTTCCATCCCAGCCCTTCAATAAGTGGTCTGCTTGGGGCATCGTAGCTGCTATTCGTTATTATCCTAGCAGCACGGTTTTGAAGTTTTTGCAACTGATTAATTTCAGTTGAACCGGCGCAGCCCCAAACAGAACAACAGTATCGAAAGTGGGGCTCAACAATACCTGTGTAAAGAGTTTGCAAAGTTTCTTTCGGTATAAAAGACTTGACATGTTTTAAAAAACCAACTGCCCTGGAGACCTTGGTAGAAACTGCCTTTATTTGTTCTTTCCCATCCAAACAGCAGTCTATTTGCACACCAAGATATTTTGTCTTTTTGATTACTTCGAGCTCATTGTCGAGTATTTTCAATTCCAACTCTTCATTCTGACTTTTGAGAATGCTATGTTATGAGAAGTAAACATGAAGATTGTTATGGAAGATGTAAGAAACTCGTAAGAAGCTCCGAGTACTGAAAATCTGATAATTTTAAGAAACTTTCAGTACTGGCTCAAATTCTTAGTTTCTTATAAAAATAAATAAGCGTAGTTATATTCTGCAGCAAGAGTGTTAGTTCAACAACCGCCCTGTTGCGAAATTCTGGAGTATTTGCAATGACGCGCCAAGCCAAGCCGTTGCAGGCATGGCAGTTAAACGAGAGTCCATGCTTGCTTGACCTCGTGGCGCTTCACTGCACTGTGATCCATTAGGCCCTTTTTATCTAATAAATGCCAAAAAATAAAGTTCTGAATCCCAAATAAATTTTGGGCTTCCGTCACGTAGTATGACCTAGGAGTTCTTGTGCTGCTAACGTTTTCAAGATTGGTCAACAGAAAGCGGAGATATTGACTTTTAAAGTTGGGCCTAAATTAGTCCTTTGTTTACATAGCCTCCACAACCCCATGTTTCTAGGCTCAGAATTGACAGATCATTTCCATTTTAGTCTTATTTTGATCCTCTAAATGTGTGCTTCAAGGCAATGTTAAGCATGTTCAAATATGTTTCCTTTTTGTGACCGTTTTTAGACAATTGCATGATGGTGCTTTTCTAACAAATTTCTGTCTTCAAAAATCAATTGTAAAATTCAAACCTAAATACAAAAAATGTAGGTTTCGCGATGCTATTAAAAAAAATTTCAAAAATTAAAAACACCTTTGTAGCAAGTTTCTACCAAAGATCGTGCCAATTCGTACCTAAAACATTTCTATGACAATTTTTGTTTCATGAGTTTGGTACATGATTTTGACATTTTTTGCACATTTTGTGATGAAAAATTAAATAAAGGAAAATGGAAAGCCTTTCCCTTGTTTAAACACGATGCAAGTTGAAAAGTTTCCCATTTCTTCCTCCTTTAAGCCTTCTAAAGCGGCAATTGAAACATTTTTAAGGCACAAATAGTATTTTTTTCGTCATTTGCCCCTTAAAGAATTTGTTATTTGTAAATTGTACTAGTTTTTGAGAAATAATGCTTTGCAAAAGGCTTCAAAGCTTCATTGTCATGTGGTCCGGTCAAAAGTGAGGTCCGGTCACATTCAGACGTTGTCTGTTAAAGTTTAGTGGTGAAAACCTCCAAAAATGTAGAAATCGAATACAAAACTTGTGAAATGAAAGTAGTCATATAACTTTTTTGGGTACGAATTGGCACGATTCCTTTTGGTAGAAACTTGCTACAAAGGTGTTTCTAATTTTTGAATTTGTTTTTAAGAGTATAGCGAAACCTACATTTTTTGTATTTAGGTTTGAAGTTTACAATTGATTTTTGAAGACAGAAATTTGTTAGAAAAGAACCATCATGCAATTGTCTAAAAACGGTCACAAAAAGGAAACATATTTGAACATGTTTAACGTTGCCTTGATGCACACATTTAGAGGATCAAAATAAGACTAAAATGGAAACGATCTGTCAATTCTGAGTCTAGAAATATGAAACGGTACATCACTTTATGTGGACTTTCATTCAACAGAACTCTATTTGTTTTCCCAAAAAAACCGTCAAATCCCATAGGAATCCTAAATAAGGTCTTGTTCTGGCTTGTTCTTGGGTTGCTCCGCCTGCTGTTAGGTTGTTCCTGGCTTGTTCTTAGGTTGTTCCGCCTGTTCCTGGCTTGTTCTTGGGTTGTTCCAGTTGTTCTTGGGTTGTTCTGGGGTGTTCCGTCTTTTAGCAACGACGGTCGCAGGACAGTGTGCACACGTGCAGCAACTTCTGTTGTTGATCAAGCGCTCTTGATGTCATGGCCAAGAGGTAGGTTTCGTGTCATCCTCTGCAGGGTCTTCATTCAAGTTTGATAGCGTGGAATGGTAGAAGGGGTTGGGGGAGGGCGAGGGAATTTATCTCATTTTCTTAAATCGGATGCAGGGGGTTCCAGGGAACTCTCAGAAAAAATCTCAAAAATCTTTGAAAAATCTGAGACATTTTTAAGATCCCAAAATCCCGCACACTATTTTTAGAGTGATTTACCCCTCGGGTTTTTCTCTTAACGGAAAATGTCACTTGAAATTACTTGAAGAATGCAGCAATATTTGTTGATTCAGTTCTTTGATTGAAATAGGTAATTGCAACTGTAGAGACAGAAGCACATCAAGATGAGAAGCTTTTCATTCCCCGTTATTCCTTGCTAGGTTGCACATCATTTGAAGTCATTACCAATAGATGCAGAAAGTGATCAGCCCGATAGAATATCCTTTCATTCAATGATGCATTGTTGCAGGAATATTCCCCTCTCCCTTGGTTTGTAAATATGTACATTGTAAATAAGTGGCTTTTGATGTGATTTTTGTTGTTTGGTTGTTGTTTGGTTGTTGTTGTGTCATTATTTCCATTATGTTTTAGGTCACGGTAAACATTTGCTAGATGTGTGTTAGTGTGTTAGTTCCTAACAACCCAACCGAGTCATACAGACTCCTTTTTAAATACGAAAACTTAGTCTCCTTTCCTTTCCATCGCATAATGTTTGAAAGAAAACTATTGGTCAAGAGTGATAACAGGAGCTTATAGTAGCAATCCCCCCCAGAAATAGAAATAATGGAATTCACGTATCCAGATATTTTTGAAAACGCATCTTTTTTATCCGTATAAAAAAAGATCCGCGTCCACACGAGGAGCGTTTTCAAAAATATCCCCGTCCACACGAAAACGCTGTGATATTCGAAAACGACCAATGTCGGCCATGAGCATGCGTAGATTAACAAAATGCTACCAAAAATCTTCGCACATGCTTCCAAAAGTGGCGCCATCTCCTTAGCCACAACAACAACTGACGAGGTTTGTTTATTGAAATTACTTTGGCCTTGCTTTGAAGTCAAGAAGTCCAAATTTGAACTAGATAGATGCCCTATCATGTCGAAAACGGTGAGTAAAATGAAGAAGACAGATGNCGAAAATACTTTGATACTGTACAATAATAGTGGATGTTATGGCATTGTTTTGAGTGCGAATTATGTTATAACATGTGTTGAGATCTTAATAAGTAACTTGGAAGCCCCTCTAACAAACAGACAAGAAACTTTTGGTAGAAAATTGCCCTAAAATTTAAGAAACTGCCTACCAACCCCGGACCTTAGTTTCTTATAAAAAATACGTGTATTGACTAGTTAATGATATGAATTAGCGAAGCAAATGAGAGCATCTTCTATTTTGGAAGTAACATCGCAAAATAAAACATGACATTGCTCTTCTTGCATTTACCCAAGTGGATTCCTTCCTTCATTTACTATTCTTCGATCTTATACACACAAATAAATCAGAAATTTAGTTGTTCGTGCTGGATAAAAAACAAAATGTATGATCGAGAATGAGCATTTCGAAGAGATTGGTGAATTTGAGTCCTGCACAGAACACTGTTCTGAATTTAGTAAGGCATGGTAATTCAGTCACAGATCACAGACACATAAATGAACAGTTTGAAATAGTTGTTCGTATTTTCCTGCGAAGGTGCTAACCCCCTAGTGGAACTTACGGCATGTTTTGGTTATTGGCCATAGCAACGTCTTCTGTCCAAGGCAACGGTGGACGCGCTTGCGAGAATCGCGAACAGTAGAGTTAGGAGGTCTGTCATACCCCTGTATATTCTATACTTACGGCTATTTTCAAATTCTAACGTCTATCAGTGTTGACCAATCAAAAAACGCGCTGTCTGGTTCCCTGTGGTCATCTCCTGTAACTGTTGATATCGCATTACATCAACACCCGAATCTGAAACCACAAAATTATCTTGCGTCATCTTACGTCTTCCGGTTCGGATAAAACGACCACAATGCATTGCTGTATGTACTATGTCACGAAAACTGAACTGCGAATAAACCCAATTCATACAAGGTAGGCGCCCTTGGTCCTTTTGGTACATAGCATTCATTTGTGGGGTTGCGGTCTATCAAAAACCGAAACCCGAATAAAGGGCAACCCCTTGACGTGAGATTCGGGCTTACTTTGTTGCACTGCGCTCACTTTGTTATGCTTTTCGGCAAAAACCAAGATTTCCCGACACTTATCAATATCTAAAATGGCTCTTGATTTTCGAAATGATTGAGATATTAGCTAGAGAAACCGTTTTCACTAAGGATTTAGGTTGTTATGCTGGTATTTATCACTTATAATCTACATCTTTAGAGAAGCTTGCAAAGTTTCCTGGAACCCCCCGCATCCGATTTAAGAAAATGAGATAAATTCCCTCGCCCTCCCCCAACCCCTTCTACCATTCCACTCTATCAAACATGAATGAAGACCCTGCAGAGGATGACACGAAACCTACCTCTTGGCCATGACATCAAGAGCGCTTGATCAACAACAGAAGTTGCTGCACGTGTGCACACTGTCCTGCGACAACATTCAAAACTTGGAATGGAATTTGTGGTGGAGAGTTTTTGAAACTTCGTAGTGTTTAGTCAAAATTATTGCCGATAAAACGGTGGAAATTGACGCGATGTTGTTGGTGGATAGTTGTGCTACCTTGCTGCAGCAAAAGAAGCTGATTTAGAACCGAATAATGGCATTCTTCAGTGGATGAAGGTAGGCTTTCTTTCTATGTAGCAAACAGCTTTAACTTGCCAAGGATTTTGAAATCTTACCATAAAAACAAACATTTTTAGGTTATTCCGTGATATAATTCACGTAACATGTGAAATTCTGGAAGCTATATCTTTTTTGTAGCATTCCTGAAAAATATTTGAACGTAGGCCAATATTCGAAGTGGTGAAATTCGATGTAACGCCGATCCCTGATGAGATATTAACCAAATGCAAAATAACGAATATGGAGTGGGGCCTGTAGAATCGATTCGTGGTGAAGCCAGCTCTGTATCTTTCTTAGCCAAATTTCCATTTGTATTTCCGTGAAGGTACTCGGAAAGTTGTCTCAAAAAGCCGATTTTAGGTCATGTGATCGAAATACGGCGATGTCATTGGCTAATAAGCGTGAAATTGGATGATTTGGAGGTTTCCCTGTACCCTATTGAAAGATTTGATTTGTATGCTTGACAGATATTTAAAGCCAGATTCTTCTCTATTGAAATGTGAAAATGTCTAATTATTGAATTCAATTCATATTTGTGTTGCAACAAATAATAGCCAGGCAGCCAGCCTTCCGCTAAATGTCATGTAACCATGATCTCCATATAGACTGACTGACTTCCAAATACGACCCTTGAGCCATGGCACAATGCAAATGACCACGGAAGACAGGAGACAAGAGACAAAATTTGCTCAACATCCCATAGACTGACTTGGTACTCTGTACTCCGTGAGTCAAAAATGAACAATTTCTCAAACATGCTGAAAATGCTTTAATCCACACAAATATCTACTAGCAATATATCAAAGTTTAGAGAATATTACCCAGAAGGTCAACAAATGTAGTCTGTTTTTCAGTATCATGATGATTTTTCTCTAAAATCATGAAAATATTCACAAAACGGCAGATTTTCCAACATTTTTGTAGTAATTATTTAAGATTAAACTGTAAATATTTCAAAAACCATGGACGGACAAGTTGTAAACCATACTCTTTTCTAAAAATAGCACTGTCACAAGGTGCTAAATAGTACATTACTAGTCCGTTCATATATTTGAAATTTAAAGTTTATTTACATATTTCTCATAGAAATCATCACTTATGTCAGTTGGCCCCAGACCCTGTAAGGATTTATCAAACAATAAAAATGTTTGTATTATTGAATTCGCCATAAAATACGCTTCAGACGAGCTATAAACCAGCTTCTAATGTTTGTTGTTCTTAAACTATAATTGATATTCAGAATTTTGCCCCAATGTGGTATATTTGGATTAAGTTGGTCCAAGTCTCACCATTTTCACTTAAAATTAACCTTTTGTGGTCTCTACATCCATCTTAAAACAGGCCAGGTATGTAGATAATCGATTTTATGTTCCTTCCGCAAAACATCATGAAATTTCCAAAAATCATCATTCTGGGCCCACTGTGGGTAACCCATCATGGTCAAAGAATTGATAAATCTGTTTAAGAGCTCAATCACTGAGCACACCACAACCAGTTAAGCAAATGAAAATTCACTCCATACCAGCAAATTGGGAGGGACAGAGTCGGCAGGCATATGACCAGCATTCACAAGATAATTGAGGAAATCTCTGGCTGCAGCAGCCTCTGCTTCTTTCTTGTTACTTGCACTGCCATTTGCCACATAATCAACCCCCTGAAGTGAAAGCTGCAAATAAACATACAAGATATTTCATAATTCATATTTTTAAATACAGGGAGGGTAAACCTTCTGCAATATTGTCCCTATTGTGGTGTGAATTAATCTTTATCAGACCTGGCCGTAAGCTATTTTAATGGCGTGCGGTAAATCACGCGCCTCGCCAAGCAAGGCGCGTGATTTTGAGCTTCTGACATTGCTTTGTAAAAGAGGAATTTTGGAGGTTAAGAACGAAGATATGAGTGTTTAAGCACTTGGTAATGCAAACAAGACAGGAAATGAGTTGAAATAACAAGATTTGATTATATTTTGAACTGGTAACAGCAATATAAACTATCATTTTTTCGTCCGTCTTACATTCTTTGTCCAACACTCGTATTTAGGCCGTTTGACGATCACTGCTTTTCACTCATTAAGTTACTCGGTATCACTTTTGTCAGTCCTGGAATGAAGATGAACTGAATACCTTCAAGCCTTCCAGATCAAATCACCTTCACATGCTTCTCATAAATCGAACTTATGATCAAACACTGGACCATATAGCATAGCCTCCAAATCTTTAAAAAACATTGCACGGATGGGTAATGCATCTTTTGTTTGACTTTATGGCTTGAAAGGAACTTCAGGTAAGTTGCTATAATCCTATATGTAAACTCCCTAATATCTTGATTATTTTCAGAATTACAGTGGTTTTCTTTTTATTGAAAGAACTCACGAAAAGTTTGGAAAAAAATTAAAATATTCGTAGATCCTAAATGGAAATATGAAAAACGGCACAATCTTCAAGAAAACTATAGTTTATGAAGGTCTATAATATGGCTGCAAGCAAAAATCTGTAGCTTTTCTAGTTTACGATTTAGCAATTTGATGACGTCACATTCTCAAAACTGGCCCAAGCAAAGAAGACGCTGCAATTCTGAAAATAATCAAGATATTAGAGAGTTTACATAAAGGACTATAGCAAAGGTCTTGAAGTTCCTTTCAAGCCATAAAGTCAAACAAAAGATGCACTACCCATCCGTGCAATGTTTTTTTAAAGATGCCAAAGATTTGGAGGCTATGCTGGACCATATAGTCAAGCAAGGTTCTTTTAGGAGACATGTCCTCCAACTGCAACTTTAGTGGTTTGGTCCTGATGTAATTTGACCTTCCTGTTCCCTTGACCTTATCAGAATGATGATATTGTGTCATTATCATAGACAGGAAATAGCAAGGATTGAGAGAAGGATTAAGCATCAATATTGTATTTCTTTCAAATAACAAACCAATTTAGTGATTTCCTTTCCACATAAAAATGTCAGATTCAAAGAAAATCGAACACCAGTCCCCTCAAAGATAAAAGCGGAGGTGCGTGATTTGGAGGTGAAGTCTTTTTAGGCGCGCGACAGATCGCGCCCCTCAAACGGCCAGGTCTGTTTATTCTGATTGACATTATTTAATTCCTCTTAAGGATTAGGGATCAATAGGGTCAATTACTCTTTAAACTAAACAGACAATCTCGATGGCAGATTTTTCAAGAATTTATCAAGAGAGAGGATTGATGAAAATAAATATCATGGCGCCTGACTTGAGGATTTTCCATGCAGCATGCCCAATATATGTAACACGTTTGCTGAAAAAGATCTTCTTAATATTGACAAGACGTTTTCTTCTCTGAATTGTTCTACTGAGATTAAGGTAACTCTGATTTCCGTTCTAATGAGCACGGAAAGCTGGTTTTGAGAAATCCTTCTCTCCAAAAATATATTAATTACTTGGGAACCAATCAGTCTATCAAAATTCTGTAAAGAGTATAGTATTAACCATATTCTTGGCAAACGAAAGATGTATTAAGCACAATCATTTGCTTTCCCAGGTTTGGAGAAAGCTCATTTCAAAATATTTTATAGATTTTAGAAGAACTTCATTATCCACTCCGCTAATCTCCACTGACACTGTATGTTCACATAGACACATGCCAAATTTAAACGTGAAAGCTTGGCTAGATTTCCGCAATAAACTTCTAAAATTTGGTAGTCTACTCAACAACAAACACTAGAATGAAAGGAACCCTCAGGGGGACGCACAGCTAGGTATTTTCACGGCCTCTGTAAAATGCGGGTCTGCAGGTCCTGTAAAATGCGGGTCCCACAGCAATATTAGTGGCAGGTCCCGTGGTCATATACGAACGGTTATTGTATGAGGCAAGGAGCCGTTTGTACAGAACAAAGCCACAATCATCAGTTTCTATGAGCTTTCCTGTTGTGACGTCTAATCCTTAACTGTGATTCATCAAGTAAACATCATTGCGATACGAGGAATTAAAATCTGAACAGTTACCTATGTGTGTGGGATTTAGGAAATGAAAGGATCCTCACAAAGGTCACAAAGGTCACGAACAAGAGAATTACATTGTGAAATCGTTAAAAATACTTGAGTGCCTGCTCGATGTAAAGATCCTACAAATATAGATATTTGTCGTGAAACTTTCAGAGGGGGATACCCCCAAAATGCGGAGATCCCCTCGTATCCTTCGATACTTTTCAAATGCTTCGCAATTAATTTTCTGTTTCATCTCGAATTGATTAGATATTCTCACATATTTTTTCATTATAAGAAACTCAACTCTCAGATCGCCAAAATAATAAGAAACTCCAGTACTGGGAAAATATAACTTAGGAAATTATTTCTTTTAATAAAACAAATCCTTAGCATATTTTTACCTTTTTTCACGCGTTTCCTGTATCATATTGCTCGAAAGGTACTTAATGTCTAAACATTGGAAAGGCTTAAAAAACTTTGTTTTGAAATGTTCACAGGAAGTAAACATGAAGATTGATATGGAAGTCGTAATCTGATAATTTTAAGAAACTGTTTCTTCGTACTCTCTTCTCCGCGCTCTTCCTCTCCGCGTCTTCAAGTTGACGATTTTCCTATCAAATTATCGGTTCATCGACTGGTAGCTGAGGCTAAACTTATTTCCTAAATTTCAAAAAAGTTTCTTACGAGTTTCTTAAATTGTTCATGCTTTGAATGTGGGACTAATTTCTTTTTGTCAAAAGGGCTTCCAAAGTACCTAGTAGGATATCAAAAAACAAGTATTAACGAAAATCGCACTCAAAACGATGCTGTACCCCCGGGGGGGGGGCACTTTACCAGATTTTGGTTGGGGACGTGCCATCGAAGCTCCAAAAACATACCCGTTCCTTATACCAATTTTTAATACCAATTCAAAAATGGCCTATTTATTTGTACTTTATACCAAAATCACGAAAATCGATACCGTTCCTTATACCAAAATAGTGAAAATCGATACCCTTCCCGATGGCACGTCCCCAGTACCCAAAATATACATAGTGCCCCCCCCGGGTGCTGTACAGAGTCAAACAGTTTTCAGTGACCCATAGCAGCCATGGAATTTGAAGCTGCAATTTACAAAAGTTTCTTAACTGTTTAACTCAGGTAGCACGGTTGAAAAACGAGCCAACAGTTTCTTTTCTCATGAACTTGTGCATGACTCGACTCGATCAGTAGATTGGCTGTCATCAGTTGTTGAAAGTCTATTCTTGTGTCCCTTGCTGATGTTTATTTTAAACAATCATCAACACTATTGACAAACTATATTCTCAAGTAAACCATGAGTAAACAAACCAGATCTGTGCAGTCTGCGCAGTACTGTTTTACTGGGGAAAGTACTGAGGATGGAAACAGGAAGTGGGCAGTGGCCTCGCAACCACCCATCGGCCGCTGTAACATGCCTTGCATAAACAGACCCGCCACTAATATTGCTGTGGGACCCGCATTTTACAGGACCTGCAGACCCGCATTTTACAGAAGCCGGTATTTTCACTGTCATGTCATATTTTTATGCCCTACAAATTTCCTTTCAACTGTAATCTTCCTGAAAACTTGTGAGCCCCTGCATATTTTCCTTGGCAGACATCAGTGTTGCAATTTTGTTTCTCCAGAAGCAATTTTGACCATTTCCCTCACTAAATTACTTTCATAGCTGATTATCTTTCAACCAATCAATAAAAAGTCATAAATAATCAGTATATATAGATCACAATATTTGAACTTCTGGCCATTATGCAATATCGAATCATACCAAAACAAACTTGTCTCTGTTGAGTAGAAACTGGTCACTGTCTGCCCCTTGATGAATGAATTGAAAGAGGAAGAACAGAGAACAAACAAGAGACAAAAGCTATGAATTTGTTTGTCATTTTCGCTCTGATCCCATGCTTTCTGCTTTGGAATAGTTTGGGCTCTCACTGATTTTGGCTTATTTAGCAACACAACTTTTTGTTGGATATCAGTTAAAAAACAAGTGCAGCATTTTCTGACCTGCAGTATCTGCGAATTTCTCGCAAAATGTTTGTGCCTACATTCCTATTCGATGCATTGGCTGGAGTTTTTCAACATAGCGCATGTCATAGTGACGTCATCTAATGAGGTGGCCACACCCAAAATTGCCATTCAGCAAAGAATGGTTAGTAATACGCCCTTGCCAAGTTTGAATGATTTCCCATTAGTCTAAGGCTATCTACAGAGGGGGGTGGAAAGCACCACCCCACCACCCCCCAGCTGTGTTAAGTTAAAAAAAGCCAGGTAGGATTATGGTTAACAACCAAAGTTTCAGAAATAGAATATATTGATGAAACATTAGAGCATTCTTAGGCCTAATTGCTAATAATAAGTGTGACCAAATAAATGTGTCTTGAATTGAGCTGACAATTTAATGTTTTTCGTTAAGTGTTCCAACCCGACACTACTCTAGACCTAGCTGCCATATATCTGGAGTGTTCTAATCAGTAAATGCAGTTTATTATAAGCTAATGCAGTGTTCTAATCAGTAAATTAGTTTTGGTTTGTATCTGACTTTTACATTTTGTGTTATTGTTATCAGGCCCTATTGGGGCCGGTCGGGCCCGGGCCCCCCCTCCCCCCAATAATTTTGAAAAGTTGCATTTTTTCTTTCATCTTGTTAAGTAAAATTGACTGAAGGAAATGCAAATTATTCTCAAACCAAGTTTCGGAAGGCTCATCCCTCTTTACATAAAAAAGGGCTTATCAGGTGCAGCTAAAAGTAATAAGACTTAGTCCATCTAATGCGAAATACAAGAACTAGCAAGCACTTTTTACCTATCAAGATTTTCATGTGTCTAGCAATTACAAATAGCTAACAACTAAAACCAAAGCATAGCATAGCATTTGCATCTCTCACGCTCTTGACATTCTATCGAAAATGAAGAGAAACATGAGGAATAGCTTTTGGATATAAATTTTGCAAATTTTCCGAATTTCGATTTTAGTGGTGATGGGTGACCAATGGGTACCGTGGGTACCAGACCCACCCTGAAAGAAAGATTTCCCTTAGGTTATATGTGTCTTGCACCCAGCCAGGGTAATATTGGATTGAAAAATGCATTCTAAGCCAAAGACGCAAAGTAAAGAGTGTGCCCTCAAAATTTTCCTGCAGGTGCAGATTTATAGAAAAATCACTACGAAATTCATCTAAATGTTCATTTTAGCAATGGAAAACATGGGGTCGGGACTGGTTTTCTAAGCCAAAGTAAAGGGCGTGTCCTAAAAAATTTCTCCGTGCTTCGCCAGGAGGGTCCCGGTGTCACGGAATATTCCGTGAACGTTCCGTGGGCGTCTGTGAAGCCTAAATAAACTGAAAATCGTCACGGACCACAATTCGTCACGGATAAAATTAACCTTCGTGTATTTGACAGAGCTTTTGTTCTAGCTATTGTTCCCCATTGTTATACATAGCTGACAGTGTGGCATTTTACATTCTTTGAATAAAAATAACTGTTCTTGCCTTTGGAAAACCGGACACTTCACCTGTTTTTTTCCACTAGGCCACTGATTCTACGCCTCCTCCGAAGGGTATTTTTGTTAAATGACATGCCTCTCGAGTCTGAACATGGTTTTACTTTGTATTGCTTTTTGCTTATTGTTATGACAAGTGGAAGATTGAGGATCATGGCACGATTTCTACGCAAGTTTAAAATGTCATATTCTTAAGGCCTGTTGGTCGCTTAAAACTGCTTCCTTTGATCACTGAAAGATCAGTGCTTTTGATGAACTATTCTTGGAGCTGTGAAGGACCATTTCATCCTCTTGAGGATGACAATTAGTTGCTTGTTCCTCGTGTAAAATTCGACTTCGGTTTCCTATCTATTGCAAAGGAAGTTACGCTAAGAAAGCAACATTTAACTTAAAATACAGCCATGAAGGAGAAGAATTTATTCAAAATAAAACACACTCCTGGCAAACATTGAACCTTCATCTAAGAAAAAGTAAGGACGTTGACACCGGTCCGTGGATTGTCTGTGACGAAACTGAGTGAGTTTATTTTGTCACGGACTGCCTTCACGGAATGTCTGTAAAATTCCATTATTTCAAGAATATGCATAGAAAAGTATTTCTTTTAAAACCAGATCTTAGTCTTGTTTGACATATTTCTATTCTTTCGAACAGAAACAAGGAAAATTTGCATTTAGGCCGTGTTAGCCGGAACGTTCCGTGAAAACATTCCGTGACAAAGTAAAACTCGATTTCGTCACGGGCGACCACGGAACGTTGTCACGGAGCGTTCACGGAATATTCCGTGACTCCGGGACCCTCCTGCTTCACCCCCAGACCCCCTTTTCTTCACGAGATGGTGCCCCTCCAATCGCAAAAACGCTCCTACGGGCCTGTTGTTATTATATTATGAACTTTGTCCGAATCTGAATCTTGTTCTGAATCTGAATGTGAATCTTGTTCTGGGGTTCTGGGGAAATTAAAGTGATTCAACACGGCGCCATGCCACAACAATCTTCATCTTCAGTTCACCAACATCTTACATGGTCATTGTGAATGGCATACCAATTGAGAACTCATNTCACGGGCGACCACGGAACGTTGTCACGGAGCGTTCACGGAATATTCCGTGACTCCGGGACCCTCCTGCTTCACCCCCAGACCCCCTTTTCTTCACGAGATGGTGCCCCTCCAATCGCAAAAACGCTCCTACGGGCCTGTTGTTATTATATTATGAACTTTGTCCGAATCTGAATCTTGTTCTGAATCTGAATGTGAATCTTGTTCTGGGGTTCTGGGGAAATTAAAGTGATTCAACACGGCGCCATGCCACAACAATCTTCATCTTCAGTTCACCAACATCTTACATGGTCATTGTGAATGGCATACCAATTGAGAACTCATTGAGAAATATATTACCTGGTAGTTAAACCTTTGTGGTCCATGAGGAACCGCATCGTACTTTGGCTGCCCACGTTTCTGTTTTCCACACCATGCGTAGAGGAATCCTTTTACCTCTCCCGCCATCCTGAAGAAGTTCGCAACGTGCTGAACTCAACTCAATCTCGTTCCCATCCCATCGTCATTTGGCTGAACTCGATGTATCAGGAATGAAATGTAATTTTTTATGAAGTCTTATGAGATCCAAATTTCATTCCTTGGCACTATGGCACTGTGCCACATAGAATTCACACACTTTTTTTCATTTATTTTCATTTAATGACACAATATTCTAAAAATACATGGTCATACTAACACATATCTACAAAAAACTAACAAACCAATGTATCAATGTACCAATGTAGCTATAAAGCGTACCTAAAACGAACTCTTACATGGTCATTGAACAAGGACAGATTTTGTAACACAATAGCAACAGTTGCCTTTGATTGACACCGCAATAGACGATTACGGAAAAGATGGCGTCGGGGGGCATTTGACCAAGATGCATTGCGTTCTATAATGGAATCAACAGTGATTCTATAGAGATTCGATCATCAAACGCAATGCATCTTGGTCAAATGCCCCCCGACGCCATCTTTTCCGTAATCGTCTATTCAAAGCGATTAGCTATTGCAGACAAAAGAAATTCTCTCAACCAAGTAATTCAAAACAAACAAAGCCGCAGAAGTTGCTGTGAAACCCAGGCAGCTAGCTTGCTCGTTGTGCATTCCAGAAGTGGTTTTTAAGAGAAGACATGGGCATATATCGAAAGAAGAAGGATATATCTAAACATCTGCCTCGGGCATTCTTTTTATTTGGCTCAGAAGCTAAGCAGTAAGTGTTTTAATTACACCCAAAAAAATATGAGAATTGAATCTCCTACCAATCGGGTTCTGAACCAAAGAAATAAAATGCCCGAGGCAGATGTTTAAATATATCCTTCTTCTTTCGATATTTAGTCATTACTTTTGTTAAAAACAACCTTTCGCGTGCACAAGGTGACATTTTGCCCGACTGGTTTCAGGGCAACTTTCGCGGCTTTGTTTGTTTTGAATTACTGGTTGAGAGAATTTCTTTTGTCTGCAATCGCTAATCGCTTTGAATTGCGGTGTCAATCAAAGGCAACTGATGCGAAATCTGTCTTACGAAATCTGTCCTTGTTTGGTCATTGTGAATGGCATACCAATTAAAGAACTCATTGGGAATTATATTACCTGGTAGTTAAACCTTACCTTTGTGGTCCATGAGGAACAGCATCGTAGTTTGGCTGCCCACGTCTGTTTTCCACACCATGGTCATACTGTTTTCCACCACACTAGATCAGTGGCGTACCCAAGGGGGGAATGGGGGGGTCTGGACCCCCCCCCCCCCACTTTCCAAAAAGATGATCCTTGAGATTCACTCAAAAGCGCAATAAAATTGGTACCTAGGGGAGGTAGGCAGATCTGTCAAGAGATGGTCCTTGAGATCTTGGAAAGCAAGGATACGATGGTTTGGTAAAGGCTTGGTACAGTTAGAAGGTTTTAGGTTTGCAAGCCTGCTGGAATGATATTGGGAGAGGCGTTCTGAGACAACTAGAAGGCGTTTCCTCAAAAATTTTCCTGGTGGCTTCGCCCCTAGACCCCCTCACTTCAATACCCCCAGTTAGCTAGAGGAACCGCTGGCTAGAGGAATCCCTATTTGCCACTACTCTCGAAACAATCTCGGGAAAGTGATTTTGAAGAGCCTGTACCCCAATCTCCATAAATAATTCAAATTACAGCAACAATTACTGTGACAACAGCATCTTGCAAAAGATGCCATTGACCGACTGGACAATTTTATTCTGATAATTAATGAAAATTTCCTCGAATATTGACCTACCAGCACTGAATCATTTCGTAATAAAGCTAAAAAAGGTAATTTTTGATTCGTACTTGATATGCTGGACTGTTTTTTGTTGAATATGAATTATTTTATTTTACTTCTAAAGATTTCTATTCGTTCCTTGGATTGAATTGCAATGATGGGTATCAATTTTCTATGCAAAGTTTACAAAACGTTCCACCTATTTTGTATTAATTGCAGCCACGTTCATGAAACAAAATATAACTAAAATTGCGTAGCCCTCATTCTCCGAGGGCCTGAAGGGCGTGGTCACTAAAATTTTTCTCAGACCCCCTCACTTTTCAAGTGCTGCGTACGCCCCATGCACTAGATAGATTTATGTACAGAATGGGTGGAAGGGTGGAAATACCCAGAGAATGTTTTAAGGATTTTTGAGTGATGGGGGCATTTTTCAAAAGAGCCCGCACTCACATACCACCAGTGGCGGACTGGCCCACCGGAATACCCGGAAATCCCCCGGTGGGCCCTTGTCAAGACAATAGTCACTTTCTGTCTTGGGCTTTTTGGACACAAATGCTTGCTGGTGGCAGGGCCGTCGCGAAGGGGGGTGAGGGGGGTGTGACACCCCCCCCCCCTGAAAAAAGGATCTGTCGGCAAATGAAGCTTAAACCAGCATTTGTCGGCAACTGGCGAAATTTGGGTAATCTCTGCTAAGTAAAATGTCCAACGTTCTCTGCAAATTGTTCACAGCACAAAGAATCATTGCATGACTATGACTAACTAACAACGAAGGCGAGAAATACTATCACAAAAGCTGTGTTAATTATTGTTTGCAGAGTATGGCGAAATAAAGGGTTGCTTTTAATCTTACTCCCAAAACAAGCACTTCAAGCTGAAGATCTGAATATAATCGATGCCATGACAATGATCAGTGCAACTGTTGAGAATTTAAAGAGGATCAACCAAGACGCAAAAGCAATGGATGAAGAGATTCAGGCTGCATTCAGTACGTGGAAAATATAGGAGGTGATCCAGAGGCTGAATTCAAACGTAAACGTCGCACAAGAAGACTTCCAAGAAGGATCGATGACAATCCTGAGACCCAAGCTAAGCTGACAATGATCCAGTTTTAACGGCGAGAGTTTAAGAAAGTGTTGCACACTCAGATTGTTCAATTTGGGGATAATCTTGCACAGTGTCTCCAGGCAGTTAAGCCACTAGCCACTGTCTTGCAGCCTCCACTAAAGCAACCAAAACTTGAAGATGTAAATGAGCTCGTTCAACTATTTCCATCAAATATGCCTGTTGATCCATTTGCACTGCACGCAGAGTTTGGTAACTTTGTCAGCCACGTACAACTTAGGGACCGTTCATTATTTACAGAGGGGTTGGTACCGAAGAGAAATGTTTTTTGGTCCAAACAATCTTCTTACCCAACTCAAAAGGTGATGGAAAAAACCTCTACCTAACAATTTACAGCTTACAAAAATTTTTACCCAACCCTTACTAGAAACATGATTTGAATGTGAAAAAATGTAAATTGTTAATGTAATCGTTAGTTTGAAGCCAATCGCAAGAAAAAAAGGCAAAGGGAGCAAAAAAGCAAGAACAAGAAGAAGAAAAAAGTTCATTTCTCCAGGGTAGCAGACATTGAAAGCGAATCAGATGATGAGGATGATATTGATGATGATGAAATGGAGAATTTTGTACTTTAAACATTTAGTGTCAATCGGTGGGAAAATTTTGCTTACCCAATCTTGAAGTTACATGAAAAAATATTTACCCAACCTTTTTATGTCAGAAAATTTCTTTTACCCAACCCATTTCTCTTCAGTACCAACCCCTCTGTAAATAATGAGCGGTCCCTTAAGAACAAGAGGTTTGATAGCCTGGCTGACGCTGCCTCATTTTCAGAACACTTCAAATCTGCCTTCCCGCTCACCAACAAGGCTTTCAGACTCCTCATGACAGCGCCTGTCACAGTTGCAAAAGACGAGAGAACTTTCAGTAGGCTGAAGTTGATAAAAACCTACCTGCGAACGTCTATGACGGCCTATGACTGATCAACGTCTAGAGTCGCTCATACTGATGTCCTGNCACAGTGATCCAGAATGTCAAAATTGTGGAATAAATGTCGAAAAATGAAAGTCGTATAGTCAAATATTTAGTACAACAGCTAGAAAGATGAGACATCCGACTATTCGAGAAAGAAAAAAATTTTCGAATCGGACTTAAGATCACGGAGATATCTCCATTGAAAGTTGCGTTAAATTGCGATACATTGTTTACATTACAATTTCCGGTCTTTCTTTCTTAGAATTCGAACAAACATACAATTTCCAACTGCCATATCTCCGTCAATAGTAAACCGATTGCATCCAGATTTGTTTTAATTCAAAGATATACATTCTGGCTTTCATATACTGCAAACAAACTTGACAGATCTTATATTTTTCGTTTCGAATTAAATTGTTTTGAAATATAACTATTTAAAGCAAAAATTACGATGCAATACGCCTATTTTGGATTTTGATAGTGCAAACAAAAAAAGTGAGGAAAAAAGAGTCTACGAAACCTATTGCAACTTAATGTCCAACTATTTGGTAAGACTTCTACCAAGGATCTCGTTCAGATTCGTTCAGCTTCGAGCATAATAACCTTTGCGCGAAATTAGGCCATATTTTTGAGAATATCGCTTACTCGTGATAATACGTGATGAATCTTTTCTAATTACATTATATTGTTCAAAACTACGAAGTTGTGTCTTCAAACATAGCTTTTACAACCCTGCAGCTACAATCTGGGAAAGGCTGAGTGAAAAACTAATTAGAAATATCAATAATTATTTGAACTTTGACACTGTAAGGTACTTGTTTTATAAATCTGAAAGAAGTTTTGAGACAACTTTGAGTGGGGGGAAGTAAGTTTCTCAAGAAAGTCGAAGCCTGAACCTATAAATCAAAATATATTCCATTGAAAGAGCTTGTCTACACGTGAAACGAAGCCTTCTGTTGCAGAAGCAGAAAAATCAGAGATTGGTCATATCCGACAAAATTGTGATGGATTACTCATTGAGCCTCCTTCGACAGGTGGAGGCAACACTAACACTCGTCCTGCCGCTGTCCGATTTTTCAGTGAAGCTAACAGTGTTGCTATTTTCAGTTAGTCAAAAGCACTGATGAATCAAATAATTACGGTATTTTCTCAGCCAGTTAAATGTTTGTCTGACAGTATCAGAAAGCGTTGCCACATCAAAAACAGTCAATGCTGCGAAGCAATGATTCACTTGGCTTTGCAATTTCCCTGGGCTAGCATCAGCCAGTCAGTCCATCAGATGCTCGCCCATAACTGGGAATTGTTTATCATGCTTGCAGGAAAGCCAATAGCAGTCTGGTCTGAAAGTGGGCTAGAGGCATGGATTAAGTACATACGAAATTTTAGGAGTGGTGCTGCCTGCAGAGCCTGCCAAACTTCTTGCAATGAGAATGTTCATGATATCTTTGTCAGAATGCTTATTACCTCGTCACCAACCATTGTACTAGCAAGATAGAATTCCTTCAAAGGAAATGCACCAAAAAGCGAAGTATCATGTGTGCCAACTGCCAACCAAAAAGGAGGCACTCGCTCAAAATTTGTATGAATAGTAACTGATTCCGTTAGAATCAAAATGTTCATAGCTCTTTCAAGTTATATTATATAATATCAAATTATCATTAATAAGTATCTATAAGTTGGCGTTGTGCAGTGGAAAAGAGAACTGAGCCAGACAGAATATTTTGTTTAAACTTACAACGTCGTAGTTTTGAACAATAGAATATCTCAACACTTATTAGGAGTAAGTGATATTCTCAAAAACTGGCCTAAGTTCGCGAAAAGGTCATCATGCTTGTAGCTGAACGAATCTGAACGAGATCTTTGGTAGAAGTCTTACCAAATAGTTGGACATTAAGTTGCAATAGGTTTCGTAGACTCTTTTTTCCTCACTTTTTTTGTTTGCACTATCAAAATCCAAAATAGGCGTATTGCATCGTAATTTTTGCTTTAAATAGTTATATTTCAAAACAATTTAATTCGAAACGAAAAATATAAGATCTGTCAAGTTTGTTTGCAGTATATGAAAGCCAGAATGTATATCTTTGAATTAAAACAAATCTGGATGCAATTGGTTTACTATTGACGGAGATATGGCAGTTGGAAATTGTATGTTTGTTCGAATTCTAAGAAAGAAAGACCGGAAATTGTAATGTAAACAATGTATCGCAATTTAACGCAACTTTGAATGGAGATATCTCCGTGATCTTAAGTCCGATTCGAAAATTTTTTTCTTTCTCGAATAGTCGGATGTCTCATCTTTCTAGCTGTTGTACTAAATATTTGACTATACGACTTTCATTTTTCGACATTTATTCCACAATTTTGATATTCTGGATCACTGTGACTGATCTACTGAGTCAAATCAGTTCATTGTCAGCTGTATTTTACAGAGAAATGAGGTTTTTAAAAGAGACGGTCGCCGAAAACCACGGCAGCAAAATTACTAATCATCAAAAGAGCAACTTGACCAAAGAAAGTGTCAAATACAAACCATCTCTCCTCTCAAACCTTTCACTGCATTGTTTCCACCTCTACTCGCAAATTTGTTTTCAATAATAACCACTACATTCAGTGGCGTCACTAGGGGGTGGACTGGGGTGGTCATGTCCACCACTCAATTCATAGGCGTAGGAGCCAGGGGGCTATATGGGGCGGCAGCCCCCCCCCCCCAACGTTGGAAAAATTTACCAAAATCAGCCTTTTTCGGGCAAAAATCCACCCTACGTCGGGCAAAAAATTTGGTAAACAATAGAAACTTTATCGGGCAGCCCCCCCAGATTTTATCTTCCCCTACGCCCGTGACTCAATTGATCATGCCCTTGTGAGTCTAACAGAAGCTATAAGAAATACACTTGACAATAAAAGACTTGGTTGTGGTATTTTCATTGATTTACAAGAGGCTTTTGACACAGTTAATCATAAAATTTTGCGATCAAAATTGGAACATTATGGTATTCGTGGATGCGCCCTTGAGTGGTTTCGATCTTATCTATCTGACAGAAAGCAATATGTTTCTGTTAATGGAAGTAACTCTGACTTACTTTCAATTACCTGTGGTGTACCACAAGGTTCTGTACTGGGCCCATTACTTTTCCTTATCTATATCAATGATTTACCAAATGCTTCTAAGAAACTTACTTTTTATCTCTTTGCTGATGATACAAACATCTACTATGAATCCAAAGATTTATCTAATTTGACTAAAATTGTCAACAAAGAGCTGAGATTAGTAAAGAAATGGCTTGATGCTAATAAACTATCATTAAATATTGATAAGACAAACTATATTATCTTTCATTCTTCATCTGTCAAAGTTCCTTCTGATTCTGATATAAAAATAGGCAAGAAACATGTTAAAAGAGTCAAGTTTGTTAAGTTCTTAGGTCTCCTCCTGGATGAGCATCTAAGCTGGAAATACCATCTCAGTGAACTCTCTAAAAAATTATCTAGAACATGTGGAATGTTTTTCAAAATTAGGAACTCACTTCCATTAGATGTTTTAGTTTGCTTGTACAATGCTTTGTTTCTGTCCTTCTTACAATATGGTCTTATTGTTTGGGGTCAAACATACGCATCATACATTGATCCAATTTTCAAATTGCAAAAAAAAGCAGTCAGAGCTATCTCATTTCAGCCTCGCATGTCTCCCTCTCTTCCAATCTTCAATGACTTTAAACTTCTGAAATTTTCTGAGCTTTTTGAACTCTGACTCCTAAATTTTATTTTTGATTCTGTTAATAAAACTTCACCTGGTTGCTTTCATGACTTTTTCCTATTTAATTCATCTGTTCATCCGTATTCCACAAGACAGGCCAGTCAAGGTGATCTATATATGTCTCGAAAAAACAGTCTTCAATATGGTCTAAAGTCTATTCGATATCTTGGTGCTAAACTGTGGAATGCATTACCCGTAGAACTCCGAAATGCCCCATCAAAAATATCTTTCAAAACAAAATTGAAAAGTTATTTATTGAACAAAATCGACCGATGAATGTAAGCTATTTTGGTACTGAAGATGCACAATTAATTAAACTCAAATAAATTTATCTGATTATATCTTAGGATAGGGGGGCTCTCTCCTCGATTAGTTTACCTATTGAGAGGGCTCCTCCTTTAAGTAATTTCCTGCATACAATTTATTTAGCTCCTATTTGTATTTTTATATTGTATTAGTTTTCTGTAACATTGGATTAATTTTCTGTAACATTATCTTCTATCTTTTTAGTTTAGTTATTTGTTTGTATTGCTAGAATCGTAAATTGTATGTAGAGAATTTAAATGATATGAACTGAACTGAACTGAACTGAATTTCTCAGAGTGGTACTTATTCATCAGCAAAAACAGTGTCAAAATGGTTGGGTATTCCTCACAGAACCTAATTCTTTACTTTTTCCACCCCACTTTTACAGGGCTGGCGACACCCCTGACTACATTACAAGGTACTGCTATCAGAAGAAGAGGCATCGAAAAATTATGATCGAAAATGTCAAAATTAGAAAAATTTGCATTTTACCATAGTCGTGTTCAGAGATGGGCAAGATACTCTACAAAATAGCTTATTACAAGATACTGTTACTCGCGAAAAGAAGTAATATCTTATTACAAGATACTAGTTACTTAAAAAAAAAAGTATCTAAGATAACGTTTCAAGATACTAGTTACAAGATACATTGCCGAAGGGCGCATGACCAATGTCTCCTAATATTATGCTGTATGGGTAGCACATTTTCAATTCATTGTGCATAAGTACCTCAACGATGCCTAATCGAGTGTAATTGGCCACGCTTGCTTATTGTGGAGACATATGGCATAGCTCCTATGCAGCGTCTTTTTCAACTTTATAACAACTATTTCATATTTCACTACCTCGTGAATTTTCTTTTGGGTGCAGAAACGCGAGCCTAAAGCCACATCATTCTATCATTTCCCAAAAGCATCTATATCTGTTGAGTAGGAGCGCAGTGGAGACGCGGATCGTCGGAGCATTCTTATCTGAGAATCCAGATTTGTTGGATCTTGCTTTCTTGTCGGTGGATTCACGCTGCAGCTAGTTAATGAATTACCAGGCATTGCGATTCAATGTTTCCTCCCTGTGCTTTTTAACACAAAGACCTTTCAGTGAAACGAACCTTGTTTGGATATAAAGATTCATATCCTTGTCTTGTTCAAAATGTAAAGAAATAATTCATAGAAAGCATTGCCTTTGAATTTTAAAATGTTTTCTAGTCTTCTTTATTCAGGAAAATGGACAAAAAGTATCTTGTAACTTTGGAGAGTTTTTCAAAAATGCACACACAGGAATACAGGAATACAGAGTTGCCTCAGGAGAGCAAGAGAAGCAGTCTATTGGCCTGGCATGAATAAAGATCTGACTGACTTTATCTCGAAACGTGAAATTTGTAACACATTCCAGAACAACCAGGCCAAAGAACCCCTCATTCCACGTGCAATTCCAAGCCGCCCATGGCAAATTATTGCTGCCGACATCTTCACATTCAACAACAAAGATTTCCTCTGTACTGTGGATTGCTACTCCAACTACTTTGAGATAGATCGTCTCTACTACAAAACTGCTGGGGAAGTTAAGAAGAAGCTCAAGCGACACTTCTCTACGCACTTTATCTCAGATAAGCTCATGAGTGACAACGTACCTTTCTCTTCAAAAGAATTCCAGGATTTTGCCAATGACCGACTTTATCTCGAAATGTGAAATTTGTAACACATTCCAGAACAACCAGGCCAAAGAACCCCTCATTCCACGTGAAATTCCAAGCCGCCCATGGCAAATTATTGCTGCCGACATCTTCACATTCAACAACAAAGATTTCCTCTGTACTGTGGATTGCTACCCCAACTACTTTGAGATAGATCGTCTCTACTACAAAACTGCTGGGGAAGTTAAGAAGAAGCTCAAGCGACACTTCTCTACGCACGGTATACCAGATAAGCTCATGAGTGACAACGTCCCTTTCTCTTCAAAAGAATTCCAGGCTTTCGCCAAAGAATATGAATTTGCCACCGAGCCAAGCTCGCCAGAGTACGCTCAAATTAATGGCAAAGCAGAAAAGGCAGTCAAAACTTCAAAGATGCTAATGAAAAAATTAGCTGAATCTGGCAACGACTTCTACCTCATGCTGCTTGATTGGCTAAACACGCCTTCTGAGGGGATGGACAGCTCTCCCTCCCATCGTATATTCAGCAGAAGAGCCAAAACCCTGCTTCCCATGTCCAAGAAGCTCCTCAAACCAAAGGTCGTCACAAGTGTTCAAGAAAAACTTCGCACGAGGAAGCAGATACAGTCACAGTATTATAACAGAGGCACAAAGGAGCTTAGGACATTAAGGAAGGATGATGTTGTTCGGATCAATAATGACAGAACAGGCCGTTGGACCAAAGGCTGTGTCATAGAGCAAGTTGGTGTAAGATCTTATAATATAAAAACAGAAGATGGAAAGATCTTCAGACGAAATCGAAAGTTTCTACGCCAAACCAAAGAGCCATTCAATGTTGATGAAGAAGATTCAATCGTTTTCCCCACAAAGGAACAAGAAACAGCTCCTCAACCTCCCGAAGAGCACCAACCTGAAGTAGAGCCATAGAATCTGCCAGAACCTCCTCAGTTACGGCCTGATGCCGCTGATGCAGACACTGCCGCCGCCAGACCTGCTGAAACGAGATTTGATCACAGACAATTGAACTTTTACCGACCAGTAACGACAAGAAGTGGCAGAAGAGTAATTCGGCCTGACTACCTTGCTGGAAATAATATCTGATCAACGTAATTACAAGACAATTAATCTTTGTGTTACTTTTTCTTTTATCCTTTTTTGTTGGAGGTAAGGTGTGACGTTATTTGCCTCGTTTATATGTTATGTTATGTTGCGCATGCGCGTTTGTTATTGTTAGGTTCGAAGCACGAGACTGAATCATGGAGTAGATGAATGAAGCTCACTCGTAAGAAAGTAGTATTCTTTGTGTTATCTGATGGAAACTTTACAACTCCCATATGTAATAATAGGATAATAATTGTTGCTTTTTTAAGCATACAACGTAAATAACTCTTTATATTCTGTATGGGAAATCCAATAAAAAACTACTACTGACACTATTGTCGTATAAAGTAGAGTTCATTTTACAGAACATGAACCCTTGTATTTTATAGAGTCTCACTGTCTTAATGTTAGCACAATAGAGATTGAATATGAAAAATTTGAAAATAGTTTGATACAGATATTTTCAAAGAATACTACTAAAACATTCATTACGTAAGGATCAAACTGCTTCAGCATTTCCATATATAGGGGCATGAGCTCCAAGAGATTTCTTATTCTGCACTACATAGCGGATAATTTCGAGAGACGGTTACCATACATTGATAGCAAAACTTACAAATCTTTTCCAGCTCAGACTTTAACCATTGTGAAATAGCATTGCTTCTAAAAATTACAGATTTTTTAAAAGCCATCCCATGATACTAAAGGTTTAGAAAATAGGGTATAAACTAACGAAGATCTGGTCATCATAGTTTTCTTTCAATAACGCCATCAAGTACTTGCTTTTTATCCATCATATAACACCAAAAAAAGGAGACAAGTTTTTATTCAAACTTACAATAGAAGGAGACGGCGGCGTCTTTTTTTTCATGTTAACAGGTTTACACACTAAACAGGCTCCTTCTGTCATAGAATTCATTGCAGCAAAACACACTAATAAGAGCAAGATAACTTTTGTAGTTTTGTCCATTGCCGTATAGTTCTTGCAATCTACAGCAGGCGTTGATTCCTTGGTGCTTCTGCTTGACCGATGTTCATTGCCTTTCGGTGCAAGGATGCCTCTTTTTATACTCTTAAGAAATAAGCGTGCATTTCCCTCCTATAGAAGCTGAACAAGCAGTGTTTCTTTCGAAAAAAATTGCAGGCAATTATCATTAGAAACAAGTTTAACCCTAATCCATATGAGGGGGGTGGATTCCACCCCCCCTCAAGGTTTTATGTGCCGCGTTTTTAAACGACATCAGCTATGTCCCCCCAGTCCCCCTGACGTTTACTAATCATCTATTAGCTACATTTTGATGAAAAAATTTGAACAATAGAACACACAAGTCACATGACATGCCCATATTTGGAAGCAGGCAACAGCAAAATCGTTGTTATCGATGATTTCAATAGTAAACTTTGCTTAAATTATGAATTATTATATATCAAACGAATCAGCAAACAAAGGCCTTTAATTTGATACCGGAAGTTCTGGAATTTGATGACGTCAGCATTTTTTATTATGACGTCATTTTGGCCGCCTGGTTTAATTAGCATTTTTTAAAAATATTTTCCACCCTTTTCCATTAAAAACACTCCAATGATGCATTTGTGATGGATTATTACCATTTTGCCGCTTCTTTTTGTCTATTTTTACATGGAACAAATTTCTGACATAAATTACGTCATCAGAATTGAATAATTTCTATTTCGTCCACTCATCAAGGACTTCAAAACTGCTTAAATTCCTTAAACGAATTTTGCAAATCCTGGAAACTTTCTATTAATACATCAAAATCCAAATGCATGACGTTTTACAAAAGAAATCAAAAATACAAGCAACCATTTTTTGTTGATGGTGCTCCTCTTGAAAATGTTAATGAATTTACATATTTGGGTTTTACCCTTAATGCTGCATGCTCATTTAAAGATACAATCCACTCGTTATCATGTAAAGCCACCGAGCTATATTTGCC
>REGM01000103.1:27050-42512 GCA_004194415.1 Aurelia aurita | reverse complement strand
CCAAGTCAAAGAATTGCTGAAGTATGTTGTTTTGCTTGAAGGCATTTATTGTTTTGGTGGCGTAGGCCTTGGTTGGCAAAATTTAACGCATTCTGTGTTTATGACTTTCCTTTTGAAACAAAATTGTACGAATACGTAAATGAGAACCCCGGAGTAGCGTGCAAGTTAAGAAGCTGCTTGGAACCGGTAAGTGGCCTTATTTTAGGAGTATGTACAGTAGTGCTTTATTTTGAAATATCACAAGCCACACTGTTTGTCAATAAACCCATATGCAAAGAAAGGCTTGCTCTGCTGGTAGCTTCAGCATTGGGAAGAAATTTAAATCATTGTTTGGTTCCTAAAATATACGATCATTCCTATTCCTGCAGCAGTCAATGGGCAATAAGCTCGATTCATATAAACTAAAATCCAAAATTAGTTTAACCATGGTTTAACGGCATTCATCATCAATAGTCATAAAATCCAACTTCGCTAAAACGACTCGAAGAAATTAATGTTTCCTTGTAAAATATGCTAAATATCACTGTAATGTAGTAGATAAGTCTTCAGTTTCATTCTGTAAGCCTTGCTCGTCCTCTAATTGCTCAATAACTGGGAGTTAAATGCGATTTTTCGCCGACAACTTCGCAACTGCAGCTCCAGTTCAGTGTTTGCATCGCGAAGGGGATTCCCTCTCGCAGCGTATCCGCCATCTTCCAGAAAAGTAGCGCGCCGTCCCAGACCTCTGTGAAAAGGTCTATACGATAAAAAGTAAAATCGAAATTTACTTTTAATTATAAAAATCGAATTACAAATGAGATCCGCCATTTAAATTTGATAGGCTTCTTATTTCATAAAAACAAATTAGTTACTATACTTGGGCTTTTGTTCTAATTCAAAAGTTCAACTTACAACCGAGAAAGATTAATGGCTACTGCTGTAGTACCAAATATTTTTCTAACATTCTCTATTTTCAATATTTGTCTAATTGTATGTCTTCAATATTGATTTTGATATGAGCTATTCTTCGTGACAGTGCATATTCTTGAGTGACAATATTCAACTATGGTCGTCTTCACTTCAATCGAGAATTGCTTTCATTGCTTTCTTCAGCTCTTTCATTTCTTTGGCCTTTTTTGAGAATTGCCGCTGAATAACTGTTGTCTGCAGAAAAGAAATAGTTATTTATTTCAAAGGTGAGTCATAAAAACATATTGAGAAATTGTAGGTAGACATTTCATTTTTTCTGTTAATCTAAAAATGATAATGACAAAACGTTAGAGTCAATGACGGGGACGACTGCACTATAGAGGACCAACTTTATGTCATGTATCTAAGAACATTTTACGAACATTGACCGAATACCCTACTAACACTAACTAAACAAAACAAAACCTTACCCTAACTAACCCTACGTACCCTAACAAACCCTAACTTATCGTACGTTACCCTAACTAACCCTAACTTACCCTGAATACCCCTTTTCCAAAAACCGACCCTGACCCTAACCCTTACCCCATGACATTGCTGATTTTGAAAGTTGGCCCGGTAAAGCGCAGACTAGCCAAACCTCCTTACAAGCAATGTTTTTTGACAGTATGTTCCCTTTTTGGTTGAAAAGCTTTAATTCCGTAATTTAATAGCCGTATTCACAAATGGTAGATTCTCACATAATTAAGTGCAGTAGCATCCAGTATGCAAGCTTTTTAAAAGTTGAGAATGAAGATGTTGATTTGAAAAACATTCTTTGTGACTTCATAGTTTGCTTCATTGGTTTTAGTTCATACATTTTTGAATTGTTGGAGAAATGTTTGTTGTCCTCAATCAAAAACCTATAAAATTGTCAGTATCATGTGCTGTGTTACAGTTTTGTTGAAAATGTTGCGTTGCCAATGCTTCGAAACCACGACTACATGAGAAATACAAACATGTTGCCTGAATTATCATGATCAGTATACGTCCACCCGAACTGTGGAATCCAGCACGGATCTATCCCCCTTTGTGTTGACATTATATATTGGTTTATTTAAAAGTATAATTTGTCTTTTTGCTTGCCATTTATTTTAAACACTCATACACTTAAATTGTTTCGTATTCCACAGTGCCAAAGAAAACGTCCGCAAATGGGCAGAAATGTTTCTCGTATCGAGGTGCAAGACTGTGGAATAGCCTCCCAGCTGAGACTAAGACATTTAAGACATTTTGTTTCCAAAATTTTCAACAAAACTGTAACACAGCACATGAGACTGACAATTTAAAAGTAGATAATGCAATGGTTGTATTGCAAGTGTCGTTCACAGTGGCAACTCGCTGACCATGCACTCTTTCTTACTGGGAATGGTACAAGTTTATCCATATGTAGCGTAGTTTTAAACTTGATTTTCATATACTTAAATACAAACTGACAAATTCAAAAATCTGTTCAAGCAATGACTAACATATCTGTATGACTAACATATCTGTTCAAGAAACGATTAACAGATCAGTCATTTCTAATGTTTATTTGGCTTTTTACAAATAAGGATGAAAGATATTTGAGAGCTTCTAACAAAGATTGAATTGTAAAAAATTTTCAAAGCTATTAGTGTTTTCTAATTCACTCGGAAAATATTTTAACCAAAGTTTTTTCAAATGAAATATATTAGCATGAGCCTTAGTAATTTTATCTGTAATACATCTTTGTAGCACAGGAGACGAACCAGTCGTATATTCTTGCAAGTATTATTCTTAGACGCTCAAGATAACTGCAAAAACACTACACAATCAATAAACTCACCATAAACCACGTAAGAATCACAAACAATTAATTTCCAACTCCCGTTTTTTAATTTTCTAAATGGTAAACCATATCCTTTTGCAATCCAACTGAATGCAATCTAAAAACCATGAGCTCTTGTAACTTTTGCAGTGATATAAGAACTAGTTTAACTCAAATACGCCTTCGCTTTTGAGGTCACGCCTTGATTTCAAAGGCTATTTAACTAAAGGCAATGAGATTATGTCATGGAAATTCAATTGAGCTTTTGATTTGTGAATTTCTCGCAAAATTGAGGCCTCTTGCAGCTCACTTATGAATTATTCATTGACACGAATGATTACCACCATGCTATTTTTATTGGCAAAAGCTCCGATTGCAAACTGAATTTGATGTCACTTTTATTAGCTCATAAATCATACAACGAGAAGTTTATGTCAAAGCAAACAACTCTTACAACAGAACTTGAATTTATCCATGGGAAAAAGAAAAATAAATTTAAATAGAACATCTACTTTTAAGTTGTTAATTGGCGAAAGTTCAACTGAAACTAACTTAAGATTGTAATTCGACCAGGAAAGGGAGTATGACCCTTAACGGAAATCTGCCAATTACTTTTATTGAGATGAGTCGACATAATCCATTTCATACAAAAAGCTATCCAATTTCTTCTTATTACAAAACTAATCTCTTTACCGAGTGACAAAATGAATACGAGCTTTTTCAAAAATTATCAAAAATTAAAAATGTTACCTATCATAAAAATTCATTTTCTTGCTTTTGTATCGAAGATCAAATTAGTTTCTGGGATGATTTTCATTCTATTCCTACGGAGAAAGCAACTGAAAATTGTTGCTTTAAAAAAACATTTGAAAGTATTGGTTTTGTACAAAGTGCCGTATTTTCCCCAAATAAGCAATTTTTATGATCTCATATGAAATCTTGAATCCAACAGGATAATAAAAATTCGTTATCTCAGACATATGCAAACAGAACAGAGTTATTGAATAGATTAAAAATTCAATTCTATTATCAGCTCCAGCAATTACATCAAAACCAAGTTGCTCCAAAAAGCACAAGTTCCCACAGGCGCTAAGTTACAAATAGATTTTGCAATAGATCTTGAATAAACCTTTCCTGGGTATCTTTGTGAAAATAAGAACATGTTTTAATTCGTTTCATTTTTCCTTTTCATCAAAATCCAAGCTTTTAATTACTAGATTGATTACCTACAGCAGCTGTAAAATTAACATTGTTAATGTATGATACAATGTAAAGACTACTGAGCTAAAAGTAATATGATTACTGCTTAGGATACCTAGAAAGAACTCTGAGGAGCTTTCTAGCCAGGTACCCCTTGTCTTTCAAGCTAACATACGGTAATGATTCAATGATAAAAAAAAAAATTATGCAAGACTAAGAGTAACAATAAATAAAGTAAGGGGAAATAAGGAAAACAAGAATAGATAGAAAGAGAAAGAGTAAAAAGGAAATGAAGGGGACAAAATCGTTACTGATAGAAGAGTTGATAGAAGAGTTTGATTGATACCTATTTATCTACTTGGGTGGAATGGAGGTAAGAACGGATGAGAAATTAATTGTAACTATTTATTGACAACTATACGCTGATCATTCCTCAAGCTGAATTCACTCGTGACACGATTTCGTGATGGAATGCGGGGCGCGCCGCAAAGTTGAATTAATCCGACTTATCTCGCAATGCAGCGCATCATTGTTATATGGAATAGGTCCATGTCAACAACAACGCCTTAAAGTGCCTATGAAATGAAATTTCGCAAGTTTAGATCAAGTCATTTTATTGAAGAAGAAGTTATGCTGATTCTAATGATATATGTTGTGGTAATTTTTTTCTTGTGGAACTGCCTGAAAATTTAAGTTGAATATCCCGATTTCATGTTTTCGAATGTGACAAAGCGCGCATTTCCGTGACGTCACGAAGTTTGCAAAAACAGAAGACATTCGGCGTATCGTATGTTGTACACTATGCAAGATGGAGGTATGGAGGTCGCACTATCGGAACCACAGTTAAAGAGGAGGGGAATATTGCGTAGCTGGTACACCAGAAGCTAGAAGTTGTCAGAACAGAAGCTATACACACGGATTTTCGATGCACAAGTTTCCAAAAAAATGAAGAAACACGAAAGAAGTGGACAAATTTCGTTCGTAGCCATCGGCCTAACTTTTCGCTAACTGCCAGCTCCACATCCCATCTTTGGTCGATTCATTTCGGCAAGCCAACATGTTTCACAAGAAGACAAGATATTGAAACCAAGGGAGTTACTTTGAATAGAACTCTCCAACCTGGTGCATTTCCTACAGAGGATACAGTGATCACTGCCATTGAGAAAAAAAACCTTTAGCTCGTGGGAGATGACAGGTAGGCCTACGATCCATTTCATTTCCTTCACATACCGTCTCCAATATAGTCTCTTCCTGTTTGGCCCACGTACGTCATACGTGGGCCAAACAGAAAGAGACTATATTGGAGGTACTGCTGGAGAGACTATGTTAATCTTCAGCAATGATTTTGTTCAGATCAAGAAAGATGCTGGCCATTTTTCCATTTGAGGGCCTAATATAAGAAAAATATTTTGACTGACTTTATGCTGGGGGTAAATGATATCAATTTGACAATAGTTTATGCTCCTAGTGAGTTCATCTGATGCTAATAGGCAAAAATGAAGCAATTTCTTCCTAATTACAATCTGTACCTTTTTTAGGTAGTACAAAATTCTGTCTGAAACGCTCGCTCAATATGAGACATTGGTTCCAAAACCCCTGAACAGACAATTTCCTGACAGAATAAGTCCCGGTGAAGCAACTGAGAAATGGAAAGCAAGGAAAAGAACATTAGTTGAATCTTGTCCTCCAGGAATTATTTTCATACTGCCACACCAATATATAAACCAAATTTTGATTGCTTCAAACAAGTCTGCACGAAAATATTGGTACATTAGAATGATCTCACTCAAATTAAGATGATTTTCACATATCTACACTATACACATCGTAAAATTTCTCCTACATGAGTTGAAGCTACAAACATGCAAATACACTGCCATGATTACAAATATATTCCACAATGTCTATTATGCGAGTGTTCACATGACTGTATTGCTCTTTACTATTTTGCTTGTTTTGCTTTGTACTTTGATAGCATACTTCAAACCCATACTGACAAAAGTTACCATGCTTTTGAACAAGCATGCAGGCACCCAGTACATTTTCAAAATCTTTAGAACACATCCAACATTTAAATATTATTGCTGTAAAAGTTATTGGTGATTATAAAGTGATCAAATGTGATGTTCTCATTTAATACTATGGGAACTTGGTTACATACTGAAACAAGAGTCTTGATAAACATGATGCAGCCCTTTTATATTTGAAGGGGTTGCTCATTTGAGGATTTATGATACCTAATTTCGCTCCATGTGCCATCTTTTTAAAAATTATAAGGAGCCTGGAAGTCAACAACATTTTGTGATGACAAATTTTGTTTCAGTGGAAAAAAAACAACAACTCTTGGAAATCAAAGGCACAGAAAAAAGCAGAAGAAGAAGCAACACATGCAAGGCAAAAGAAGGCACACCATTGTAAAATATGTCACAATTGCCAACAAAAGGTAACCCTTGTGGATGCTGTACTAATGTGATTTGAGACAATCAAGATATAATGTTTTGCTATCATTTTAGCAGTGGAAAGTCTCGTGGTCTTACACAATTTCAATGTATGCTTTGAAAAGCATAACCATTTATGAAATATTCTACTGAAAGCTTTTTCATCTGACGCTCCCCAGAGTATGGAACATCAGATGATGACTAAAAGATGAAACAAGAGTTTATTTATTGATTTAGGAAATTTTAGTACTGTAGGCTGATCAAAGTTCCCTATAAAAACATGTAAATAAAGAGTATATAATGCTACTATGTACATTTGTCCCTATTTGTACTCTTCGGCTGTTGCTTAGCCTGTTGCACCTCCAGTAGAAAATTGCATCCTGATTTCAAGGTAACTGCATGCTGGGAGAGTTCTGGTATTATCTCAGCCCCTTTGGCCAAAAATCCACCTCACTATCCATCTAAATGCAACTGCTTGAGCATATCTACAAAGGAAAATATAATTTCTTTATGTTGTGTTTTCTTTTCACAGAAATTGAACCACATGGATACTAAATTATATGCATATATTAATAGAGAGTATCAGGCTATGAGTAGTATTGTACACTTCTTCCATAGGAAGGGTTATGATCTCTTTCCAATTTGAAACCCAATAATTAATATAGATGACAAGAATGTACATCTTTACTTGAAGCCCATAAGAAAGTATTGCAATCTGTGTAAATATAGGTTTGTTTATATGATTTGCAGGGTAAAATGGGTAGGCTTTGGGTAATATGTACAGTAGTGGTGGTTGGAAAATAGTATTTTGTGAACTGCTTGATGAAATTTTGAGGATGGTATTTCCAACAGTTTTGGCTACAGGAAATATGTGAATCAACATCAAGGCCTCTCTTTGCCAAATTTATTTATATTTTTGCCAACACATTTTACCAAAAGTCTGTACCCATTTGAACCATGTAGACCCTATCTCACATTTGCTTCAGAAGTTAGATTTTTTCACAAACGTATGCAATGACATGATACTTGGGTCGAAATTTAAACTTGAAAACATTATCAAAACTAAGAGAAGCGACGCGTTAGGCCCTTGGCCTAAGTAGCTAAGTATGGCCGACGTTCCGACTCGTCAGCACGTAGTTTCTAAATTACAAATCTAAGAGCAAACAAGATAATTGTAAAGGTTTATTGCATACCATTCATCGGCAGTTTCAATTCTGTCATATCTCCGCTAGATGGTTCTCAGAGAGATTCAGTCTTTATCCCCCTCATCTTTCTGCATCTCTAGTTCGTCGCCTTCCTCTCTAGCTTGACCTCCCAGCGCCAAAGGCTCATCCTGGTTGTTACGGGATCGTCACTGAATTTACAGCCCCAAGTTCCGCTTCTCTTGCATTAATAAAGCTTCTTGATCTGGATCCATCAGTATCTGACATTTTTAACGCTTAACTAAGGATAACTTCGACGGTTATCAGGTGTAAACTTCGCATTTACAACGATGCAAACAGTAGGCCGCATGCGAGTGTTATGCAGCGTTTGTTGTCGAGGCTGATCAAGTGTAAACCACGTGACGTCACAGATTTACATCTTTGTCACTCGTACTCGTCGTTTTTAAAACCCCCAAAAAAAATTTTCCCGTGCGAATTTTCAAGTTATTTTTCGTCTTACGTTGCAATGGTATGTCGAAGTTTCAATTTATGACAAAAAATGTATTTGTAAAATTTCATTTCATAGGCACTTTAAGTGTGAGTTCTGCTTAACGCGTGCAACTGAACAAAAGAATGTCGATTTCCTTTTCCCAGTAGGGTAAGGTCGGGTAATGTGGGTCTAAATCGAGCAAAATCTCAAAATAAATATCTGGTAAAACAAATATTTTCAAACTTTTCGTTTAATTGACATTCAGTGCTTCTTATTTCTTCCTAACAATCTCAGCTCTGATAGGCGCAGCTACGTAGTTTTAAAATGATCTTTATAAGCAACTAAAACAAGGCCATTCTTCCCGCCGAGCTGGAAAAGTGGGTCTATTTTCAAAACTCGTATTATAGGGGAATATTAAAAGGTAAATGATTGATAACATTTAGGGAATCATAATCCCAAACAATTTTCTATTCTGTAAAGTGCCAATCTTTGCCTTTAAAATGATGAGCGAGCTCCATGGTAAGAACCCTGTCTCGAACACCTTGAATTAATTTTGAGACTACAATCTTGGAATGAATTAGAGGTACTAGGGCATGGTTATCTTCACTTGGAGCCCGTTGATTGTTTTGGTGGGCTAAATAAAGCATTAGTATTTCAAACTCGCGCATTCAATGATTTATCTTTTCCCGTTAAAAGTAGCTACTTTCTAGCACATCAGTTTTGCGCGCAAAAGCATGGAAGACGAGTTTTATTTATCCAACAGCATTACTGGGATATGCTGCATCACTGAAGTTAATCTGGTCACAAACACAGGTATTAAAAAAACACATTTTAAGACTTGCAAAAAAGGTCAAATATTGATCGATTTTTCAACACTCACTGCCAACGTTTCCTACCCATTTCATAGGACTGATAATCTAAATTCTCTACGACTTTCATTATAACCGTACCAAAATATTGGGCTATTCCATTTTTACTCTGTACAGACCAAAACTGTATTTCCATCCCCCTCTATAGCTAAAAAATGGAATAGCCCATTACTTCCGTGGCTTTTCGAAAAGCGAACCATTTTTGGGTACTCATTTTTTCAAGCGTATTGCAATAAAATCAATCTTATCTTATGACCTCAAGCTAATGTAAATGTTTGCTGTTACAGGAATTTTCGGGCAGAGATTATTCCAAAAGCAAAGATGATAAACAGAAGATATTGATGACAAATGGAGTCAGAACTTTCGACTCGGCAATGTATTTCTAATGACAGCACAGAAGCCATTTATAATAGATCTTTTTACTAAGTAGAAATGAGATTCGAATTAGCGATTCTTTCTGCCCCATGATAGAAAATCAGTTTTAATCTCAATTCTTTCGACAGAGAATACTGATTTTTGCCAGAAATCGCTCCCTCCAAACCTCAAATCTGGTAGAGTAAAACGGCATGCTTTCTTATGAGGAAAGAGGAGCATAATCATCTTAACCCTATAGTGGTTCGGCTATCTGAACTACCCTATTTTGGTTGGGAGGCAAAATACCCCCCCTACCTAACTCTTGACTGATAATAGGTAGAGCAACCAGATTTGGTCTGCTAATAGCCCCAGGCATGTACTTTTCAAAAATATAAAAAATAACCTAAAATTTGTCACAGATATTGCTCACGTCCGCATTTTCCTTTGTATGGTCCAGAAAAGCGGCAAAATCAGGCAAAATCAGGAAATATGAGATAAAATCAAATTTAGAGCACAATTTCCATCCAAGCATGAAAATTATGATAGAATACATCAAATAACACTACTCTGCAAAAGAAATTTGCAAAAATATTGCGATTTTGCTACTTTTTTCGCGAAAATTGAGATTTCAGAATTTGCGATTTTGGCTGGGTCAGTCCCGGAAAATTGCTTCCCTCCCCCTCATTCGTCAAAATATTTCAATGAAACTTTATGAGTACTTGCAAAATAGGTAGTTGCTAAAGGTCAAAGAGTTTCGTTGTTTTAATTGCTAACCTCGTGGAGATATCAGAAAAAATCTACTAGGAAGGGGGACAAATTTGCCCCCCCCAAACCAAAATATGGTTAATACAAGGTAAAGACTTTAATAAAACTTACTTGTGCTAGGCTTGCTTCCTGTGATACTGTTCTTGGTCTTTTCTGTGTGTTAATTGTGGATACTGCAACTATTCCTTCTGTAACAGAATTTAATGCAATAACACAGACCAGTGAAAGCAAAAGAACCTGGTGCATCTTTTCCATTATGTTATATTGTTTGTAATAAGCGTTGTTTGTATGGTGAGGTGTTGTTACTGTCTGCTCGTTTCACTGTCGCCGACAGTATTGTGTTAAAGACATGGGTGTCTTTTTTATACCCATGGAGCCACGGGTGGTGAACGACTCTCGCCTTTGGAGAAGGAACTAGGAACTTTCCTAGCTTTGATTTTAAAAATTATCATAGGAAAAAAACTGAAAGCTGAAATTCAAAAGGATCTTATTTTAAAATTCAAATTACATTGCGTTGCTTAGGCTGCAGCTGCCTAAATCTAAACAAAGAGTAGCTGCTATGTTCACGTGTAGACAAATTGATTTAAACGTTTATACCAAAGAAAAAGTCAAATTTCATGGAGAGAACGTGCTGAGCATTAAATATAAACTCAGGCATCATATCCAATAGGTACGTTTATGGATTGCTAATGATAAAATAAAACACGGTAGAATTTATAAAGTTAGAATATGGGTTCATTTGGTACCTTTCTTCCAAAAGACCTTACGAGATACGATTGATGATGCTGAAAACGTGATTTTTAGCCGTGAAAACGTGCCATAAATATTAAACAACGTTATTGATAAAAAAATTTCAAAGTACCGAAAATTAAAGGTTTATAAGCGAAAGCATTGGAAACGGAATAATAAATTGTAAATAATAAACTTTCAAGTAGGTTCCAAAAATAGTAGGCTAATATATGGTAAAATGGTCTTCCATTTTCAGAATGCACATATTTTTCATGTCGTTCTGGTCTGTCATGTCTTTATTTTTATCACAATGTGTACTGTTTTTAGAGACTTTGCTCTGCACTGAGAAGTATGCCATTTTCAGCAAATTTTCAGAAGTTCATATGCCCAAAATATACAACTCTAGCGGGTGCTAATTCACCACCACTAGCTTTTGAAGCAGTACATACAATATAAATTTATATAGCTATAAAATCAATCCTCCAAGTATCAATTTACTTCGACCATAATTCATATTGCTTTGTTCCAGCTACCTTTTATTATAGAACAAGTAATTCTTAACATGTTGGGCGATTTGGGTGTGGCTGCTACGCCTTATGATTTCACAGTGACGTCATCAATTTAAAAATTGGCGAAAATGAGGTTCCCAAGTTGAATTTTTGTAGTTAAAGAAGATTTTGCATGATTTTTATGCGGTTTTCGGTCTAATTTGCCAACATACCGGGTGTCCCAAATAAAGTGTACACATTTAGTCGACCTTAGCCATGAGAATTTAGCACAAATCAATCCGAGATCAATTCAAAAATGCCTTAATAGTCAACTTGAACATAGATACCTTGTTTGTTGATATTGGTGCTTTGAGAGTTGAAATATTAATCTTCAAAGGGCAAATTTGCCTCGACCTCCAAGCCAGAGCTTTGGCGTTTTGGCCTAAGCAAATTCTTGAGGTACAGCGAATAAGTCAACAATAGATTTGACAAATATTGAAATAGGAGGAGAACAATTAAAAACTTCACAACACGTTTTGCAAAATATAATTTACGTGACACTTATCATCAAGGGAGCTCCGAAGTAAACCTCATTCATTTTAATATCAACAATATATTTCACGAAGTTTTCTTTGGATCTCCCTTGATGATTAGTGTAACGTAAATTATCTTTCTTTTAACGCATCTGTTGTGCTGTTTTTAATTTTTCTCCTCCTGTTTCAATTTTTTTCAAATCTATTGTTGACTTATTCGCTGTGCTTCAAGAATTGCTTAGGCCAAAACGCCAAAGCTCTGGTTTGTAGGTCGAGGCAAATTTGTCCTTTGAAAATTAATATTTCAACTCTCAAACCATCGAAGTCAATAAACAAGGTATCTATGTTTAAGTTGACTATAGAGGTATGTTTTAAAAATGTTTTCGAATTGATTCACACTAAATTCTCATTGCTAGGGTCGACCAAATCTGTATACTTTAGTTGCTACAAAAATATTGTTTTACTGTAAATAATGATTTTGGAAAGATGGTTTTGTAGAAATTAGCCAATTCTGATGACGTCATTTGTGTTGTAAATGTTTTCAATGCCAATATAGACCAAAAGAAGCCGCAAAATGGTAATCACCTATTACAAATGTATCATTAGTATGTTTTTATTGAAAAAGTTGGAAAAAACTAAAAAATTTGCTAAATAACCCAAAATAGCGACCAAAATGACGGCATAATAAAAATGCTGACATCATAAAATTCAAGAAATTCTGGTATCAAATTAAAGCCCTTGTTTGCTGATTGGTTTAACTCTATCTGACCTGTGCGTTTTGAAACACTCAATGCCTGGGGGGCGGATTCCGCCCCCCCCTGCTAATCCCTCTTGTTGTACGAGATATGGCAACCAAACTTGATACAAAGGTAGTTCATTATAAAAACAATCGGAATTTGAAAGAATAATTCAATTAGCGAAGTAGTTGTTGTTGCTGGAGTACGATTATCATTGTGATGTCATATGACGTCATATAAATGAAAGTGTGTTAAAAGGTCATGAAACTTGACTTTTCATAAAGAAATTAAATGTATAGATCAAAAACATATATAAAATCATAATTTAGACTTAATTGGACCTATTAAACAAGATTAAGAGAGATACAAAGTATGTTTTTCACAGAATATGGCATGGATACTTGGTTAACATGGAGACCAGGCTAAAAATAGAATGCTCAAATTGTTATAATTTTATTGCTCTCTGATACAAAGTTAAACTTACTAAATTTCAGAGTCCTTCTGTATACATTTCTTTATTTTGTTGTTATTTTATATAAATTCTCCTAAAATTTACAATTTACTAACTAACAATCACATTACAGAACGACACCACAGGGACCATGGAAATACATTGCTACCCTTCGGCGATTACATTTAACATAGATACTAAAATAAATACTAAAATAATATTAACAGCTACATGAAGAGGAACCGATCTACAGTGAACTCTCTATGCAACGACTCCTCAAAGAAACCATAAATAAGTCCAGAGCTCGTTAAACGAAGGGTACGTTGAACCGGGTATGGTTCAAGGGACCTGAAAACGGTTCGTTTAAAATAGAGGGTTCGTTACATAAAGAGCCCACTGTACACATACGTCGAAGAAAAGGGTGGCATTGGTTCATTTAAAGCGTTCTGTTGCGTATATATATTTCAGTGTAGCCTCAATGATCTTAGTATTTGATTTAAGTGTCAACCTTTCATCACCGTATAGAACGATCTTGAGAAGTACTTCATTAGAGAGGTGTGATAAGCCTTGAGGTTGTAATATTGTATTAATAGCATCGACAAGATCCCGTCTTTGCATAGCATAGTTACAGCAGAGCAGCAAGAAGTGTTCCGTGTCCTCAACTCCATCGTTGATCGAGCACATTGGATTTAATGTGTCTTTAAAGTTGTGCTTAAATTTGTGAAAATNACCCTTCGGCGATTACATTTAACATAAATACTAAAATAAATACTAAAATAATATTAACAACTACATGAAGAAGAACCGATCTACAGTGAACTCTCTATGCAACGACTCCTCAAGGAAACCATAAATAAGTCCAGAGCTCGTTAAACGCAGGGTTTGTTGAACCAGGTATGGTTCAAGGGACCTGAAAATGGTTCGTTTAAGTAGAGGTTAGAGTAAAGAGCCCACTGTACATACACGTCGAAGAAAAGGGTGGCATTGGCTCATTCAAAGCGTTCTGTTGCGTATATATATTTCAGTGTAGCCTCAATGATCTTAGTATTTGATTTAAGTGTCAACCTTTCATCACCGTATAGAACGATCTTGAGAAGTACTTCATTAGAGAGGTGTGATAAGCCTTGAGGTTGTAATATTGTATTAATAGCATCGACAAGATCCCGTCTTTGCATAGCATAGTTACAGCAGAGCAGCAAGAAGTGTTCCGTGTCCTCAACTCCATCGTTGATCGAGCACATTGGATTTAATGTGTCTTTAAAGTTGTGCTTAAATTTGTGAAAATTTAGCTTACTTAAACCTACTCGAAGTTGCGTTAGAATTGCCAAGCCTTTCGGGTCATGAATGCTGTATAATGGGTGTGGCGAAGGGCGAATGAGAGTAGAAAGCTTTTTTTTTAACATGCCCAGAATTGGCGATTTTCTTATCTCCGCATTGAGTTCATTCCATTCCGAAAGGCAGTGTGGATAGAAGCTTGCACTGACGCTCGTCGTTCTTGCACGTATTTGCCCGATTATGGCTAGTTTACGAAGGCGATAGTTAGATTGTGGAAGGGGTGGAATAGGGTGCCTGGTATAATCCGGTGCTAAATTGTTAACAAACTTGAAAAATAGAGCAAGAAGCCTGCTCCAACGTCTCAGGTTAAGCGATTCCCATCCACGCTCGTTATACAGTTTCTTCCGAGATGTACCTTTCCATGCACCAGTTACTGCCAATGCAGCAGAGTATTGAACGGACTCAAGTCTTTTCATCACATTATTCAGTTTATGACTTTGACTATATTCGCACTTTGTGGCCGGTATGTGTTAAATAACGTCACCATAATCTAGATGAGGCCTCAGATATAGTTTATAAAGCTCGTTAAGAGTATGACGAGGTAAATACTTGGAGAGATATTTAATCATAGCTATTCCTTGCCTAGATTTGGAGATTGCTGACTTGATATGACTATTGAAAGATAACTTAGAATCAAGTACAAGGCCGAGATGTTTGTGCTCTTCCACCTTTAAAACTGGGGTATCGTTGAATAGGATTGCTGGGTGATCAAGAGGTTTCCTCTTTCTTGAAAATGTTATTTCGACCGCTTGTTTGTTAGGGTCTGGATTAAGAGACATTTTCCATTTGTTTGCCCATAGTTTAATGAGACTCAAATCATGGTTCATATCTCTCGCGGCGGACACAGGGTCACGAACAACGGTGAAGAGCGATGTATCATCTGCAAAAAGTTTTACGTTGCATATTAAGTTATCTGTTAGGTCGTTGATATATACTAAAAAGAAAAGAGGGCCTAGTATGGACCCTTGGGGGACACCGGCAGAGATTTTTCCCCAGTCAGATGCTTTACCGTTCAACACTGTACGTTGTTTTCTGGTCTGCGAGAAAATTTCGAATCAAAGCAAGTAATCGACCAGAGATACCACAGCGACATAGTTTAAAAATTAGACCTTGGTGCCACACTCTGTCAAATGCTTTAGATATATCAAGGTATACCGATCTTACGTCGAGTGTAGGATTACAGTCAAAAGCTGT
>REGM01000103.1:3438-25885 GCA_004194415.1 Aurelia aurita | reverse complement strand
AAAAAAAAAACTCACAGAAAAGAATATATTTCACTATAATTAAGAATAACAACAAATTTACGACAAAGAACAAGACGAGACGATACCACAAAGGGTGTGTACATGCACATCTCCTCTGCAGCCAAACGAGAAACGAAAAACAAAGACAACACAAAATTGACAAGCACATGACGAAAATGGGAAAGAGAGGGGTACAGCTTTTCAATTGGTTCTACTGTATGATAACAAAGCAAAAGAGAACTTATCAAGTTAGCCGATTTGTGGCTTTTATGTATTCTATAGATGCTACGAGTATTTGTTTGTTCGAGAGATCGCTAAAATCTTCATTCCCATAGAGTAATAGAAACAGTAAGTCATCTTCACTAATATCATATATATCAACTCCGTAGGAAACAGAAATAATATAGACTCTGTCAAGGAGATGGCTTCTGTGGGTGGCGTATTCGTGGCAGAGCAGCATGAAATGTGCTGTATCTTCTACACCGTCATTGGACAAACACATTGGATCTTCTGTGTCTTGGAAATTGTGTCTAAACCTATGTTCCCTTAAGTAACTCAAACCAACTCTTAACTGTGATAAAAGACGTAAACCATTAGGATCGTGTATTCCAAAAATTTCCCCTTTTTTCGGTCTAATTATTTTGATCAAACTAGATTTAAAAATTGACAAAGATGCAGATTGCCGAATATTTTCCTCTAGGTTGTTCCAAAGACCAATGCAATTTTGAAAAAAACTATTTTTGAAAGTATCAGTCCGTTGCTTAGGCATTGCAATGTGATTGGTGTTTCTCAGATCATATCTTTGCTGTTGTGTTTCAGGCAAAAGAGGAGTCAAGTAATTCGGAGTGAGGCCGTTAACAATTTTGAAAAAGAGGGCGAGTCTCCGGTACCATCTTCTATCAGAGAGTGATTCCCAACCTAGTTCCTCATAAATTTTTTCCCTGGATGTACCCTTCCATGTTCTAGTAATAGCTAATGCAGCAGTATATTGCATGGTTTCGAGACGATTCATCAGATAGTTTTGCGAAGTACAAAGAGTGAAAGGGTTATGAGTAAGCGGCACATGATAAATAACATCGCAATAGTCAAAATGAGGACGGACATGGAGTTTATAAATCTGGTCAAGAGGTCCAAGAGTAGCACGAGACAGATACCTAGATAGGAATTTAATCATACCAATGCCTTTATTTGCTTTTGTAAGGATATCTTTTATGTGGGAAGAAAACGATAGTTTTTCGTCCAACAAAAGTCCTAGGTGCTTGTGCTCCTCAACAATATAAACGGGTATATCTTGAAAAAAACACTGTAGGATTATTCTGGTTAGACCTTTTAAATATACTAGGGGGGCGCGGAATCCGCCCCCAGGTCAGATAGGGTTAAGATATAACACTTCATAATTTCAGCAAATCTTGCCATTGAAATCATCGAAAACATTGATTTTGCTATTACCTGCTTCCAAATATGGGCATTCCATGTGACCTTTGAGCTCTATTTTTCAATTTGTTTTTGTAAACAAAATGTAGCAAATAGATAATTAGTAAAAGTCAGGGAGGTTTGGAGGACATAGCTGATGTAATTAAAAACGCTGCAAGTAAAACCTCGAGGAGAGGGGGGCTGGAAAGCACCCCCATATGGATTAGGGTGGACCTCTCACTGCCAATGCAGCAATTTCTAATATTTGATTAGTCTGACTTGCTATAAAAATTCTACATGCAGACTCTTACAAAATAAAGCATCTGATGAGCAAAACAGCTGATCTCGATCCTTCCACCACACCTCTGACAAACTGTAGGTGTTTATTTTCAAGAGAGTATGCAGTAAAAACCTGCATATAAGAATACAAGTGTTTAGAAGAATCTTTAAGAAAAATGTCTCAACTTTTGAAAATTGTATTAAAACTTAAGGAAAGACATTTCAAAGGGTATCGTATTACAAAAGTCATCAGATGCTGTGTATATGTTTATTTTGCAAAGTACATTCCCTCATCATTGCACTATCCGTAAATTTTAAACCTCGGAATTGAGAAAATTTTCTAGCCTAAGCTCCAAAGGCGACTGTTCTTATTTCCTGGTTTTTGCTGCATTTGATATTCTATGTCTTTTTCAAGAGTATTGTTCATTCGCAAATCTTTTAGAACAGTTTTTAATACAGGAAACATACGTCTAAATTCTGATGGCTTGTACCTTAGACATCTTTCAGCGTTTTGACCACGAGCAATACCTATACAATAGTTAGCACCCTGCATAATCCACCGTGTGTATAAAAACTTGCACCTGTCGCAAAAATCATCAACTTTGATTAGATCATCAATCATGAGAATGTCCTTGTGTGCATTTCTGCCAAGGTCCATATATTGTTAAGTCTTTGGGTAACTGTTATTTATGTGAACTTGTGCTTTTAGAAGCCACCTGGTTTTCATAACGTTATTTCACCGTCTATCTCTCGGAAGCGCAACATAGAGATCTTGTACAATTGTACTTGATCTGTCACACAAATACAGACAAAGAAAATACAAAGATCGGTAATATAATCAAGTGTTGGTGATTTTCAAAAGTTGCGAATGTTTTACTCACCCAGTATGAACAATTCTTCATCCATACAGTACTGTGTTAAAGGGAAAAATGTTTTCGAATGTGACCTTTACTTTATGAATATTTACTTTAAGCTACAGGCCTTTGAACACTTCTTGACGGATGAGCAAATAATTGCAAAGTAGTAGTTACATATTTTCTGAATATCTTTCTGTCTTTGATTTCGATCTGGGCCATCTTGTTTGAGTTTTCAGCAGTTGAAGATTTGCAGAAAATGAAGCATGTTTATCCCCACGGCAATTGATATGTCGATACAAATGTCCCACATCCAGTGGCGTAACGGAGACACTCGGGGCCCTTAGGAACTTAATGTGAGTGGGCCCTTACGCAGTGACCAAGAAGCGATCATGTTATAAGGGTTGTGAGAGACGAGAAGTGTGCTCTAATGGGGATGCAGGGGTACCCCGGGAAAATCTTTGAGACCACGCCAATTAGAACCTCAGAAAATGCCCTATACATGGAAGAGACTTATTTTGGTGCCATAGAAATCCACATGTGAATGTGATGTCAAACATCTTCTAAGCAAACTATGATTCATATCATGTACGACAAGGTCTTGAATTAGATAACTTCAGAGAATCCGTCATATATCTGAGTCACACAGCAGAGAACGCATACGGCAGTGGAAACCGTGAAAATAGAAATCGAGTAAAAGAATTCTACCTGGTGCGCCAAAAAAGCAATCCACTTTCGACAGGCCACGACAAATTGTGCACTGGACCGTTTTTGGAGATTTATGTCTTAATCTTTAGCTAAGATGTTTTATAAATTGTTTAGTTATCTGTCTATTGAGCTATAAGAGAGTTTCTTAANCGTCATATATCTGAGTCACACAGCAGAGAACGCATACGGCAGTGGAAACCGTGAAAATAGAAATCGAGTAAAAGAATTCTACCTGGTGCGCCAAAAAAGCAATCCACTTTCGACAGGCCACGACAAATTGTGCACTGGACCGTTTTTGGAGATTTATGTCTTAATCTTTAGCTAAGATGTTTTATAAATTGTTTAGTTATCTGTCTATTGAGCTATAAGAGAGTTTCTTAAAATCTTTGGTCTAGAAAACACTGAGAACACGTTTACACAGTACCGGTACAGTTTTGACCCGTTACAAAAGTTGTTACGGTTCAAAAGCATTTACACTGCTCCAGAACAAACTCATTCTACAGATCGAAGGGAAAAAGTGTAATGGAGTAGCAGGAACAGTGTAAATGGGAGGCTGATCCGTTACAATTTTGTTACGGATCCAAAGTTGTACCGGTAAAGTGTAAACGGGGTCTGAAAATGATCAAAAAACGTCTATCAAATTTTAAAGACTCGACATGAATGGACAAAGAGAGAACTTTCGTTGTAATTCGGGGATTTAGAAATCGATTTAGTTATAACTTGCTGCACGAGCGTTAATTCAGCGTTGGGAGAAATATAAGATTACTTTTAGTGATACAAAGAAATGTCTTTACTTTTATAACTTCATTGAATTTATACTTTGGTGCAGGTACTACGTTCCTGTGTCAAGGGGGTTAAAAAGACACAGTGAAGAGCCATGAGGTCGAGCAAACATACCTAGAGTCTCGTTGAATTGCCATGAAGAGAACGGCTTGGCGTGGTGCATCATTGCAACTTCTCCAGAATTTAACGCTCATGCAGCAGATTATAACTAATCGATTTCTAAATCCCCAAATCACCATGAAAAAGTTTTATCTTTGTCCATTCATGTCGAGTCTTTAGAAAATGTGATCCCCTTTATATTTATTCTTTTCAGTGTTTTCAAGATCGAACATTTTAAGAAACTCGCTTATAGCTCAAGAAACAGATAACTAGAAAAGTTATAAAAAAAATCAGAATTTAATTCAGGATGTTTGCTAAAGATTACGTCCTAAATATTCATAATCGGTCCAGTGTACAACTTATCGTGGCCTGTTAATAGCGGATAGTTTTATTCGACGCACCCAGTACATGCCAGCAAAGGTTTTTGAGATGGGTTTAAAGCTATGGTTTAAAGAAGCCTGTTGCACATATGGCCGCAAAGCACAGCTTATGAAAAAATTCTTTCGGGGCCCTTCGGGGCCCCTTTTGGTCGGGGGCCCTTAGTTCTCGAACTAAGGTGCCCTAAACTGCGTTACGCCACTGCCCACATCACATAAAAGATACATACAATTCGACAGTAAGTTTTCTTTTTCAAGAAATCCTAGGAGACATATTTGATTTAATAATTTTGTAATCATTTTTGTAATTATTATTGAGACTATTTTACGTAAATTCAAAATGATTATCTCTTCCTGGAGATTAAGAGATTAATGAAGATCTTTGTACTTTGTAGGATTCAATGAATTTGAGATTGCTGAGTTACCTAGATAAATTTCCAACCAGCATTTTATGTGATCTTTTACACAAAGATCAGCCTGTTTCTAAATAAAATCTATCATATAGAATTTACGAAACCATCCTCAATTTTTAAACCAAATCCTAAGGAAAAGCCGATATTCTTTATCTCAACCAAGCCCCTATTTGGACAGGGTTGAAATTTGAGCATTTTCGACCAGGGCGGGGGCGTTTTTGCCCCACTTGTTTTTTCCAAAACTAAAAGAGATATAACAATGAAACTTATCTCAACTATTCCTTGGACAATAAGCATTACAAACATAACACTAGAGTTTAATTGGTCAGGTGGTTCGTCGCTAGGCAACCGAAAACAATAGCAAAATGACCAAAATTGAGCTACTGGCTTAAAAAGCAAAATTCGTCCAGATTAACATACGATAACAGGCAGAATTGTAGCCAATAGTAGCAATTAAGAGTAGAGGAAGATTTTACACTGAATTTTTTTAACTTATACCCCTTTCACACTGGCAAGTTAAACGAGCTTAAACTAAACCAGGTTATCGAATGCTGCGTTCTAAATGGGGGTTAGACGCGTTTAACCTGAGTTAATGACGTCAAAAGTATTTGTTTCATATTAGTCAATCATGGGTCCCTATGGATTGTGGGATATCTAAGGGCGTATGGGTCGTTTGGTTTTCCCCTGCGCTTAAATATCTTGCAGATCGAATGGCGTAACTTGGAGTTCGAATTATTTTCATTTGAGTTGGAGAGTTTTACGTCGTTTTAGGATTTGTTGTTTCAAGAATTATCGAAGGCTTTACATCATTACATTTATTTCATTCAAATCTGGNTTCTTAACAGGGGTATCTGCAAATTTGTTTCGGTAGAGCGAAGATTGCGATCACTACCCTCAGAGCATTTCGTAAACAGCTCTCCCAAATATTGAGGAGCAAGTGAATTTAATGATTTATAGGTCAGCGACGCTGTTTCTTTTCTGGTGAGATCTCTAATTGACGGCCAGCCTAGATTCCGGACCAGAGGGACTGCAGAAGCATCATATGGACTATTTGTAGTTATTCTAGCAGCTCTGTTCTGGATCTTTTGGAGAGAATTAAGTTTGGTCTCACTACAACGACCCCAAACCGAGCAGCAATAACTAAAATGTTGCTCAACAATTCCCCTATACATTTTCTGCAGATCACCTAATGGGAGAAATTTCTTGGCATGCTTGATGAGACCGACCATTATGCTAGATCATAATGATTATTATGCTCTAGCAACAACAAAAACTGCGCTAATTGAATTATTATTTTAAATAATCATTTTTTATATGATGAATAACATTAGTGCCAAGTTAGGTGGTCATATCTGATATAACAACTGAAATAAAGAGGGGGGCGGAATCCGCCCCCCCAGGCATTGAGTGTTTCAAAACAGGTCAGATAGGGTTAAAGGGTAACTTGTCTAGTTTAGTAAGGGCCCTCTTTAGAAGCCATCATACTGAGTTTCTCTCGTGATCAGTGGCCACTGAGTGGATACAGATTTTTTCCAACATTTTGGGGCCCTTAGATACACGAAATATTCTAGGCCCAGGGCCCATGGTCCTACTTGTAATTGCGGTGTCCAACCTCGTCCCCAGGACCTTGTAATCTGATGAATTTCTCTTCGGGGCCCTTAGTTTAAACGTTCTCATTTTACATCATGGGCTACAAGTTACTGATTAACATTATTTTTATTTATTATCATCAACTTACATAGCTACATAAAAAAGCTAATTCAAGCCAACAAATTAAATATAATGTTACATAAATATATATACAAGTAAAAACAAGCCATAACAGAGACTGATTTAACAGCCCTAACATTTACTGGTTGGCCATAACAGAGACTGATCGTGGTTAAGGAACACAAATAGTAGCAGGCGTAGCAGCTATTGGGGCTTGGTAGGCCCGGACCCCCCAACAGTTCCCAAAGGTTGCATGTTTTCTTATATCTTGTTAAGTAAAAATTATTGAAGGAAAATACGATATTCTTCTCAAAGAGATTTTCGGAAGGTTCAGCCCTCTTGATAAAAAGTTTCATAAGGTGCAGCTAAAGGTACCAAGACGTAGCCAATGTAATGTGAAATGAAATACAAAAACTAGCAATTACTTTTATCTGTCAAAATTTTTACTTATCTACCAATTGCAAATAGATGTCAAGTAAAATCAAAGCAATGCATTTTAAAGTATTTCATATCTTAGTTTAGTTGTAGCTGGCCGGGCATTTGCCGAACTTCTCTTTCTTGGGATTATTTCAAAAATTAGGAGAAAACGAGAAACTGGTTTAGTATAGATTTGGTGGGGGTGGGAACTTTGAAAAATTGTTTGAGTCTCCATGTCAGCAATGGCAAACAATGGATCGAAAGCGACGTTCTGAGCCAAAGTAATAAATGTACCCCTAACAATTTACCTATTGTTGCTGATTTATAAAGAGGTCACTGCAAAATTGTCTAAATGTCTATTTTAGCAATGAAAAACATGGCGTCGGGAGATGCGTTCCATAATAAAGTAAAAAGCATGGCCTTGGAAAACTCTCTGGTGGCGCTGCCCCCAGACCCCATTTTCTCGCGCCTTAGGCGCGAGTCAGTACCCCTAATCGCTAAAACGCTTCTACAGGCCTGATTGGAAAAAGAGACTTATGTCACTTATTTTTGCCTCTTTGTTATTAATCTTACGTAAGTGACAAAATTATTATTAATTTCCAGCAATTTCTTGGGCCATATTCGAAGGGATTGAAAAAAATTTTGAGATGATTTTACAAGGATCACTTTACATAAAATATCAGTATCAAATGCTGTTTGTAGGTAACCAATTTGAATTACTAGAGATATTTCCAATACCATTTTAAGCCAATCTAAAGGATATTGCCATACAAATTGTCCGGGGGTATACCCCCGGACCCTCTGATATGTTGGTTGGTTTCCTTCTCCTTCGGTCATGAGGCCCTTTCTCCGCAAAATGGCCCGGGCCCTAAATTTGCAGCCAGTCCGCCCCTGTGTCCTGCTATCAATCCTAAGCAAAATGGCCATCGTCACTGTAACGACCTCTTCCTAAACACACATGGGAATGGCGGTTACAAGAGGTCGTTACAGGGACGCTGGCAATTTCGATTAGGATTCGATAGCAGGTCAACGCAAAAGAATGACAACAATAGTTTTAACATTATATTGATGTAAAGAATACTTTAAAGCTAAAAAAGAAATGAAGGTATGTCGCTTTAATCGAGTTTTTAGTATCTTCCTACTGCCCTTGCATATAAACCGTTCATATTCTGTGCCTTTTCTCAAGCTAAAACGGTAAGGTACTTTTCAAGACTATACATATACGCATGGCCTAAACAGAGCAAATGACATATGGAACGGAGGGTGATTTAGACACGCAATAACGATTTAAAATAAGACGTTGACTTGAATTGAATATAATTTATGTGAAAAGCAACAGCCAATCAGATCGCTCATGTGGTAACACGTTGAAGTGAATTTAACTTAATTTATGCAAAAAGCAAGAGTCAATCAGATTGCTTAAGTGACCAGCCGATGCCAGGGCCTTTTCGTCTCCGTTCAAATATGACAAAAGGCCCTGGGGATGAGGTTGGCTCATTGCAAGTTTATGCCAATAATATTAAGATTTAATGGAAACAAGATATATGGTTCTGTAATTTTAAAAACTGGTTCGGTTGATTTGGCATCCTCTACTCAGAAGCAACTTTTACAGTTTCCTTGTTTTACCCAACACCAAAACCATAGTTAGTTCTCGATTTAACGATGGATCTTTTCCTTGCAATGTCTCTGCACAAGTCAATTCTCTTTCCTGCCATTACAACTACGTCCTTTTCGCATGATTTTAGCGCACTTTGCCATTTGCTTCAATCTGTCACGTTCCTATCAGTAGGAAAAAAATGTGCAAGGACAATTTTAAATAAGTTTATTTTTCAAATATTTGTCCATGCAAGCTAGGAAACGAGCTGAGTGTTAAATGTATCTCCTACATTCGATAAAGTTACCTTCATCGTAATTCGTCTCAACTTTTGCTCTTTACTAATCTATTCAGCTAACAATTCTAAATACATGGTCACTCCAACAATCTCAAACCTGGTTGAACGAATGGCTAACACGACAGCCATGTTGTAGTGAGCATGTATTTGGGATTATTTGCCTAAGTAAAGAGTCGGTTAAGGCGGAATAAAATGAACTACCTGTAGGTTTTCGAAGAATATTTCAAAGAATTTGCAGCTGAGGGTAAATATTTTAATATATTTTTGAAACTATGTCTTTGGGTAAATTCATCTATTGAAACATTTTTAAAACCTTGTTCCGACTTCCTGCAAAGGAGCTTTCTTTGACGGCAACTCTGACTTGTTTAATTTATCTTGAATTTAACATTTGAATGAAGTTCAAAACCAGGCCCGGGGGTGACGTGCAAAATTGTTTGATTAATTATTCCGAATCTAAGACATGCAAAGCAAATCTGAGACAAACATTGCTATATTGATATATTGAGAACACAAAAAATTCATTGAGGTTTATGTGAAGCTTACTTGGGGGTAAAGGGGGGTTATAGAAGGGGATTAGGTCCGATTTTCACCTTTTCCGGTGTATAGCGCACAATTCTTGAATATGTTTATCCTTTTTGTCTCATAAATACTCTCCATTTAATGGCAAATCCAATAATGTATAGTTTAACTGTGTTATGCTGCATGCGTGATAATCAAGAGAGAAAACACGGAGAGTGGTCACTGAAGGGGTACCTTAAGACTAGGAAGTTATGAAAATCAATCGCAAAAATAAAACTGCTAAAAGGCTTTATAGAGACCGTTCTTGTGTGCTGAATATGATTGGTTCAATGAGAATGCTTGTCGAGAGAAGTAAGATACAAAATAGGATTTTGAATGGAGTAAGTCATGCATCTTAGTACGTTATGTGTGGAACATTATTCTGCCAAGTAAACAGCTAATAGGACATTTCGATAAAATGTTTAATCAAGACTCACGCTAAACGTTCCATGTATTGGTTTCTTCACATATTTGCGCCTTGTATTTCTTACGCTTGGTCCTAGAATCCCTTCTGACATTGAACATATTGCAATGAAGCATATAAATGAAAGCAATATAATTTGCAAAGGTTTGTCCATTGCTCTTCTGATATTTGAAGTTCTCGAAAAGAGTTTAACATTTAGAGCCGTCTTCTCCCTCTATGCTACTGACAGTTGCTGTAAGCTCATGCTTCTAACTTATACTTATGCTGCAAATAATTACGTGAAGTTCCCATTTTCCTGGGCGGATCCTGATGACATAAATCGATTTACCTATCCACTAAAGACTATTTCATTTAGCAATAAAAAATTTAACTACAACGCAACATTCTATAGAGCATTTTCATAGCATGCTGATAACAAGGAATGGGTCGTGAATCCGGTTTCCGAAAAACGTTTCAGAGAACCATTTTTAACCGCACCTGCACAGGGGCGTCGTGGCCGGGGGGGCAGGGGGGCCATGGCCCCCCTATTTTCAAAATCATCGGATTTTCGGAAATATGAGTTCTTCGTCGGAAAATTCTCGAATTTTTTTTGTCTGTTAAAACAAAGGGGGTGAAATGCATTTTTTAGTCTTAACGTGCTCTGGAATTTGTAAATTGAACTAAATTCGGATATCATTTACTTCAAAAGGCAAAATATCTTTATTCGTTTATAGAAATCAAAAGTGATCAGGTCCCCACTTCTGTGAAAAGATGGTCCTCGAGATTCTTCCAAAAATGAGGAGAAAGTAGCTGGATATAGGTAGGGTGTGTAAGAATTTTTTCCAAGAATTGAAGGAAGGTGACCGGGATATTCATTCTAAGCCAAAGTAACGGTTGGTATTTTTAAAAAATTTCCAGACGTACTATCACAGAATTTTCAAAGCTTCCATTTCGGGTCATGCAAACACTGGATTAAGAGAAGCGTTCTAGGAAAAAGTATAAGGTCTTTGCGAAAAAACTTTCCCAAAGATGGTGATTCATAGAAAACTGTTAAAAAATTGTCAAAGTTTCCAATTGCATTGGTAAAGATGGGATGGAGAAAGGTATTCTAAGCCAAAGAAAATTTTGTTTACTCAAAAATGTTCCTGGGGATGGATGCTGACTGTTAAAAATATTTTACAAAATGGTCAAAAGTTCTATGTTGATACCGGCAAACATGAGGTCGAGAGAAGCGTTCTAAGCCAAAGTAAAGGGCGTGTCCTCAAAAAATGTTATGGGGGCTTAGCCCCCAGACCACTTCGTTTGTTTACCCCCCCCCCAGTTAATTTACTTTAACTGGATAAATCCACAGTTCTAGTTCTTTAAACTCGAAAGCTTCTGTGGTTTCTCTCTAATTTTGATGATGAACCATCTTCCATCCATCTTAAATGTCTCAAGTCATCTCACATCTAGTCAAATGACAAACATATCCAGTATCTCATGAACCAAGAAAAGCATTATTAAACTTTTGACTATTTCGGAAAATCTTGGAGCTTTGCCCCCCCTAATCTACAGCTGCCACGACGCCCCTGCACCTGCACAATCAAGCATAAAGTAAGCATTGGGACATATTCGAAAATTATTGAAAATAAGCATGGACGTCAAATCTTTAAAAATGATCATTTAAATGGTTATGACACATTTCCTTTGTTGAATAATTTGAAAGCGATTTTAGGTACTACGCAGTAAGTCCACTGTGCAGATTATTGACATCGTGATTCTTTTTCAAAATACAGCGTTCATTGACGTAACGTTTTGAAAAATTACAACTTCTAAATCAATGGAGTAAAAATGCTAGAATTTGCAAAAGGTTACTTGGGAGATCTACTTGGTGAGTCAGAAAAAACGTGCTGCGGTTAGCAGGCCATATTTTGGTGAAAAACAAGTCAAATTTGGAATGTTGAAGTTTTATATTGCAGAAGAAAAATTGAATTAGTTACAGAAATTTAGTTTGCTAAAATCTGTCATTTCTTTCCTTATTTATTTGCGATTTTGTGATATAGCCATTTTGGTGAAAAGTATCGCTAGTAAAAGAACTTCCAGCTTGCTAACGATGACATTTTAAATTATTAATCCCAAAGGGATACAACATAAGTAACATTAGTTTTCCTTCTGTGCTCTAGCATAATGCATGTGTTGTTTCAATTTGTTGGTGGAGAAACAGTATGTTTGTCATAGTTAAGAAGGTCACACGTGCATGAACATGAATCTAATTCAAGGCCTATTTCAGCAATCTTGTGAAACACGATTCTACTAAAATCGCTCGTAATTCTCGGAAAGACCGATGTCGACCTAACAAATTTTCATATCTAAGTTTGGCTTTTTTCTGTGCAATGAACTTTAAAGAAAAAAAAATTTCCAATTTAAACTGCATCAATAAAAATTGGCAAACACCCCACGTTTTGTCTGACTCGTCCGGTATGATATGGAAAGATTGTACTAGTTGTCATTGAGTTAAGTTGACACAGGCTTCTTTTCGGGCAGAATGCCGATTTTGATTTAACTAGCAATCCTATCCTCTTTAACCCTATTTGGACCGGGTTGAAATTTTAGCATTTTTGACCATGAGGGGGCGTTTGTAGCCCTGTCCACAAGTTGCTCGAAATTTCTCGAAAAGTTGCTCAAAATTTCCTACAAAGTTGCTCAAAAGTTGCCACTTTTTTCAAAAAGTTGCCCAAAAGTTGCTCATTTATCGTCAATTATTTAAGGTCAGTTGTCACTCAGATCAATGAATAATTGACATATATGCATGCATTTCATGACAACAATGCTTGAAGAATTGCCACTTAAATTCAATATTTTCTCTGATCATGGAACTGCATTTCCGCGTCCGGGAAGTTTTAGCTTTCAACAAAAAACATTTGTTGCTTATAAGCAACAACAACACCNTTTGTGATACATTCTAGAGCAATTATTGAAGGAATTATTAAATAAAACCTTAAATATTGCTAATTTTGCCAATAGTTAGAAAATATCGCATTTTTCAGCCATTATGACGTCATAGTGACGTCATGGATGTAATGAAGAATAAAAAAAGTGTCCTATTGTGTAGATTTTGTTACTGTGCACCATTGTACCAAGTCTCGCCCTCATATCTGCATTATTACCGAAGTTATGAAGGGGGGGCACTTTGTGCCCCCCCCCGGTACTACAAGGGTCCAAAAAGCCCGGTATTAATAGGGTTAATCTGGAGGAATTTTGATTTTAAGCCAGTTGCTCAATTTTGGTCATTTTCCTATTGTTGTTCATTACCTAGCAACGAACCACGTGACTAATTAAACTCTTATGTCATATTTGTAATGCTTATTGCCCAAGGAACAATTGGAAAAGTTTCATTGATATATCTCTTTTAGTTTTGGAACGAAAGAGTGGGAGAGGGGGGAAACGCCTAGCCCTGTCCACAAGTTGCTCGGCACCAACCTCGTCCCCAGGGCCTTTTGTCATATTTGGACGGAGACGAAAAGGCCCTGGGATCGGCTGGTCACATAAGCAATCTGATTGGCTATTACTTTTCGCATAAATTAAGTTCAATTCAATTCAACGTGTTACCACATCAGCGATCTGATTAGCTGTTGCTTTTCACATAAATTATATTCAATTCAAGTCAACGTCTTATTTTGAATCGTTATTGCGTGTCTGAATCACCCTCCGTTCCAAAGGTCATTTGCTCTGTTTAGGCCATGCGAATGTGTCGAGCCTTGAAAAGTACCTAACCGTTTTAGCTTGAGAAAAGGCGCAGAATATGAACGGTTTATGCATGGTTTATGCTAGCATTTGCAGACATTAAACACGTTATGATTCCTTAGGCTGGCAAAATTTGTTTTCTATCTTTTAGTACGTTTGTTTTGATCAGGAAAATTCCATAGGATTCAATCAAATTAATTCCATCACGTCGGAACTGAATGACCACAGAAAATAATCTTTTGTGCTAGCAACTCAAACAACAAACAACTCTCAAATTTCCTCCTGTGACCAAAACAAAGCGAATGACAAACATATTTAGTCAAATTGAAAAGGAGAAGTTCCATGAACAAATATGAACAAATATAACGACAACTTGCGGAGTGTCGGTTACGAATAGGAAAATTTTGCTTGTAGACTTTGATAGGAGGATATGCAGAAGCAGGCAGCAACTGGTACAGAACTACAGAGTGACTTTCCACAACTAGGATGCCACAATGGCGAACGGGTTGGTAAAACGACGATCACATTTGAGCCATTGATCAGACTTCCAAAACCAGTTCCAAACATCGCACCTGCTTTGGCTTCAGAGAAAACTTTGATCATACGACGAAAGCACAGTTGCAAATCTTTGAACAACTGACAGAAACCCCCAAAACAAGAGCTGTCTCCTGTCTGCGGCTGCCTGTCTCCTCCATTGCAAAACATACCGTTTACCGTAGCTGTGGCCTAAGGTATAACTGCTGCATACATTACGATTTCTATAATTTATTACACCCACGGAAAGTGGGTGTTTTGATGGTCACGTGACCAGCCGATCCCAGGGCCTTTTCGTCTCCGTCCAAATATGACAAAAGGCCCTGGGGACGAGGTTGTTGCCGAGCAACTTGTGGACAGGGCTAGGCGTTTCCCCCCTCTCCCACTCTTTCGTTCCAAAACTAAAAGAGATATATCAATGAAACTTTTCCAATTGTTCCTTGGGCAATAAGCATTACAAATATGACATAAGAGTTTAATTAGTCACGTGGTTCGTTGCTAGGTAATGAACAACAATAGGAAAATGACCAAAATTGAGCAACTGGCTTAAAATCAAAATTCCTCCAGATTAACAAGAGATAACAGGCAGAATTGTAGCAAAAGCTAGCAATTAAGAGTAGAGGAAGATATTTACACCGAAATTTCATAACTTAGGTTGCAACACTTGCTAATTAAGAGCAATCAGCAAGTGGATAGACTTATTGAGAATTCTATTGTCATATATTTACTATTTTTAGGCTTCTAAATAGTGAAATTAGTTAGTAAAAAGTACCCTAATACTGTTTTCTGCATTTTTTGAGATATACTACACTAATTTATTCAAACTATGACGTCATAAAGAAAAATGACATCATAAACATTAAAATAATATAAACAAACTACATATCAAATGAAAGTACTCTTCAAGACGAATCGAATGGTGCATAAACGTTATGATTAGCGTTAGTTGTAAGAAATTAGCGAGTTTTTAAAGATTTCTTTGCGACCTGTCTGCAAATAGGAGCATCTGAAGGTCACGTGGTGCAACAATTGCCATTGAAAATTTCAAACTTTTGTAGACAATTAAATTTTAGCAAAAGTCAACGAGCTGCAGCTTCACCTACACTAGCGGCGGAGATATTTGAGAATGTTTGGTAGGGGGGGGGGGCCAAAAAGGCCCCCGGTCCAAATAGGTTTAAAAAAACATTGGCTCCAATTACATTTCTGATCCTTATCACTAGTTCCAGTGACAAATTATATTAAAATTTGGAGTACCTCAGGTATCAATTCTTGGTCCACGGCTGTTCTTGATCAGACCAATGATGTAATATATGGAGATGATGGTTGTAGTGTTCAAATTCATAATGATGACACTGTGATACCGCGAACAAAGTCAAAAATCGGGGTCCCACAAGGATCTGTCCTAGGCCCCTTGCTCTTTAACATCTTATTTAGCGACCTCTGCCTCATCAACCAACAAAGACAGATTTTGTAACACAATAGCATCAGTTGTCTTTGACTGTCACCGCAATTCAAAGCGATTAGCGAATGCAGACAAAAGAAATTCTCTCGACCAGTATTTCAAAACAAACAGAGCCGCAAAAGTTGCTGTGAAACCAGTCGGGAAAATGTCGCCTTGTGCACGCGAAAAGTGGTTTTTAACAGATATCATGAGTAAATATCGAAAGAAGAAGGATATATCTAAACATCTGCCTCGTGCATTATATTTGTTTGGTTCAGAACCCGTTTGGTAGGCGATTCAATTCTCGTATTTTGTTGGTGTAATTAAAACACTTACAGCTCAGCTTCTGAGCCAAATAAAAAGAATGTCCGAGGCAGATGTTTAGATATATCCTTCTTCTTTCGATATATACCCATGTTTCCTCTTAAAAATCATTTCTGGAATGCACGAGCAAGCTAGCTGCCTGGATTTCACATCAACTTTTGCGGCTTTGTTTGTTTTGAATTACTGGTCTAGAGAATTTCTTTTGTCTGCAATCGCTAATCGCTTTGAATTGCGGTGTCAATCAAAGGCAACTGATGCTATTGTGTTACAAAATCTGTCCTTGTTTCATCAACCTAGACTCTGAGATTTGCAATTTTGCAGATGATAACAATCTTGTGGATATGATCTACAAGAAATAGTGACCAATTTGGAGAATGATCTCATTAACCCTATCAAGCCTAGGGTATTTCATTTCTGTTCTGTATATGCTAGAGCCTGGAAACTTGGCATGTGTATAGTACATTATGAGATGAACCCAAAAATGAAATCTAATTTTAGTTATGTCACGTGACCTGCTCATGACGTCACAATGTTGCATTTTCAAAATCAATAGGGTTCAGTACTAAAAATCTTCAATCGTTGATTGTGAGAAAACAGAAAGCATCAAGGACATCAGTTCAATTTGTGTGTATTCTGTGGATAAATAGAAATTGCTTTGTAAAGAAAAATTAGCCAAAAGTGATGACGTCATCACACAGGAATTCAAAGAATTTGCGCATGCGTAGTGCCGAAATACGCACAATTACACGTTTAAATTACAAAAAAACTTGTTGGTCGGATAGAGGATCAAAAGTAGTATATGTTCCTCGTCTTTCATCTTTGTATCACATTAGCTGTAGATTTTAATAGGATTTATTCGAAATATTATATAGACATCTCTCGAAAATTGAGTGTGTTTACCCCCTGGAATGAATTTAATATTTCTAAAAAAAATATTTTTGATTGTAAGAAGGATAAAAACTAAAAGTCAGAAAGTCTCAACGCTGTAAGTGCACTCGGTAAAAATCCACAGAAGAAAAACCGCTAGGGTGGGCTGATTTAGCCCCCCCAACTAGGCTTGATAGGGTTAAATTACTCGAATGGTTTAAAAGTAATGGAATGACTGTTAACCCAAAAAGTTTCAGCTCATGTTCCTTGGTTTGAGAGGGAAAAGACAGCTACGTCTTAACATCGAGGAGAACAAATTAACTGCAGCAGATCACGTTAAAATTCCAGGGGTTGAAATCGAAAGCAAATTAACGTTTAACAAAAATGTTGAAAAATTATGTTCTTAAGCCAATAACAAGATCAGTGCCTTTTCTAGGCTAAACAATTATATTTCCAGAGAGCAGGCGTTAACAATCTGTAATGCTGTAATTTTATCGAGCTTCAATTATTGCCTTTTGATATTAGACTGATTACATGAGTCTCCGTTTGCCGCATTGAATTGAATGATATTATGGCTTCAAACTGAGACTCATGATAATACAGCTTCAAAACAGAGACTAAAATCAGGGATAAAATACTATCTATCCCTGACTAAAATGGCCTAATGCGCCGCATTTAGGGCGCATCCAATCAAATCTCGACTTTCTTAATAAGGTTAGACCACGTGCCTATTCTTAGCGTTTGATTGGCTGATTAGATCAAAGTTCGACTTTTCGAAGCTAAGCAACGTTCACAACTACGTTCGAAGCGACATTCGACTTTTCTTTCGACCTTCGAAGGATAGAAGGCATTCGATTTTTTCTTCAGGTTTTAGTCTCTGTTTAGAATTTGTTTGGTCGTGAGTCCTTGTATGAGAGACAATGAAAACTTCAGATTAAAAAAATTGAACGAATACAAGGAATCACGTCGTCAGTCTACTTTGATATGACCGTTCTGCAGTAAAAGTGCAAACTTATAAATTGACCGCACTCATAAACGTGCTCTTCAGATCCTCTATAAAGACTACGAATTGTCATTCGAAACATTGCTCTCTCGAAGTGGCAGCTTTAGTATACATGTCAAAAACTTGCAGAAACTGAGGACAAAAACTTACAAGTCCATGAATCACCTGAATCCTTCGCTTGTGTGAAAAGAAACATGCAGCAGATACAATACATATGCAAACTGCAAACAATTAAGACATTGGGCTTTGGACTCGAATCACTGTCTTTGACAGGTAGTTTCCTCTGGAACACTCTCGATGACAGTATCACACAAGAATCAACACTGTCGGCTTTTAACCCTATTAATACCGGGGGGGGGGAGCACAAAGTGCCCGCGGCAAATATGATCCGATCCAGTGTCGTCACTTCGAAAGATAAAGAGCCGAGGTTTTGTGACTTTTCCTAAAAATTAATAGGCAAATTAAAAATTTAATTTTTTTTTTCAAAATGGTAGACACTGATCACGTGACCAACATCTTCTCAACACGTGGTCGGGAGGTAAATTAAAGAAGGGAGTCTAGTTTATGCCAAGATGACCAGAGATCATCAAGAATGCCATCATTCGATAGCTCTTGATGAGAGCTTTCAGATGATGTATAATTTGATTCATTTTGACTGACGTCAGAAATTTTAAATGTGATGACGTCATCAAAGTTTGTGACGTCATATAATTAATAACAAAGGTAATATATAAACTTTATTGTCAAATATGGTTCTTGCGATCAGTTTTAATGATTGTAAGGCTATTTTTTTTCAGAGCATTTGAATCAGTAATTAAGGCTTTTAATGAAAGAAAGAAAAACTGGTGTAACTAAATAATGAATAAATGAAATAAATAATGATTTTAAATAGATATTATATTGCTGATTTTTACTTCTTGGTGATTTGTGATACATTATGGATGGAATTATTAAATAAAACCTTAAATATTGCTAATTTTGCCAATAGTTAGAAACATCGCATGTTCAGCCATTATGACGTCATAGTGATGTCATGGATGTAATGAAGAAAAAAAAAGTACCCTATTGTGTAGATTGTGTTACTGTTCACCATTGTACAAAGTCTCGCCCTCATATCTGCATTACAAGGTCCAAAAAGCCCAGTATTAATAGGGTTAACAGAGGATCAAAGACTAAGCTGGAGATAAATGGTCGCTGAGCATGAGTGACCATTGGTATAAAGGTGCTTAAAAAGGCTACTGCTTGAATCAAGCTTCTAACAAGAACTAGAAAATCATTGTTAATGTCGGCTGCAGAATCAGTGTACAGTGCTCATATCTTGCCAAAGATACTACACTGTTTAACACCAGTCCTTAGAATATCGGATACAATCGCTCACGTTGTCCTAATGATTTGCAGCACTATAGGCGCCCAACCAAACAACGTTTGGTTCAAATAGTCTCAGGTCTCTTGGACCGCAGATCTGGAATCGTTTGCCAGATGACATAAAATCAGCAGAAAATCTAGTCCAATGCAAAAGACTAATTAAGAGCTGGGATGGGGCCACCTGCAGATGCAATGTATGCCTTCGTAATTAATTCTTTATATAATGTATTTAAAATTTTCTATAAACATTCCGTTAATTTGTATTTTTTTCCTGTAAATAATCGAATTAGACTAGTTGAATTTGCGGCAGAAGATATAATTTGCTATTGAGCAATCAATAATGCGAGAACAGGTTCTGCAGTATCCTAGACAAGAAGAAACTGAAGCTGTATCAATGATGTACAAATGCATACAAGGAACAAGTATACCTGCTTTTTCATGTTACACAGAAGAAATAAGTCACAACTTTTTTTTCAAGATGGCGGATGAACAATTTCTGCACGTGGTGATTATCAGCATCCTAAATAAGTGCTTTAAATATAGACCAGGCGGAGAATGGGGGTAGGGTCCCCCTTCGGGGAAGTAATTCAAATTAGGTGGGTTTAGGTAATTTTGGGGTGCTGATACCGACAATCGATGTTATACGGGCAAATTGGGGGGCCGGGCCGTTGGCCTCTATTTTATGTCAAAGTCTCCTTTTCATGCAAAATAGACGCAAAAGCCTTGCTAGGGCTCCCCCTCCAGGGAAGTAAGTTAAATTAGGTGAACTTTGGTAATTTTGAGGTGCTGATTCAGAAAATCGATGTTATACGGGCATATTGGGGGGCATTTGGCCTATATTCCATGTCGAAATCTCGTTTTCATGCAAAACAGACAAAAAAGCCTTGATAGAGTCTTCCCCATTAGCGAAGTAAGTCAAATTAGGTGGACTTGGGTAATGTGGGGTGCTGATCCCGAAAATCGATTTAATATGGGCATATTGGGGGAGGGTTTGGCTTCTATTCCATGTCAAAATCTCATTTCCAAGCATAATATACTTAAGCGCTGGCCGCTATGAAACTCAATATAATGATAATCTATGTACGGAAAATTGTCTTCTCTATGAAGGTCAAAACGAACCATCATCGTAAATATTAATGATCCCTTCATCAACATCGATTCCACTGTCATCGCTTTCCATGAGGTCATTATTATTAATTTCTTTATAGTAGGCGTTTAAAATACTAGCAAAATTACTGCTAATTGAAGCCTACTGAAACAAAACGAAAGTAAAATAAATCTAACAAACCTAACGATAAAAACGATCTCTATACTTATTTACATGTGAGTTTTGAAAGTGAATAAAATAGTATCAATTCAAGAACCCAACCTGTGCTACGAATGTCTTGCATAATCGGCAGTTGCATTCGTCGCCCTTCCACTCCTTTATACGTTTTTTAAAGATGGAAATATTCAGTGACTGTTTAATGTCATTTGAGATTCCATGCCACAGTTTGCATCCCAAGAAGGCAATACTCTCTACCCCAAACCGAACTGTCCGGGCCTTGGGCATTTGTAAAAGACTTTTGCTTCTTAGATGATAAGGGGGATTCTTCTCAATGAAAATCTCAGTCATAAAGCTTGGGGTGATATTTGACTTAGTTTTGTAAATCTCTGTCATCAGCAACTGCAGATTCCGCTTATGGACAGACACAGAATTATCTCTGGTCAAAAGTGCATCAAAATCAGAAACACTATCTTTGTATGCGATGCTCAGTGCCTTTTTGTGAATGTGATTGATCTTGCTATCAAGATGTCTGTCACATAACATCCACACTAAGGGGCAGTAGCTGAACTGGGATAGAATAAAAGAACGCATGATATGCTTGAGTTTTTCAGTGTCAAGTAAGTAGGAAATACGTGAAAGAGCGTGAAGCTTTTGGCTTGCTTTCTTGCATAACGATCGTACGTGTGTCTTGAAAGAAAGTTGTTTGTCCAAAGTGACGCCTAGTAGTTTTTCCTCTGTGCTCTCTAGGATGGTTGTATTTTCGATTTTTATCGACAAATCATTGCTTTTTTCACCGAAAATCATCAAGTGGCATTTATCACCATTTAGCTTCATGTAGTTACTCTGAAACCACTCTGAAAGGATCAGGGTTTCGCTTTCTAATCTATTGATTACATTTTCGTGATTGCGATCGCAGACATAGATAGTTGTATCATCAGCATAATTGCATATTTTGCAGTCCGTCACAAACATAAACAGGTCATTCAGGTAGATATTAAACAAGAGAGGCCCCAGCACAGATCCCTGCGGTACGCCTACGCTAGTCTCTATCCACGTACTAAAAGACCCATTTACCTTCACTCTCTGCTTTCGTCTATTCAAATAGCTGTGGATAAGCTGTAATGCTCCTCTACTAAAGCCATATGCTTCTAATTTTGCTATTAGTAGATCGTGATTCAAGCAGTCAAAGGCTTTGGAAAGGTCCATAAACACGGCCCCAGCAGTGTTTCCACTGTCCAATGCCTTTCTGCAGCTTTCTATGAAATGAAGAAGAGCATGCTGCGTGCTATAATTCTCCCGAAAACCGCACAGCAGTGAATTGAGAAAGCAGCGAGCAAAGGCTTTCATTTGAGATTCCATTAGTCTCTCATAGATTTTGGATGTAGAAGGCAAGACTGTAATTGGTCTATAATGTTTCTTTATGAAATTATCGTCCTTTTTGTAAAGCGATGAGATGTCTCCTGCTTTCAAAGTTTCTGGAAAGTCATTTTGCGAGATATTTGCATTAAAATGCTGTTGAAGAATTGGTGCAAAAATATCCAAATTTTCTTTCATGACCTTCACAGGTATACTTCCTACTGGAGATGATTTCCTGGGGTTTAATTTTCCAAGTTGACAAAAAACCTCATCAACAGTAGCTTGCCTAAAATGAAACGATTCTGAGCATGTAAAACACTCCTTAATCTTCTTAATGCTTGGATGGTTTTTATATTTTTCAACAGCTTTATCTATAGGGTCTTCTATACCTATTGTAGATGATAGATGGGCACCAATGTCAGTGATTTCTAGACTTTGCGTGATATTAGCAAAGTAATCGTTGAAAATTTCTGCAATTTTGAGATCATCGGTAACCATTTCACCGTCTTCAATAAGTGTGATAGATTGAGATACTTGTACCTTGTCTGTAAAAACTGGTTTAACAGTTTCCCAAAACTTACGATTATCTGTAAGATTTTTTAGGTCCAGGTTTTTGTAATAGTTAAATTTGGCTTTGCGCAGCATTTTCACACACTTATTT
>REGM01001028.1:0-11230 GCA_004194415.1 Aurelia aurita | reverse complement strand
ACGCAACCTACTTTTTTTGAAGATATTTCAGAAAATAATGATATTTGAATTAATTTGATGCATACCATCTGAAAGCACAATCTATCTTCTTTCCAATGATATCCAGCTTGGGCACGCTAATAGAATTATTCATCAATTAATTGACGTTTTAGTAAGTATGGTCAATTTTAGATGCAGGAAAGTGGTAGGACATTTACATAGGCGAAACTCATCTTTGTGAGAGCTTATTTTAGCATTTTTAACAAACTCATCTCATATGGGAGTAAATGTGTATGTTTCCTAACTAAGGGCATCACTTCAAGTGCTTCTAGGCCTGAAATATTTTCACAAATGTGTTTTGTAACATTTTACAGTCAAAAAGGTCTTGATTTTGCTCTTACAGCATGCTTCATCTAAAATAGGGCATACTTGCACAAATATGAAGTAAATGCTAAATAATTTCATTAATGTATCCAAACTACATATCATTGGAAAGAAGATAGATTGTGCTTGCAGATGGTATCCATTACATCTATTCAAATCTTATTATTTTCCATAAATTTCCAATCTTAGATGGGTTGCATTTTTTCTTAAACACCCTGTAGAAATGACACAACCCACCTCAACGAGTAGATAAAAATCAGTAACAACTAAATTTAGTCCTGCTACTCTCTCTTACTTGAAATTGAAAGTTCTCTATCACATGCGTCCTTCTGCCTCAAGTTCTCGCAACCTTTTCAAAATAGATTCCTTGATCTTCTTCTTATCCCTGTCCGATTTCTTGACAGCCAGTCCTTTCTTTGTGTCTGTAAGTCTAGAAAAAAATTGCTTCGATATAAGAATGTTTACATTTATCAAATGAGAATATACAGTCCCTGGAGGATTACAATGAAGTGAAACATTAATAGTACTTGACAATAATGTGCTTGAAATATCAATGACTCATCAAGTGAAACGAATCTACAGCACTAGCAAAAGCGTAAGTACAACTTTCTAATGCAAGTTTGTTTTCGTGATGTTCAATAACAAAAAATCTGCAACAGGCATTGATCTGGGAAACCTTAGGAATGTTGAAATTCCGACCAATCTTTTTAAAACATGCCCTCATGGAGAAAACAGAAGTTTCTGGAGATGATCTGAGGTGAGGGCCTGAATTCCAAACTTCCAATTTACAGAATTAGGTGCAGTCAAGACTGTATACGAGGTGACCCAATAAAATGTGAAACTTTTGGAAAAACACAAAACTTTAATTATTTTACCGATGTTTAAATTGTCTTTTTGTGTATTTGTGTCAAGGACTAAATAGATTTAACAGATGATTGTTATTACATTCCTTTGGGAGAGAGGCGACGAAATTACGGCATGAAACAATATGTTTTGAGCAATAATATTGTGCAAAGTATTGAAGTTTTAACCAAATACCAATTTCTTGTGATTTTATATGATTTGTCTTACACGATATAAGAGCTTTACCAAGGACATAAGGGACAGTGCAAAATATATTTTTTATCATTTGTCTTACACGATATAAGAGCTTTACCAAGGACATAAGGGACAGTGCAAAATTTATTTTATTACATGGCCGGTGCAAAAGGTAACGGGGCAATTACTTTTTTGGGCATATGCAGAACGGGGTCAACACTTTTTACAAAGCGAATATGTACGGGGGAGTAACTATTTTATGACCTGAAGATGAAATGAGATATAGATTATAGAATTGTTCATTTTGAGAAAAAAATTGTAAATCATGCAAGACGAGAAGTGCTTAAAGAGATGTGCTTAAAATGATGAAAAAATTTCCATGTCAATTGTTTGCAAGAACCAGTCCATCAGTCAACACTTTTCATCCTGAAAGTCAATTTTTTGTCGACAAAGACATGTAAGAACAAGAATTGACTTGTTATGATTATTAGCTAATTCGTCTGTAGTATATTACATCTAATGCTCCGGAATACAGGGCAGATACAATTTTTCAAGGAAAGGGTGGCAGTACAGTTAGCTTTTTGTAAACATTTATATGTGTAAAGCAGATATTTTTGCAAGAATTTTCTTCTCCATTGGCCATGTACTATAACAAATTTTGCACGGTCCCTAAGCAACCTAGTCAAGTGTTATTGCGGCATAAAAAGTCAATTTGCTAATCATTTCATGTGATTTCAGAGTAGGCTTCAAAACTAGGCATCTTGTAAAGTGCAAATTCCTACAAATTCAAAACCTTTGCAACGTGTCTAAAATAATTTGGTCATTGACACAAATGTACAAAAAGGAAATTCTCGAGATCAGCAATATAATCAAAATTTGATGATTATTCAAAAATTTTCACTATTTTGGGTCAAGAACCTGAAAAATAACAAAATTGTAGAACGATTTAGCCAACTTACTTTTCATAAAGCCGTGCAGCAAGTCCAGGCGTAACTCGATCGTACTTCCGGTTTGCTGTTTCTCGGAACTCTGCGTATTCAGAAGAGAATGTTGACCAATCACCTTCAAGGAGTAAGTCTACGATCTGAAAGAAAATGCACAACTTTTTAACCGAAGCATGAAATATAATCAACATTATGTATGGCTACATTCCTGAGGGTAATCATCCAAAAAAGGGTGATTTTGCAACAGACTTACAACAATCGTTGCAGTCTCACTCCTCACATCACAAGAACTACGACTCATGATCTAACTGCAAGTTGAAACGATCAAATAGATGGCCTTAGTTATCGAGTCGAAAACATCGACGCCAAAACGCATCAAAATTGGGTTTCTAAGACTCGAACACGAAGAAAATAACTAGTGGTACTTAAAAGGATGTTTTTATCTAAAAACGTTGGAAACTTTAACTGTTATGCAATGGTCTTTCTGCGTATAGACGAAGTTATCTCGGGTAAATTTATTCAAAGTTTCGAGAGTCAATATTTCCTCAGTTTGGCCTGTTTGCGTCAATCACCCAATCAGAGCGCATCATCAGCTTTCTGCTGCAAAAAGGTGCTCTCTGATAAGTAGACGAAAAGAAGGCGCGTTAATCGAGTCGAAAACATCGATGCCAAAACGCATCAAAACTGGGTTTCTAAGACTCGAACACGAAGAAAATAACTAGTGGTACTTAAGAGAATGTTTTTATCTAAAAACGTTAGGAACTTTAACTGTTATGCAATGGTCTTTCTGCGTATAGGCGGAGTTATCTCGGGTAAATTTATTCAAAGTTTCGAGAGTCAATATTTCCTCAGTTTGGCCTGTTTGCGTCAATCAACCAATCAGAGCGCATCATCAGCTTTCTGCTGCAAAGTGCTGCTCTCTGATAAGTAGACGAAAAGAAGGCGCGGTTTGCCATTCAACATTTTACGGCACGGATTACACAAAATGTTTTCGGGAAAGATAACGATCACTTACCTGTCTCAGCTCTTTAAATGTCATCTCTAAAAGTTGGCTCGGTTTGCCTAATATAACGTTTTCCGAAAAGATAACGATCACTTACCTGTCTCAGCTCTTTAAATGTCATCTCTAAAAGTTGGCTCGATTTGCCTAATATAACGTTGTGCGGAAAGATAACGATCACTTACCTGTCTCAGCTCTTTAAATGTCATCTCTAACATTCCTTCTTCAAATTCACCCACTGGCTTAGACGCAACAAAATCTGTAACACAATGAGATCGAGAAATTTTTAAAATTTTGAATGAAATTATAAGAAATTTAGTAGAACAAGATATGGTAAACAAAATCTTTTTAAAAGGAAGGCATCAAAAATTTTTGTAATGAAAAGGAGCAGAACTGTGAGAGAAACAAAGAATTATCTCCCAGCATAATGCAACTATCTCTTGAGGTATCACAAAATTTCAACAAGCAGACAAAGATTTTTTCAGCTTTTACCTTCACAACATTTTAAGTCAACATTGAAGCCTTTAAGTCCATTTACATTCATCTGCTTTACCTTAAAAAAAGGAAACACAATTAACCAAATAAATTATTAAATGATAATTTAACAATTTAAAGAAATCTCGTGAAAATAAAAGCAAATCAAAAGTGTAGCCCAGAAACAGTGACAGAATGGGTTTCGATGTCAAGAAACCATCCTGTTCGACAGTGGCAGAATTGCAATTCGCAATCACCATTACCATTCTAAAACAAATCTGAACAGGCTTCATACCAAATTTTACATGATTTAGCATATAGATAAATCGGGTAGTGTGCACCTTAGCAGACCAGCTTTCAATATCGGCAAGTTATGTGTCATGGGGTAAAGGTTAGGGTTAGGTTCTGGAAAAGGGGTGTTTAGGGTTAGTTAGGGTAAGTTCGGGATAGTTAGGGTAAGGTAGCGTTTAATCAGGGTTAGTAGGGTGTTTGGTCAAATAAATTCCCGAGAGATATGACATAAAGCTAGTCAAATATAGTGCAGTCGTCTCGATCAATCATTAATGCGTGTCAGACGAATTTGCACGATCAATTTCAATGGGTGAAATATACGTACGTAAGAGTTAATTTAGGACGCTGCTATTTCTCCAAACCTAGGAAAATTGTCATTTTCCAAGCGTCGTCCTTGTTCATTTTAGTAAAGGGTAGTAAAATCGCGCCAACTACCTTAAACTCGATTAGCTGATCATTCTGCACAAAACGTATCCTCTGCAAATTTTGGTACAATTTCGCTGCCAAATATTCAAATAGTCCAAATGTAATGGCATAATAATAAATTCTTTCATTTAAAGTTGGCTAAGAAATTATAGATATAATTGCTGATTAAGGCCAACTATCTATAAAAGTACACACAATATTATAAAAGTACACACAATATTATAAGAAAAATACAATTTACAATAGAAAACCTAAACTGGGATCAAATATTTTGCATAATCTGCAGGCTTGGAATTTATGGGCTTTGATGAGTCTTTTAAAATGTAAAGGGAGTCTGAATTTCTCTTACTAAACCTTCTGCAGGTACGAACATAATACCAACCTCGTCGTTCGCCAGGTAGCTTTTAAGCTTCGTTGCCAAATGTTTGCAGGACGACATGCAAGCTGTTGTAGCAACATCCCCCTGAAAGAAGCAAAAAATTCTGAAATTTAACAAATCGACTTACTACGCAAATCCTCGCTACCAATACCACCTTAATCATTACCTCTACCGTATCCCAGCACTTCAACACTGGCAGCCATTCCATTACAGACATGACAATATCTGGTCTTTCCTTCGCACCTTTGGACTCTTCCTCTGCAAATTTTGGTACAATTTCGCTGCCAAATATTCAAATAGTCCAAATGTAATGACATAATAATAAACTCTTTCATTTAAAGTTGGCTAAGAAATTATAGATATAATTGCTGATTAAGGCCAACTATCTATAAAAGTACACACAATATTATAAAAGTACACACAATATTATAAGAAAAATACAATTTACAATAGAGAACCTAAACTGGGATCAAATATTTGCATAATCTGCAGGCTTGGCATTTATGGGCTTTGATGAGTCTTTTAAAAAGTAAAGGGAGTCTGAATTTCTTTTACTAAACCTTCTGCAAGTACGAACATAATACCAACCTCGTCGTTCGCCAGGTAGCTTTTAAGCTTCGTTGCCAAATGTTTGCAGGACGACATGCAAGCTGTTGTAGCAACATCCCCCTGAAACAAGCGAAAAATTCTGAAATTTAACAAATCGACTTACTACGCAAATCCTCGCTACCAATACCACCTTAATCATTACCTCTACCGTATCCCAGCACTTCAACACTGGCAGCCATTCCATTACAGACATGACAATATCTGGTCTTTCCTTCGCACCTTTGGACTCTATTAAACGCAGAACTTTAGAGAAACGAATCATTTTTAAACTTGAAACTCCTATCCCTGCAGGACTTAGCAAACAATTTCTTATCTCTCGCTATATCGTATACTAGCGCTCTCTCTTTCTCTTTCTTTTTCTTTGTTTTTCTTCCTTTTTTACCTTATTATTCTATTCATTTAGTATCACGGTGTATTCTGCGTCACATTCTACACCATAGTGTGTTGGCGTTCTATTAATCTGTATCCATTATTCGAAATTACCCTTCGAATTTATCGTTCTACGCTTGCTTTTCCTATTAGCTTTATACCTGATGAAGAGTTAAGCTCGAAACGTTATACCAATTCTTAGTCTTCGTACAACGTCGTATTTTTAAAGAAATTACTGTTTTACTTAATCATTACCTACCAAGTTTGAGCAAGCATGGGAAAGAGTAGCCAGCAAATTTGCTGCAATATTTAGGGCTCCGGACTTCAATTCCAGTGTCAACTTTTACATGATACTAAGGCTTAAAAATTATTTACGATCTTTGGGTAAACAAATATAGGCCATATGAATTACTTACAGGCAAGCTTTCGAAAGTAATGAATGCGCCTTGCAAGTAAGCGATGAGATCAACCAGATATTCGCTTGGTAGTGTACGTTTTGTCGAAGGCATCCAGTTGTAGTTCGCTTTAAAAGGAAGAAGAAACTTGAAATAGGAAGAAAACAGCAAATATTTCCAGCAAAACGTACCTGAAAGTTTTATCATTGATATAATTCCACAACAAATACAATTTGATAATTAGGACCAAAACAACTTTAGGTTTTTTCAACAAGCGCTTGAAATCTTTTGGGACTACCGAATCCTCCTTCAAAAAGTTTGTGATGCTATTGTAAGAGTCACTGGCAAGTGTACAAAAGTAACTAAGGTTGTGTTCACACTGCTATTCGTTTTTGTTGATGAAAACGCTGCCCGTTCACATTGCTCCATTTTCAAATGAATACGCTATGAATACGATAGCCGTTCACACTGCTCCAGCAAAACGATGTTGTTAATCCCCTTTTAAAAACAAAGCCTTTTGTTGTCAAAAAGGCGCTAATCGCGAGTTTGCAGGCCATTGTAATCGACAGCCTGTACAAAGGAATACGAAGCGTTTTAAATGTCTCCATTTTTGGCGTTCATACTGAAAACGCATCGTTTTGAAAATCGTTTTCATTAGCGTTTTCGAACAACTCCGTTTTCAGAGCGGAGAAGTGTGAACGCAAGGCCAAAACGGATAAGTTTTGCACCGTTTTCATATGAAAGAAATCGAAATTTTTTTTACCGCTTTATTCAACATTTTTCTGAAGAAAATATTTTACCCATTTGAGAATTTGTTTCACAATTAATTATTGCAATTAAAAGAATTAAAAATTGACTCACAAAGACTGAAAAATTCATCCATCTTTGAATTGAGTTTCTCAAATATTCTTTGTTCGGCTTCGGCACGGACATCCTGTAGAGAAATGTTATCGTGTAAATATACAGTCAAAACAAAAGTTGTAAAAACATCAGTTCTAATATACAATGCCTTATACCTCATAAATGACTAAAGGCCAATCTCCACTGCATAGTTTTGGTCGCCGACAAGCGAGCTTAACTAGTGTACCTGCATGCTCTCTAACAACAGAACATGCGCACTAGACAAGCGTGCTGGTCGCTGACCAAAACTACTGCAAGTGGAGGTCGGCCTTAGACAAATTACATAAGTCCCTCTAACTTTCGCTCGTTGTCTCGTTGTTGTTGTTGTTGTTATTGCTTCAGTTGAGGTTGTTGTTGTTATCGCTTCTGTTGTAGCGACAAATCAGTCCGGAGAGCGAAACAATAGACTTTTGGAATGAGTCTAAGTCGGCTTTGGGATCGGTCATTAATTCTTCTGGGGAGGGGTGGAAGACATCTGGGAGAGGGGACCAAAATTTTATCTACTCAAAGAGAGGGGGACAAAATATAAAGCATATCTTAAAGAGGGGGTATGAAAATCGTTTGAGGTAAATCCTATTAATTTCTACCCGTTGATAGACCATCTTACTTCACGACAAGGAACAATATAATCATGAAGCTACAAAGTAAATACAAGGCCGTCTGCTAGCTGACTTATCTGGTGCAAAACTTCATTACAGTACTGCAATATGTATATATCGGGAGGGGGCTGAGAACATTTTCTGTAATGTTGGAGGGGGCATCAAAATTTTCAGGTAAATAAGAGAGGAAGGGCGAAAATTTTATCAAATATTTGAAAATGTCTCACACACCCCCTCCCCGGCAACAAAATATGACCCATCCCTTAACATATTTGTTTGGCACATGCTATTACTTGTTATAATAAAAGTTGTGTAATGAAAGTACAACCGAGGAGTCGTCAAATGGCAAGAACATAATTAGGCTAGTCTGCACTTTAGCGGACCAGCTTTCAATGTCGGCAAGTTATGTGTCATGGGGTAAGGGTTAGGGTTAGAGTTAGGTTTTGGAAATGTGATTTTTAGGGTAAGTTAGGGCAACTTAGGGTTAGTTAGAGTAAGTCAGAGCTAATTAGGGTAAGGTAGGGTTTAGTTAGGGTTAGTAGGGTATTTGATCAAATACGTTCCCTAGAGATATGACATAAAGCTGGTCCGCTAAAGTGCAGTCGTCCCATTATCAGAAAGATTTTCATACTCACTTTGAAGGTCGAGCTTCCATATAACTTTGTGACATTGACACTTTCTTCTGTTGCCCTAAAAATATAAGTGAAGTGTCTTATCAGTTGTTTGCAAATTTCCAACTCAGTTTCACTTGTATGAGTAAAAAAATTGGATAATAAGCACTTCAACTCAGTAGCAATAACTATAAACCATGAAATAAGTCAAATATGGTAAAGTGATGTGCGAAATCATACACGACATGACATCATCAAAACAATGACGAGAACCAAGGAGGATACGTTACATTAGTTACCTGTCTATTTAGCTATGAATGCTTCTCGTCTTACTTACCCTGTCACGCTCGAGATGAATTTTTCAAGCTCCGGACACGCTTCTTCTAAATGCATGTTTCCAAACCTACCAAATTCTGGAAACAGTAGACTTCGCAGAGACGGAAATATATTTCCCAATCAAACACAGAAATCTTGAAACGGTAGGTTTTGGATTCATCACCAGGGTTTACTCTGAAAACGAGAATCTTTCCAAAGTCTGCCAAACCTTCTGCCTTTTGGAGCAGAAGGTTCAGAAGGCCTTCCAAACCTACCAAACCTACCGTTTTCAGAATTTCATGGTCAATCAAACACAAATTCCGAGTCTACCAAGTCTACCGTTTTCAGAATTGGTACCAATCAAACACACCCTAAGATTCGCACCAAAACAAATTAAGACCACGTTAATCCTGTACCTGTACACTTTCGAACCGTTACAAAGTTGTTACAGTTCAAGAGCGTTTTCACTGCTTCAGAACAAAATTATTTTGTAGACAGAAGGAACAAAAGTGTTACGGATTAGCAAGAACAGTGTAAACGGGACGCTGATCCGTTACACTTTTGATACGGAGCCAAAGTTGTACCGGTACAGTGTAAACGGGGTCTTAGGATCTTTCAACAAGCGCTTGAAATCTTTTGGGATTACCGATATGCTCCTTCAAAAAGTTTGTGATGTCATTGTAAAAGTCACTCGCAAGTAACTGAAAATTCGATAATTTCTTTCACAGTTGCATTTAACTTTTTTTTAACTATTTTACCCATTTGATGATTTGTTTTACAATTAATTATTACAATTAAAAGAATTAAAAATTGACTCACAAAGACTGAAAAATTCATCCATCTTGGAATTGAGTTTTTCAAATATCCTTTGTTCGGCTTCGGCACGGACATCCTGTAGAGAAATGTTATCGTGTAAATATACAGTAAAAACAACAGTTGTAAAAACAGCGGTTCTAAAATACCATGCCTTATATCTCATAAATGATGAAAGGATGACCTCATAACCTCTAACCGTGCCTAAATAAATAAAAATGAATGAATAAAAATGAAAGGCCAATCTCCACTGCATAGTTTTGGTCGCCGACAAGCGAGCTTAACTAGTGTACATGCATGCTCTCTAACAACAGAACATGCGCACTAGACAAGCGTGCTGGTCGCTGACCAAAACTACTGCAAGTGGAGGTCGGCCTTAGACTAATTACATAAGTCCCTCTAACTTTCGCTCGTTGTTGTTGTTGTGATTGCCTCAGTTGAGGTTGTTGTTGTTATCGCTTCTGTTGTAGCGACAAATCAGTTCGGGGAGCGAAACAAGAGACTTTTGGAATGAGTCTAGGTCAGCCTTCGGGATCAGTCATTAATTCTTCTGGGGAGGGGTGGAAGACATCTGGGAGAGGGGACCAACATTTTATCTACTGAAAGAGAGGCGGGAACAAAATATGATGCACATCTTAAAGAGGGGGTATGAACATCGTTTGATGTAAATCCTATTAATTTCTACTCTTTGATAGACCATCTTACCTCACTTTGAGGAACAATATAATCATGAAGCTACAAAGTAGATACAACGCCGCCCCGTCTGCTGGCTGACTTATCTGGTGCAAAACTTCACTACAGTACTGCAATATGTATATATCGGGAGGGGGCTGAGAACATTTTCTGTAATGTTGGAGGGGGCATCAAAATTTTCAGGTAAATAAGAGAGGAAGGACGAAAATTTTATCAAATATTTGAAAATGTCTCACACACCCCCTCCCCGGCAACAAAATATGACCCATCCCTTAACATATTTGTTTGGCACATGCTATTACTTGTTATAATAAAAGTTGAGTAATGAAAATACAACCGAGGAGTCGTCAAATGGCGAGGACATAATTAGGCTAGTCTGCACTTTAGCGGACCAGCTTTCAATGTCGGCAAGTCATGTGTCATGGGTAAGGGTTATGGTTAGAGTTAGGTTTTGGAAATGTGATAAGTTAGGGTTAGTTAGAGTAAGTTAGAGCTAGTTAGGGTAAGGTAGGGTTTAGTTAGGGTTAGTAGGGTATTTGATCAAACACGTTCCCTAGAGATATGACATAAAGCTGGTCCGCTAAAGTGCAGTCGTCCCATTATCAGAAAGATTTTCATACTCACTTTGAAGGTCGAGCTTCCATATAACTTTGTGACATTGACACTTTCTTCTGTTGCCCTAAAAATATAAGTGAAGTGTCTTATCATCAGTTGTTTGCAAATTTCCAACTCAGTTTCACTTGTATGAGTAAAAAAATTGGATAATAAGCACTTCAACTCAGTAGCAATAACTATAAACCATGAAATAAGTCAAATATGGTAAAGTGATGTGCGAAATCATACACGACATGACATCATCAAAACAATGACGAGAACCAAGGAGGATACGTTACATTAGTTACCTGTCTATTTAGCTATGAATGCTTCTCGTCTTACTTACCCTGTCACGCTCGAGATGAATTTTTCAAGCTCCGGACACGCTTCTTCTAAATGCATGGTATTGACCGATAT
>REGM01001026.1:0-11297 GCA_004194415.1 Aurelia aurita | reverse complement strand
TCTGTGTTTTTGGGGGATAATTCGTATTTTTGATTTGCGTGTTGCCAAGGGCACGCAAATCTTTAAATTACCCTTGCTAGCAAACTCATACATTAGCGCGGATGGGTGAACATTTATAAACTTAAACAATAGGTACACAATGGTGAATCGCAATTATGCTGGCTTGGCCGCTGAGAGACGTAAAACAGACACAACTGATAAATAGTGCGGTTTTTCATATGTGCGCGCATTCATGTGACGATCTGAGCAAGCATTGCCATTGTTTTTCACATGCTTGATTGTTTGCGTCAAAATAAAAAGTGAACACACAGCGTGGAGTGGATTGTGCAATGTGATTCTGCTACATGCGAAAAGATCATCAGAAAAGAGAAGAGAAGGATCAACGAACTGTAAGTCACTTTGTTTCTGCTTTCATTTGATATTATCCAATAATAATTGACAGAATAGATTGATTTGTACTAAGAGCGTCTCTGTTTTGAATATTTGTCAACATTTTTGAGAAACGGGACAGCGTGTTCGCCATTATTGTTGCTTCCCCAACACCGCCCACTTTTTGCCTTCAGCACTTCCACATGTATTTTTATGTCACCATAAATTTATGTAGCATAGATTGATTGCTTTGTACTAAGTTGCAAAGATAAGGGAACAAAAATAGTTTGTGTTTTGAACATTTCTGAAGAGTGTATGCCCATTAATCGTCCTGACGGAGAAACGGGACAGACAGTGTTAGTCCGCCATTGTTGCTTCCCTTCAACCTTTGTCTTTGTCAAGCCCTTCGAGCCCGCCTTCGAGTGTATATTTTTGCCATACATTTCTCTTGCATGACAGGTGGCTAGTGTAGTGATTGATTTGTACTAAGTTGCAGAGATAGGGTAACATAAATAGTTTGTGTATGAACAAATGTATTACAGACGATGTTACAGACTAACATCAAAGATCGGTTGCTACAGACAGCACCAAAGATGCACAGTTTAAATTGCAATAGCGGTAACAACATACATGCATAGCTCATGTTAATAAATGTGACAATGGCTTCCAATGTAGTTGCAAATGAGTATGTGAACAGCCTAAATTATAGATTTTTGAAGTTAGTACAGGGCACTTTTCACCAAGGAAATCCTAGATTTGGTGTCACAGCTGGGCTCCAGTGTGTTTGCAATTCACTAGTGTCTGTTATTTGGTGTTCTATTAAGCCAGGATCATATTGGAAATCACAAGATTTAGACAATATTTTGACAAATGGAGACATTCTGTACAAAACTCTAAACACTTTTTCGTATCTTTCTGTTTCTGATATTCCAAGTACTGTTAATTTATTTGGCATTAATATCAATGTAGAAATGCTGTATAATGGTACTGGATTTGTCTCATCTTTATGCCCTTTGAAATTAAAAGATTTTTTGCCAGCAGAAATAGGAAATGGCTGTCTTTTTTTTATGAAAGGAAATTGCTTTTCAATGTTCTTTGGAAAAAGATTGGTTTATCTCTTTGACCCTCACAGCAGAGGATCTTTTGGCGAACCTGTAGCAAATGGTAGTTCTGTTCTTATTAAATTTAAAAGTCCAAAAGATGTTCAACAATATATCATGATGACATTTAACATTGAAACTACTGCCCCAGTTCCTTTTGAGATTCAGTTTGTTCAAATTAATCCTTTGACTGTTGACGAAATGTCTCATCTTCGAATCTCTATTTGCAACATTGCTAAACTCATTCCCCACACAGAAACAAGGAATAATGCAGTGAATAGTAATAAAGATTTGAATAAAACAAATGGGTTACATCCATGTCATGAAACTTTTACTAACATTGCTTGTCACAACAAAAGAAAAAATGACTCTGATTTTTCAACTAACTTGAAAGATGACACCAATTTGGCCAAAAAAATAAAACATGGAGCTTTTGGTGATAGAGTTTCTACTTTTAAGAGAAAGATCCAAGAAGGTCCATATTTCATTTGTGTTATTTGCAATCGCTGCCTTTACAGAAAAACACTTAGACTTTACAAAGCAAGTAATTATGATATTTTGCAAAATGTTCTGGATATGGGTTATGTTGCAAGTTTTGATGGTAATGTTTACATTTGCATGACATGTCATGAACATTTACGAAAAAAGAAGATACCATGTCAGGCTGTTTGGAATGATTTATGCACTCCATTAATACCAGATGTACTGAAAGTACTGAAAAAACTTGAAAGGGTATTAATTTCAAAGCGGCTACTTTTCAAGAAAGTAATGATACTGCCAAAAGGCCAATACCCCAAAATGCAAGGTGCAATCTGCAATGTACCCCTTGAATCTGAGGAAGTATGTAATATTCTTCCAAGAAATGTTAACACCAATGACATGCTAATTGTTAAACTGAAACGAAAATTGGCATACAGAGGGCATGTTTATTTTGAACCAGTGCGTCCAGTATACCTAGATGCTGCATTACAATTTTTGAAAGCAAATAATCCTCTTTACAAGGATGTTATAATAGATCCTGAAAACGTTCCACAACAGCTTCTTACACTATCTGACAATAATAATGTTGATGTTGTTAGTGATGAAGGTAGTATTGCAGACAATCATGCTGATGACCTGTCTAACATAAATGTGGCAGTTGATACAGAAGATGATGCAGAAGAGGAAACTGCAAGTGATAATGACAGAATAGCTTGTGACCAAACTTTACTTGTGAGCAATATTCCATGTCAAATTGACAGTGAAGAGTCTGTCACTATAGCACCCTGTGAATTGAAAAAACCCTCATATATTCTTGCTGATGAAAACTGTGAGGAACTTGCATTCCCCTGTTTATTCCCAGAAGGTAAATTTGGATACAAAGTTTCGCGAAATGTAAAAATAAGCCCAACAAAGTATTTCAATCAAAGATTACTCAACTATAGTCAAACATTTGCTAATGATTGTGATTACATATTTTTTGCTGTTACGGTTCTTCAAGAGTTAAATCTTCAGAATAGTATCAATTTTGCTTTAAAACAAGTTAGTGCTTCACAACTTACTGCAGGCGTTTTAAGTCAAAGTTATAAAGAACAAATTAACAGTTTAACTGTTGAAGGAAAGGGGTTTTCTTTTATGAATTCTGTGAAAGGCACTCCAGCCTATTGGAAAAACTTTTTGCTTGAAGTGCTTGCCATGGTGAAACAGTTAGGGCTTCCTACCTTTTTCATGACATTATCTTGTGCTGATCTTAGATGGAATGAACTTATCAGTATTATTTTGAAATTGACTGGCAGGGATATGTCACAAGTTGACATTGAAAAACTATCTTACTTTGAACGTTGTGATATTCTCAACAGCAACCCAGTCCTTCTTGCAAGACACTTTCAATATAGGGTTGAAACTTTTTTCAAGCATATTGTACTTGCTAAAGATGGGCCTGTTGGCAAAGTTAAATGCTATGCTATACGTGTAGAATTTCAGGTAAGAGGTAGCCCTCACATTCATTCATTTTTATGGGTACCTGATGCACCATTGCTAACAAAGAATAATAAGGAGGATTACATTGCATTTGTAGATAGTGTTGTGCATGCATTTATTCCATCTGAACTCGAACAACCGGAATTGTCTAAGCTTGTAAATTCATATCAAATTCATAAACATTCAAGGTCGTGCAGAAAATATAAAAATAAAAACTGCAGATATGGATTTGGCCGTTTTTTTTCACATAAAACTATCATTGCAGAACCAATACCTATAGATATGTCTGAAAATGAGAGAGTTTGTATACTGAACAAAAGAAATTCTATTCTCAGTGTAGTGAAAGCTTATATAGACAATAATCTTGATCCATCAGCAAGAAGCTACGAAACTCCAGGCACTATAGAAGATATTTTGAACACTGTTTCTGTTACAATCAGTGATTATTATGAAGCTTTGTCTGTATCTGAAGATAACGATTTTCAAATACATCTGAAAAGACCTCCTGACTCATGCTTTGTAAACAATTATTTTGCTGTTGGTTTGGAAGCCTGGGAAGCAAATATTGACATCCAGCCAGTGTTTAATCATTACAAGGCTGTATCATATATGTGTGCATATTTCTCTAAGGCAGAAGATGCTACATCTGAAGCCATGAAACAGGCAGCTGAATTAGCAATGTCAGAGTCTACGACGAAAAGAGAGTATATGAAAAAGGTTGCCAGAGCTTATTTAACAAAACGTGAATGTTCTGTTCAAGAAGCCGTTTATCATGCCATGCCACAGTTATGGTTGAGAAAATGCTCACCTGCTGTCATATTTGCAAACAGTAATTTGCCAGAAAATCGGCATCGTGTCTTTTTATCCCAAGAGGAAGTTGAAGCATTGCCACCCGAAAGCACAAATATATATAAGACATCCATGATTGATAGATATATTGACAGACCAAATTCAAGTTTCATGTCAGGAAGGTATAAAGCTTTAGACAAAATGTGTTTTGCTGAATTTCTATCCTGTTATTATGTTGATTATAAACAGACAGATGTTAATGACTGTCAGCCAGAAGTATTAGATTCATGCACTGATGAAAGCAATGGTGTTGCTTCAATATACCATTATCCACAATCTGTACCATTGATGTGTTCAAAGCAAAAACTTAAACGACGAACAATTAAATCAGTTCTGCGCTATCACACACCAAACTGTGATAAGTATCCAGAAAAGTATGCTCATCATTTACTGTTCATGTTTCTTTCTTTTCGATCTGAGTCAGAACTCTTTGCAGATAATGGGTCGTATATGACTAAACTGGCAAGTCAAGATGTTTATGACATTGTTTCCCAAAACCGTCAACACTTCGAGCCATTTAGAGATATTGTTGATGCTGCCTTCAGAGATTTTCATACAAATAGGCCAAATAACCCAGACTCATTTAGTCAACAAGAAGATGATGAGATCACTGAACTTGCACAGTCTCTAAGTGATGATCATGATGGTGAAAACACTGAAACAAGTATTACTAATGAAAGTGTTCCCAGCTCCATAAGTTCACATCCAACCATTTCAATATTAAGTGATATTGATATTAACTCCATGATACGTACTCTTAATGAGAAGCAAATGCAAATTTTTGCAATTGTATATAAATGGGGGAAAGATTATGTAAAGAACTTGAACTGCGCAACACCTCATTTAATTCAGCCCATTCACATATTTCTTACAGGAAATGGAGGCTGTGGAAAATCTCATTTGGTACAGACAATTTACCATTCACTAAACAAGCTATTGTCATATAATACAGATAAATTAGAGAAAGAAAAAGTTTTGTTGCTTGCACCTACTGGTATAGCTGCAATAAATATTAGAGGCTCCACAATTCATTCTGCTTTGAAAATACCTGTGCATGACTTTGGCAAAAATGTTTCAAGGCTAAGTGATAGCAATAGATCAACTTTAAGGCAGTTGCTGTCTGACATTTCTCTTATTATCATTGATGAAATTTCTATGGTGTCAAATTTTCTTCTTTCTTACATCCATCAAAGGCTAGTAGAAATTTTTGGATGCACCAGCGAGATGCCATTTGCAAATAAATCAATTATTGCAGTTGGAGATTTTTATCAACTTCCACCAATAAACTCAAAGCCAGTTTTCTTTCCATTTTATGATCAACTGATCAATTTATCACAGCTTTGGCAGTTGTTTAAAATAGCAGAACTGACTGAGACAGTTATACAACAAAATGACACTGCACTTGTGAATATGTTAAATCGAGCTAGGAAGGCTGCTTTGAATGAAAATGATGAAATATTGTTAAAGTCAAGGATTATTGATAAAAGTAATATTGATTATCCATGGAATGCTTTGCACATATTTGCTGAAAATTCACCTGCTCATAAGCACAATATATTCATGCTTAATTTAATTTCCAGTAAAACATATAATGTTCCAGCAATAGATCACATCCCTAGCAACATTCCAAATTATGAGATTGTTAGGATAAGGAATGCTAATCAAAGCCAGACCTGTGGATTGTCGTCAAATCTTTTGTTAAAAATTGGTGCACGTGTTATGCTGACAAATAACGTTGATATTTCTGACAGACTGATAAATGGGCAAATTGGCACTGTTAAAAAGTTTCAGCTTACAAAAAATGGAACAATAAATAAAATATATGTTAGATTTGATGATCCATTGGCTGGTGCTAAATCTTTTCCATCTGGTAGATATGAAAATGAAAGTAACTGTATTGCAGTTGAGAAAATTGAAGGTAAAATCAAATTGAAACGATCTTCTTTATCCATCACACGTGTTCAATTCCCATTGATGCTAGCTTGGGCATGTACTGTTCATAAAGTCCAAGGACTAACATTGCCAAAGATTGTTGTTTGTTTAGACTTAGAAAAGCAAAAGTCATTTCATTATGGACAGCTGTATGTTGCACTCAGTAGAGTAACTTCCTTTGAAGGCTTATATTTTACTGGAAGTTATGAAAACTCTAAAATTAAATGTGATCAAAAAGTGACTCTTGAGTATGACAGGTTGTACGAAACATCACTTATCGATAATCCATATGAAATACCATCAAAAGGTGCATTAACAATTATTTTGTTGAATGTAAGATCCTTAAAAAGTCATGCTGTTGACATACTAAAATTTCCCAGTATTGCTTTTGCTGACGTAATATTTCTCACAGAAACACAATTAAATCCTTGTGATGATGTAAATGAAATTCAAAATATCTTCAAGGATTTTGAAATATTTTTTTGTAACGATGAAGACAAATTTTCAAGCCTTGCTTGCTGTTACAGGAAAATTGGATTCACAGTCACATGTGAGTTTACGATGAAGGGTGTAATGAAAGTTTGTTTAACAAAAAACAATCCAAAAGACAAACTGACTTTTTTACTGATCTATAGAAAGCAAAGCCAACCTTTTCATATATTCTATGAAGTTCTGACTTATTTTGGGCAACAAAACTCAAAAATTGATGTCATATTAGGAGACTTCAATATTAATGCATCGTTACCTGCAAATAACAACATTTTAAGATTGCTTGCAGACTTTACCTTAATGAACATTTCCCCTACACATATTTCAGGATCAGTTATTGACCATGTTTATGTTAGAAAAAGTCTGCTTAATTCTAACAACATTGTGTCAGATATGATAAATGTTTACTTCTCTGACCATGATGCTATAAGAACAATTTTTGAATTAAAAGATTTACATTGATGTTAAATTCATTCTATATATATATAAAATTGAATAGCTACGAATAAAATGTCTTTCATCGCTGATTGTTATGCAGCATAACACAGTTAACATTGTATATGCAGTTGCTGGCCTTCTTCAACTTGTTGGATTACACTTCTATAAACAATATCTACTTAAATCAATGCATGTTTACATTTCAGTGGAAGATGACTCAATCGCCTTTGAAAAGATCACGACCGATGACTTTTTTAGAACATGCATCACCATCATCACCAGCAAAGTCACCAAAAACTTCCAAATTTGGTAAGTTTACTATGTTATTTTAAATTAATTCAATTTTAATTGTTTATTCACTTTTTAGGTTATATTATGCATCCCAGTTATTTTCTCTATTTTATATAAACTACTTCAGTCATCTTCACCTAATAATGCTTCACTTGTATATTTTCCAAAGAATTGACTGATCAATACACCTCACATTTCCGGTACATATTTTTTGTAGTATATCAATGGTTTTTGTTATGCAGCTTCTTGTGTTAAGGTTTATATTTTTGTCTATCTTTTTCTTACTTTTAACAAACAATGCAATTCTTAGAACTTGGTAACTGCAACAAGAAACGTGTCTTGATGAAAAAAATAATTTTCTTTCTGGGACCGCAAGAAAACTCCAGCAAATTCTGACCTTGTGCCAAAAAATGCAGAAAATAGATTTCTACTGCAAGAATTTGTGCTGTCAATTTTACATTCAATGTAGATTCTCTCCTGTTGCTTTCGTGTAGAACAGATTTTTGCCTTACCTTCCAATAGTTTCATAGTTGAATTAACATACGTTTGCTTGCATATGATGCTCTATTGTATTCTTTTATTAATAATAGTTACAACTTTTTGTGTTTTTTAGAATATGCTGGCTTTGTCACTAATGTTTCTGACGTGCAACGCAGTGGGTCCTCTGGCAATCCCTACTATGATGCCCACATAAAAACATCTGAGAATGACACTAACAGAGTGAGGATCATGATGAAATCAAACCCTGGAGTAAAACGACAACTTTTTATTGACAAGCAGAAAAACTCGCAGCCAATCAAACTGACCAATTTGACAATGGGTAATCTTGGAATTGCATTCTACAATGCTTTCCAAGGGAGCACCATCGAGGATGGTACCAATTTGATAAATTTCAAACCATCAGACGACAGTGCAGTCAGCATTTCGAATCTTGATATGCAAAGCCCAGGATCCATTTTTGCGTTANTCGAGGATGGTACCAATTTGATAAATTTCAAACCATCAGACGACAGTGCAGTCAGCATTTCGAATCTTGATATGCAAAGCCCAGGATCCATTTTTGCGTTAAATGGTGTTATTAGATGGATTGGAGATGTAAAACTCATTGAGGGAAAGAAGAAGAAAGCTGAAGAGCAGTCTGCTGAACCAGCACCAAAACCAGTCAGGGATGCAGTCATTGCTGACATGACAGGCCATATTGTGATATCTCTTTGGGAAGACCTTACAGACATCAAAGAGAACACGTGGTACACATTCTCACATATTGCCACAAAGCAATACAATGGGCTGAAGCTGACAAGCACTAAATTTTCAAAAGCAGAAGAATTTGAGTCAGCTGACACGATCGACTGGGATGATATTCCAGTTGATGAATTCAAAAATGATGACAGCCAACACTCAAAGCCAAAAAATGCAACTGCATGCTGTCCCGATATCAATTCAGTCATAGTTAACACATACCCCGTATGTATCAATGCTAAATGTGCAAGAAAAGTGCACATTGTACCTGGAGGCTCGATTGTTCAGTGTATGTCATGTAACAGGAAGATGTTGGCAAAAAAGTGTCCAATGGCTATTAATTGTCATGTGGATATGGCTGTGGATGGTCAGGAGAAGTCCCTCACAATTTTTGGACCCGAACTTGAGAAGTATTTCAACGAGGACATCATCACATTGTCATCATCAGATTTGGAGACAAGATTCCTTTTGTTGGAACATGTTAACTTCAGTTACAACCACAAAAATGTTGTTACCTCTGTGGATGACCATACACCATAAAACATGTTTAATATTTTATGTAACAGCCATATCATTTCATGATGCAATTACCTAATCAGATAATAGTTAACAAGAACATTTAAAACGAGTATGAACTTTTTGTGTGAAAGAAAGTACTGACCTTCTTTCAACCAATTTTATTGTATACTACTGTATGTTCCAAAGCCAAGTTAAAAACGGATGAATGTTTCAGCCCTTACCATGATGTTTTGATGCTGACACTCAAAATGAAAATTTCCTCATTTTAAGGGTTTCAACTGAGGCAGGGCATTCATTTTCCAGTAACTAATTTCAGCCCTTGCACTGCTGTATTGCTGTTACAAATTCATTGAAAGGTTCAAATTAAGAAATTGGAAAAGAAATCTATTCTCCGCTTATCAGATTTCCTAGAGAATCATTAAGTAAAACCAATACGGCCACGGCCCAACCAGGTCAAANTGGACCCGAACGTGAGAAGTATTTCAACGAAGGACATCATCACATTGTCATCATCAGATTTGGAGACAAGATTGCTTTTGTTGGAACATGTTGACTTCAGTTACAACAACAAAAATGTTGTTACCTCTGTGGATGACCATACACCATAAAACATGTTTAATATTTTATGTAACAGCCATATAATTTCATGATTCAATTACCTAATCAGATAATAGTCAACAAGAACATTTAAAACGAGTATGAACTTTTGTGTGAAAGAAAGTACTGACCTTCTTTCAACCAATTTTATTGTATACTACTGTATGTTCAAAAGCCAAGTTAAAAACGGATGAATGTTTCAGCCCTTACCATGATGTTTTGATGCTGACACTCAAAATGAAAATTTCCTCATTTTAAGGGTTTCAACTGAGGCAGGGCATTCATTTTCCAGTAACTAATTTCAGCCCTTGCACTGCTGTATTGCTGTTACAAATTCATTAAAAGGTTCAAATTAAGAAATTGGAAAAGAAATCTGTTCTCCGCTTATCAGATTTCCTAGCAATCATTAAGTAAAACCAATACGGCCACGGCCCAACCAGGTCAAATTACAAACTACAATATCCTTGATACCAGTTTCAACTGTTAATCTAAATTGGGAAATGATGCCCCCTTGATCACCATGTTCTTTTCGAACTGTTCTAATTTGAATTGTAGAGAGTAGAGTAGACAGTAGATTAAGGGTAGTAATCTATTTTTAATGCAGATTGCTATTACTTTCTTAGATTGTTTTGTATAAGAACATTTCCATTTGTTCTGTTCTCATGTATTTTCACTTAAATTTATAAAATAGAGTTATGTTTACTTTTTAAGCATTTTTTATATGTATTTCAGTAAGTATTGATTTTTACTGGCTGCTAAACGGTTCATAAATTAGCTGGTTTACACCTAGCAATACCTTCATATATAATTAATACCTAATACATTCTATAATATATGTAATGATGTGATATAAATTGCTTTTCTAATCTTTGATATGCATTGTGTTATGTTACATTTCTGAAACATTTTTCTCATTTTTTTCAACATTTCTTACGTGTTGTACCCAACAACTGATCCGCTGTGATTGCCTATCTTATGTTCATTTTTTGCCCAAAATTTATTTCCCCTTCATTTTATAACCTAAATTTCCACTTTCTGTGCAACCAGGCGGTATGCGATAAATATTTACGCAGACAATTTTGACACGAGTTACAATATTCTCTCAAAATAACATTCAGTATGACTGCTGCATTTATATGCCTCCTTCATTTATAAATGATACACTGATAGAACGCAAATCTTCAGATAGCAATATCTCTTGTTTATATCTTAATGTGACGTTAGTAATGTTTACTTTTAAGTCTTTAGCTAAAGTCATAGCAGTAGCATGTGCAGTAGTTTTTTCTGTCGGACTACCTGCCATGAATTTTTTATCACCTACTAGGAAGATGAAGCTATTGTCATTACGATGAAATTTCATTTCAATTTGATTTGACAGACTCATTAATGTATGGTGGGTTGTGAAAGGAAGTTTTGGGTAGAATCTTACATTTAATGTTTTTCCTTGCATTAGACTGTTGTAAAAGTGTAATGTTTTGCGATTTTTTGATGTTGCAGGTTTGATGTTTGCAGGAT
>REGM01001021.1:0-11393 GCA_004194415.1 Aurelia aurita | reverse complement strand
CGTTCTCCTGTCCATTGTCTTCCTCATCGGATGAATTAACACTCGAATACTCCCGAGATGCTGCGAGTTTTCTCCCAGATATCGGGGTGAAGTTCGCCGGTAGCGACACAGTTGAAGAATGAAATCTTCGGTTTCCGCCCGGCGAGCGCGAGTTATGAGAACCTATCGATGATTGTCGGCTGCGTGACTCACCCTCGCTGGCTTTGTTATTAACCCTCAGTTCGGGCTGGATCGAGCTCGAGTAGAAACTTCCGGGAATCGTAAAACCATCGTCAGCAGCCGATAAAAATATCGGTGGGAACCGAGCAAGTGCGGAAATAGTCGATGCTTCTTTTCGCCTCTCGGCAAGCTTCAAATAAGGTACGATTGGTTTGTCGCCTGGTGATTTGCTAGAGCTGAAGAAAGCCCCTGTGTTGTTGTTGTCGGCCTCCTCCGCAGGGCAGCATCTCGTACAAAATTCTCGTATTCGTTTGTAATATCTCGAGATAAGAAGGGTGACAACAGTCGCAAAGAATAAAGCGCCTAAAGATATTGAGACTGCAAGTAATATCTCTTCTCTAATTTTGTCTTTTGAGTGTCCCATGTTGATTGAATTTCTGAAATGAAATCAGAAGAAATCAAATTAAACCCTTAGCGAATATGCAAATAGTAACCGACTTGGATTGAAACAAAATGGTGACCTATGAAAATCGGTCAACTCGGTGTTGTTCCAAGTCGAGATAAAAAAAAGAGCAATGTCTTGATAGACTTATTAACGGAGTCCCTTGTATCCCTGTGCTCTTATTTGAATGATATCGCTTAACTTTACCTGGACTTGCATAAGTCGTCTTGAAGGAATAGGAAAGGTCCTTCCTTTCCTTTCAACATGTTTCAAGACGACTCGTGCAAGCCCAAATTTGACCATATTAGGTCCTCGACCACAAGATCTTGTGGCAGGTCTTCAGCTTGGAAAATTAACAAGCTAAGTTAGTTTGTTAATTTTCCAAGCTGAAAGGAGTTTCGTGTATAAATATTGATGAAATTAAATGAAAATGAAAGAGATGACCCTGCATAGGCGCATTCTCAGATATCACCTTGCAGAAATAAAATGCATAAAAAATATTTTTCGGCAAACAGTTGAAGACGAAAACTTAGCCTAAGTCCAGTAAAGTTCTCAAGGTTGACTGTAGCTTGAATTGCAAGGAATTTGTCGAATCTTGCTAGCTGATCGCTGCCACAAGACTTAAACAAATATCGTGAATAGGTTGTTAGTTAAATTAACAACCTATTCACAATATTTGTTTAAGTAAACAAAAGTACTATAAGTTGCTGCTCTACCAAGGGGTCGTATTTGGGTTCTGCACATTCAAATGTTCAAAAGATACTCTCTAAAACCTGTTTTAAAACGAGCGTTTGATTCTTTCTCTCGAATGTTGTCAGGGATTCTTTCTCTCGAATGTTGTCAGGGATTCTTTCTCTCGAATGTAGTTCACTGTTCCATTACGAGTCCCTGTTGAGCAAGATTTTACAGCAGGGATAAGGGACTCAGGTTATCTGTGTCGTTAATGATAAAGCGCAGAAATGGAAGGTGATTAACTTGCTGCTAAAATTAGCAACTTGCAGCTTAAAAGTCAGACGTGTTTAGTTTTTTTTTACTAGTTATGTGACTTAAAAACCAGCTACAGTGAAACAACACCTGCAAGATTATTACACGAGATTATCGGGTGGGTTTGTTCCAAATGTGGTCCATATGATCTGGTCAAAATCTAAATTGTACCTATAGTCCTCCACCAAGAGTCGCCATCATGAAACAATCTTGGCTGGCCTAAAGCAGGATCTTTTGGAAAATACTCTGGGCTTGGCAGGGCATGTTTCATGTCCATGCGGCAAAGATGGATCAATTCGGCATTTTTCGTCGTTTGCCCCAACCCGGCAGAAAACTGGGAGAATTGGAACTGGAAGATTGTTTCATGATGGCGACTCTTGGTGGAGGACTGTAGGTACAATTTAGATTTTGACCAGATCATATGGACCACATTTGGAACAAACCCACCCGATAATCTCGTGTAATAATCTTGCAGGTGTTGTTTCACTGTAGCTGGTTTTTAAGTCACATAACTAGTTAAAAAAAACTAAACACGTCTGACTTTTAAGCTGCAAGTTGCTACTTTTAGCAACAAGTTAATCACCTTCCATTTCTGCGCTTTATCATCAACGACACTAGATAACCCGAGTCCCTTATCCCTGCTGTAAAATCTTGCTCAACAGGGACTCGTAATGGAACAGTGAACTACATTCGAGAGAAAGAATCCCTGACAACATTCGAGAGAAAGAATCCCTGACNTCCCTGAAAATCTCTAAAAACAATTTGTTCTTACCAGAAGCTCGTCCATTTAAATAAAGCCGAAAGTGTAATTAATTTTCCAAAAGAAGGGATTTTCTCTTTCCCTCCAAAGGATTCTTACTAGATGGCCTGATTCGTTGCTTTTGCTCCAAACTTTATTGAATTTATTTTCCCTCTTCGCTCAAACTACGACTCATTTGTATCATCAGATTTTTGGGGCGGCGATAATTGTCGATGGCATGTTTGGAGGTTGTTCTTCAGTATTTTGCGAAAAAGTCTCGGAGCAGTGTTGAAAAAAATATCTTGCATTTGCGTGCATTTTGCTTTGATATTCAAGCAAGCATGGCTGGTATTATCAATGCTATCAAAGTTAAAGATTTGCAGAGACTTTTGTCTTAAGACCTTAGGACGTTATTGTTTGTGTTAACAATGCCTTTCTAAGGTATAAATTCCGTTTCCCTGGTTTTGAATATTCTGAGCATGAGTCCTTGCTGAGTGGCAGTGGGTGGTTGTTGTTGTAGTTGTATAGCCAAGCAAAAAGCCCTTGTCGTAAGTCTAGATTCTTACTAACAGTGAACAAGATAGATACTTCTAAATGTGATTTCGTCGTGTGGGTCGGGTAGGCGATTATATTATTGGAATATCTCCAAGGTTAAAACAACGAATGCATTAGTTTCTATAAAGCAAGTACTGTACATAGTATAAGAATGTATCCCCTTGAAGCAACTTGGGGGTGGTAGGATGTGACTTCATAATCTATCTGAGGGCGTCGTTTCTACACCTTATCGACAAAGAACAACTAGAACACCATGCACAACACTTTATTACATTTGTATCATTGCATTCATAAAATAAACATATTGCTTGAAACAAAAGTAATAGTATTTTGATCAGTAATTCGTTTCAAAATGCAGTAACCAACGTTTTGTTTTTGATACCAAAAATGTTTGAAAGAAAGGTGGGCCTTATTTTCATAGATACAGCAACAGAGAAAAACATCGGTTGCTACTTTATAACAGTGAAAGAATGAACGGCGTGGTAGAAAGTTAAAATGTAACAGATTTCCTCTTTGTTTCATTACCTCCTGCGTGGTTGAGTGGGTTAGTGTTTTCGCAAGGTTATGGCACGGGCAATGGAACACCTGTTGGTGGGCTTGGCCTCATCCTATTCTCTCTATCGAGTGCCCTCTCTCTAACGAGCGTCCTTCTTCAGTCAAAGCATGGGCATTAGGACACCTGTCGATGGTTTTACTCTTCAGGGGTTCTATTGTGTTTGAAGGGTAGCATTAGCGAGGGTTTGAAAATCAAGTACTGGGCCTAGATAATGTGAATTTTGTGTATCTATCAGCATGGTTTTACAAAGAGCCATATTCTTCTTTTCCCTGAAGAATCTAAATTTCCCACTAAGTTAGTTTCACCAAACTTCATTGCCTTGGTCCTTCTTGCAAAGAGTCAAGGGAGGGAGATCTCGTATCTGATCCTTTGAACTCAAATGAACAGCCCAAATTTGAAAACAATTATATCACTTTTTCAAACTCTGGTGAAGCCTGGGGACAGTGTCCCTCCTTTCCTGAATTTAATTCCTTGCTTGGTAGATGTAATATTTACACATATTGGGGAGGGTGGGAAGGCAAAGCAAAACCTTGCTAAATGGATCCAAAATACTGATTAATCGGACAATTTCCTGTGATCAATGTCAGACGAAAATATTTCCACTGACCATATGAAAACAGTTTAGTGGCCTCCCTGATTGGCTAATTTCCATATTAGGACTCTATTTTCCAATGTTTTACATTTACTACATGTCCTAATCTAAAGGGTCAGTGTAATGGTAATTCCCACTGTTGACTGTTCCATCAACAAATTGTTATAATATGGGGGAGGTCGATTGGGTAGTACAGGGGGGGGGGGGGCTATTATAGTATAAGGCTGTCAGGTGAGTATTTAATTTAATTATTGAACTCCATCTCAATTTGGAGGTGGGATCTGCGGAAGCGCAAAATTACCCATGCATAAAACTTTGACTGATGCTAGTCGCGGACATTTTTCACTTGACATCTAATTTGAGACAAGACCATAGTGTTATAGTGTTCCTTTTGTGTTTATTATATGTAGGTTGACTTAGTTTTGTGTAAAATGCAATGGGGTTGTCATCGTCTTTTGCTCCCCGGCCCGGCCGGGGTATCGTCTTTGTAGTGTCGTTAACTATTTTATAAGTAATGTAGTTAGTAAATTTGTCCTGTAAATTTTTATTGGAAAGTATAAAAAGGCTGTTGCCTGCCGTTGCAATTATATAATTCTAAATTTATAATTTCTGTAGCAAAACAGCTGGACACAATTCGCAAATGTGAAAAGTCTCACCTTTAGAGCTCTCTTGTAAATTTTATTTGGTTTCAATTAGTTCCAACGGCAATCTTGAATTTCTGCATTTTTGATGTGGTTGTACTCGTTTCCGGGTGGGCCCGGGTGCGATCAAACATTTTTCTGAGCGTGCACAAAAGTAATTGGCCTAACTTGTAAACTCACCATAACTCTACAGTATCTTCCCTCTTCAGATAAAGCCCAGCAATCCACTTGAAATCCAGCTTCGTCTACACCACGTTAAAATCTGTTGTCTTGAGTCTCGAATTTACATCAACTGGTGGTGTTCGAAAGCATGCTAAAAACAACACAGCACATTGCAATTCTCTGGTGCTCTCTTGTCATTTCATGTGACATATTTCACAATAAATCTCTTTGTATTTGCCATCTCTCCGTCGAATTACAGTACGTCCCACATTTTGACCACACATTCAGAGCTAAAATCACTCACAAACTCTGATTGTTGCGATCAAAGTGAAGGCATTTTCTCTCAAATATTTTTTGTTTGCGAAGGCGTAATGTTGGATACATTTGAAAACAGAAGAAAATTGTGAAAGGGTGTTTAGTTCAATTGCTGTAACGCAGTTCTTTGTATTGTTCGGCGTTTGACCTTTATTTTGTCAACAATTAGATCAAAAAGACAGATTTGATGACTGCTCAACCGCTAAATCCTATTCTCTTGGATTTGTCAACACAATAAGTGGGAAATCGCCTACACAATAAGCATCTATGGCATGGGCGAGAGGATACATTGGGTTCCACAATTTTGTAGCCTGCGCTGCGTGTAGGGGTGTTCTCTTGAGTCTCGAATTTACATCAACTGGTGGTGTTCGAAAGCATGCTAAAAACAACACAGCACATTGCAATTCTCTGGTGCTCTCTTGTCATTTCATGTGACATATTTCACAATAAATCTCTTTGTATTTGCCATCTCTCCGTCGAATTACAGTACGTCCCACATTTTGACCACACATTCAGAGCTAAAACCACTCACAAACTCTGATTGTTGCGATCAAAGTGAAGGCATTTTCTCTCAAATATTTTTTGTTTGCGAAGGCGAAGGCGTAATGTTGGATACATTTGAAAACAGAAGAAAATTGTGAAAGGGTGTTTAGTTCAATTGCAGTAACGCAGTTCTTTGTATTGTTCGGCGTTTGACCTTTATTTTGTCAACAATTAGATCAAAAAGACAGATTTGATGACTGCTCAACCGCTAAATCCTATTCTCTTGGATTTGTCAACACAATAAATGGGAAATCGCCTACACAATAAGCATCTATGGCACGGGCGAGAGGATACATTGGGTTCCACAATTTTGTAGCCTGCGCTGCGTGTAGGGGCGCAGGACAACTTTGTAGCCCTTTGTAGCGATCAGACGATTATGCCAAACGCCAGGAAAATAATAGTTGTATTCAATATAATCAAATTTCAATTAATATCTATTGCTTTTACGCTATTTTTACACCAGTGCGCCGAGAAAATTACTTTCCACGACGCCTAAGATCTTCAGCCCCAAATGGATGGAATGCTCCGTCAAAATATGTGACGGGCACTTTCGGGATTACAATATTCAATTATCTGTTCTCCAATCTACCTCATATTATTTTTGAACTGGTTCAGCTGTAATCTTTGTTTAGTATTTTGTGTTAATCATCTTATGTTATAATGTAATGTACCTTTAGCTGACTATGTATCATATGATCAGTGTCATATGGTATGATATAGCGTCCATGAATAAATAAAAAATAAAAAACTTACCGTCCTATTGTTGGGAGCTTTGATTACCGTCCATTGCTTAGATTTTCAATTCATAGCCATTGGGACTGTTTACAGCCATTTCTATAAGAAACATGGCTCAGTAGGGTTTCTTAATTGTGGGCCTAATTCTTAAAGTAAAAGTTTTTTCCGTTTATTCATTAGTTATCTCAATTTTTCAAACGATGCAAGTTTTTTACTCATCTGGCATACAGACAGTACCACCTGGTAACACATTGCCATGGAGATGGGCCACACGAGATGATTTCAGTAGCAAGGAGTTCAAAGTAAACCTATATGGCAACTGCATGCCAAAGAGGATGTGATGCTGGATTGCTGGGTTTCATTTATTTGCAACCAAAGAAAATATTGCTACCTATCATTCTTTCAAAGGTGTACAGTTGTGAGCGAAACTTTTCCTCCAAGAATCCACAATACAATGCAGCAACAAGGTTTGTCCTGTCCTAGGAAGTTAACGATTACAAGTTCTTTTAACACCGTTAAACCAGGGCCGTCGAGAGCCAGCTCGGGCCCTGGAGTGATTTATGGAATGGGGCCCGAAGAGAGGGGTTTGGGGGCGGAGCCCCCAAGAAAATTTTCCGTGACTACGCCCTTCAGACTCTCGGAAAATGAGGGAAACGCCCTTTTTAGGGATAATAGTTTAACAAAAATTGCTTAAACATTTCCATGTCAAGGTTATAAAAATGGTATTGATGAATCAAGGACATCGTTTTGCATAGGCGCAGGAGGCAGGAGTCTGGGTGGTGAAAAATTGATAAAAATCGGCCATATTCGGGCAAAAATCCGCCTTAAGGCGGGCAAAATTTTCATAAAGAATTGATTTTTTATCGGGCAGTCCTCCCCAGTTTTTATCTTCCCGCACGCTTATGTCGTTTTGTGTTAGTTAGATAAAAATATCAATACTTCGGTTTCTAACACTCAAAACAATAATAATTTACAGGCTCTCTTGCAACTTCTTTCTCGATGCTCAACCCTGCGAGATATGTAAGCCTGTCCTGAGTCATTGTACTTCACATAAAGTTTTAGATGAGCTTGAGCTTGCCGAAGGAACGCTCTGCAGATGCAGCTGTCACAGGCAAGGCAAAAACTATTCTGAGAGCATTTTAAAGTTAAATTTTTTATTTGCTTCCGAGTATTTGACCCTCATTTTTATGAGGTGACAACTTTCAAAAGAGGGCATTGTCACAACACTTTTAAGGCAGATAGATTGTCATAAAAATGCCCTATAAAGAGATTCTATAACAATAATAAATTTTTATGATTGAGACTTTTACGGGCCCCTCCGAGGCCCGGGCCCCGGACCTTTTACCCCCCTACCCCCCCTCTCGACGCTCCTGCTAGCTACCAGGAATCATTCGCTTCGTATGCGATTGTCGTAGCCTTCCCCCCTTTGGTAATATTTGTAGCAGGATGTGCCACTGAATAGGGATCGTCTTTAATGAGTTTGCTCCCAAACTGGGTATCTTTTTTCACTAATAGTGCTTCCAAAAGGGTGTATAACTTTGATGTAATTGCTCTCGTACATGATTATAATAAGTGCTTTGCATTTTACTTTTGTGTTGTTGGGAATTTGCTTCCAGACAGGGTAATTGACTTGGAAAAAATTGCTCCCACACAGGTTAAGAGTTTTTTTTGCAGAGGCAGACCTACGTACATTGTGAGGTCAAATGGCCCCGGGCCCTTTTCTTGTTGTCGTATCCCTGGAACCCCTGAAGCAGCTCCAACCTCGCAATTTTTTCAATTTGGTGAATGCTTCCTCGGCAAACGTGCCCTTCGAAAGTTTGCTATTTTTATCTTCCAGCGAGCCTAAACAATGCAAGAAATACAAGCTACAAAATCGCAAGCTTCAACTAAAAGTTCAATAGAGTTTACAATATTCTAAATATAACAACCTTTGCTTTTATTCAAGATGCAAATTTCAATATTTGTTTCAAGTATTCTCTAGGAATCGCAGTTTGTAATTCATGTAGTGTCAACCATCTTGAGTCGTTGTTAAATTCAGGAAAGCCATCTTTGTTTTGTTGTATTATTGCTTTATAGAAGAACACCTTTAGAATGAAAACGAGAAAATTATCAGTAGGTAAACTAAACCTGGGGGGTTCCCTAAGTAACTAGTTATTCGCCATTAAAAATTAAATTTACAGCCTAAGTTAAAAACAAGTTATAACAATTAGAAATTTTTTAAATTACAACGATGACAGGCCCATCGAGCAAGCGCAAATTTTAATCTGAAGCAGTAAATTTGCTCCGACCAAAATCAAACTAGTCGTCTTTCTCAGTCATAAATATGAACAGATTGAATGGATCAGTTTACACCAAATTTAGACAACGTTAAAAGTCCTAGTGGTCGCGGTTTCTGATCACGATTAACACCATTAACACCCTCATCGTGATCAGACGCTCCTAGTTTACAACAGGGACCAGAGAGCGCAGAGTGTTTCAAATGTGGAGGGCCGAAGAGGTATTATTTGTCCTAGATAAGAACCAAAAGAAATGAATTCAATGGGAAAATGAAAGATGTTACAAAAAGTGCATGGCTTTAGCCAGCCCCCCTCAGTATAGCTCCGCGGTCCCTGGTTTATAAGAAAAACTTTACTTCTATTGATTTTGCAAATTGCGTTTTGTAACGGAACCGTTAGCTAAATATTACCGTCTGACACTGGTTATAGCAAATAGTAAGATAAGATCTAACCTGGGTGCCAGTAAGATAAGATCCGACAGATAAGAAACGAAAATAAACACAGTTCACTAATTTTGAAATTTACAGAGGGCCCACTAAAATTGTCCTTTGGTCATGAATGAGAAAAGTTTGTGTATGGTACAGAACTCGAAAATGGCGTTGAGAAAAACTACGTTGAGATTCGTCGTTTTAAGTTCTACCGGGCGAGTCAGAAAAACCGTCGGGTGTTTGCCAATTTTTATTGATGCAGTTTAATTTGCAAATTCGTTTCTTTAAAGCTTATTGCATAGAAGAAACGGCTAACTTAGATATGAAAATTTGTTTGGTTGAAATCGGTCTTTCCGTTCCAGAATTACGAGCGATTTTAGTGAAATGGTGTTTCTCAAGATTGATAAAATAGGCCTTCAATTAGATTCATATTCATGCACGCATGACCTTCTAAACCATGAAAAACATGTTGCTTCCCTACCAAAAAATTGACACAACACATGCATTGTGTTAGAGCACAAAAGGAAAAACTCATGTTAGGTATGTTGAATCCCTTGGGGACTAGTCATTTAAATTGTCACTGTTAGCAAGCTGAACATTCTTTTACTAGCGATACTTGTCACCAAAATGGCTATATCACATACTCGCAAATAAATACGGAAAGAAATGACCAATTTTAACAAACTAAATTTCTATAACTAATTCAACCTTTCTTCTGCAATATAAAACTGCAACACTCCCGATGTGACTTGATTTTCACCAGAATATTGCTTGCTAAACGCCCCATGTTTTTTTCTGACTCACCCGGTACATCACACGAAGACTTTTCTTATTCTATTGATTTGTTAAAATGAAAAATTAAAGGCACAGCAAATTTTAATGAGGTTGATACTACTTCTCCAAATATATTTTTCTTGGAGTTGATCAACCTTCAACTTGAGACTTTCCCCGCACATTCTATGAGAAAAATGGTTTTCTGTCCAAAAGCAGAGGACACAATTTTAAATCTCTTCAGGGCAAATACCTATTGGTATCTTCAAGCTCTAAGGATTCTAGCAAACAATTTCAGGAATTTTATATGAAATTTATGAGGCGTTAAAAGAGATACATTTATGAATATCTCTGAAGTTCATGAAAAGGGATGAATTAGATATCTAAATCTGGATAACAGCTAAGAATCTCTTTGAATCCCAAGTTCCAGTAATTCTCGAATAATGTATCACAAAACATCTTAGCCTCAGATAGACAGTAATACCGCATTCACACCGACACAGTTAAACCAGCTTTATCTAAACCAGGTTAAATTTCAACCAATCAAATCCATTCGATTTGCTGGATTGACCAATTAGAAGGCCCCATTCGATAAACTGGTTTAGTTTAAGCTGGTTTGACTTGCAAGTGTGAATGGAGTCTAAGATTGATCTCTGATTAACTAGAAATATGTCAAAAAAAAGATAATGATTTCACCTTTTTGCCCTGTACATCACTTTCTTCTCTGGTCTTTGAATCAACCTCTTCGGTGTAAATGCCTGAAGGTGCATTGCTTAGCATTAGAGTTGTGACCTCATTTTCAGATTGAGACTTGATCAACCGTTCAACAGCCTATTAAAAAAAGAGATTGTTTAGTTAAACATGAAAAATTATAGCAAGAAGAAACAGGTTTGGACGTTAATAACATAATAGATTTAATATCTAAAAGTCTGTTCTCTTCGACTGTACATTTTTTTATACTTCTTGAGACAGAACATCTATAATTTTTCTTAACTGGTAATCCAAAAATGTATTCACAATTTTGGGCACACTTTCACTCTACCATCTTAACTGTTGCCCCCTGGGCAAACGGCCCTTCGTCTTTAGGCTGTATTTGCCCCTGAACAGACAAATGCATCTTGCTTTCTTCTATCATTTTGACAACCTAAACAAATATTTTGTATCTGTCTTTGAACCACGTTTGTGCACGATATCATTTCTTCAAACTTAGGATTTTTCAAACATCTACTTCTATAACAAATCCTTTATGAATCATGACCAGTGCTGGAAAACACATGCGAAATCATGAAGAAATCTCGCAAGAAGGCTCCAATTTTAGAACAAAATAAAAATGCTGTATTACTAGAAGGGTAAAAAAGAAGGAACAGGAAGGAGAGGGAAGGAAAGGAAAAAGAAAAGGAGTCCGCAACAGAAGAAGTGGAAAGAAATGTCAACTGTGAAGGAAAGTTGGAGTCAGGTGAGAGGGCAAAGGAGACAATTACTGCAAAATCCACAC
>REGM01000102.1:1053766-1076354 GCA_004194415.1 Aurelia aurita | reverse complement strand
TTGTGTGCGGCCAAGGCTAAAAAATGCGAAAGTTTTTGTTCTTTCGCATGCACAGCAAACTTTCCAGTCTGGCAACCATAATATTGGTCAAATTGCAAAAGACTTTGAGGCTCTGTCGCAGACTCTGCAGGATGACTCAGCCTTAGAGCTTATAATCGCAAACAGCCACAAAAGATTTTCAGAGGAAGTTCTAGCACAAAGTTGATTTTTGTTCAATTTTGTTTTGAAGCATTCATGTCGCAATAGTTTGCAGGATATGTGGACTATGTAGCATCTCCTTGCAACACTACTTCTCTTATAGTATATACACTGGATAAACCCATTATTTTTTTTACAAAAATACTTATATTCCTGTGCCTAGAAAATTTAGTTTGGCTCTTATTTGAAAATGGTAATCAGAAAGCCCACTTGATTTGAGTTTTTTAAACAAAATGAATAAACAAATTCTTCTTGCCCACAAAGAATCGGTTTTTTAGCCTTAACACAAAAGCTTCCAACAAAATAGGGTTAAGAGATGGCTTGTTAAACAAAATGACCAAGAAAGAAATATTTCTCTCATTTTGTGTACTCTTTAACTGGAACTCGATATATATTATGAAACTGTTGCTGACAGTCGGCAGGCAAAATTCCCTTCTAGTGTTATTAAATCTCAATTAAATTCTTATCATTTCCTTTGTGTTTCAGTACATCTTTGACCATCAAGCTTTTGACAAACCGTTCTTCACAACATACACAAAGACAATATTATTTATGTCATATTTCATTGGGTTCCTGTTCTACAAACCATGGCAACTTCAATGTGGCTTATACATCATGCAGACAGCTCCCAGAACTGTGAAGAAGAAGAAACATGGTGGCTCAAGAGAGGTACTTTTTTCAAGTTTCTACTACCAGGGCCGCTGAGAGCCTGCGAGCCCTGGAGTGAGTTTCATGACGGGGCCCCAAAGAAAATTTTTCGTCACCATGCCCTTTATACTCCAGGAAAATGAAGGAAACAACCTTTTTGAGTAATAATGATTTTTGAAAAATTGTTCAAATTTCCATGTCAAGATCTAACAAAATGTATGCACATATAAATCAAAGGATTCTTATTCATCAGTGAAATAAAATTATCAATAAGAAATTTGTTTACACTTAAAACAATCCTTCACTCATCATGTCCTATCAATACTACAGATCCGTCAGCCCAGCCTATCCTAAGTCACACTGTCCTCCTCCTAAAGTTTTTGGAATAAATGCTATGCAACGCAACTGTCATAGGCAAGCTACAAAATATGATGCAGTATATTTCATATTTCATATATTTATCTAAGGGGGAGGGTAGCCCTTCAGCACAAGTGCTGGTTTAAAGTGATTTACTTGTCAAGTGAGGGCAAGGTCGCAAACATTCAAGGTGATAAATTGTCATGAAAATATGTTGCTCTTTCATTTTTTTGGCGATAATCAATATGGCCCAATATATAGGTACAGAATTTTTACGGGCCCCTTCGGAGCCGGAGTCCCAGACCTTTTACCCCCTCAAACCCCCCTATTGGCGCTCCTGTCTACTACAGAATGCAGTATGTCCTAGGTTCATTAAAATGACAAGGATTGTTCGGAATATTCTGGAATTTTTCACCTTCTGGGAAGAAACCCTGAGAAATTTGAAAGACTGTCAAAAATTAAACAAGAATTCTTACGAATTTTCTTAAAATTCTCATAAATCCTTATGCAAGATACCAGGCCTAGTTTGATGATTGAATTGTTGTCTTTGTCTTATTAAACAAATTATCTTCAAAATAGACATATCGAATCAGGACATGTTGTACAAGACAGAATCAACTAAAAGTTGTAGGAAACCTAAGTTTCAAATGGTTGAATCTTGATATGTCAGAATGAAATGAAAACTACCCCTTATCATGAAATGGAACTGTCATTTCATTGATACAGTGCAGGCCATGCGTTCAGTAAAAACACGAGACTCCTTAAAGGAATTCTTCACATTCTGATAAGAATTCTTGGGATGTTTAATGTATCAAAGGCTTTAATAATTTTGGGGAGAATTCTCCGTAACTTAAGTTTGTTCATAATATTTGAATGTATAAAATTCTAGAACGTCCAAAGAAGTGCATCAACTGACTCTGAACCAGATGAAAGAACCAAGATAAACCCAGCATTGATGTCATTGAATGGCTCAAATTTTTCGTCAAGATCAAGCTCACCAGTTCCAAGTAATTTTTTGGTAAGTGTGCACCATGAGGTGACCATCTCTAAAATCAAATTATTTCCTTTTCACAATCACCATAATTCACAACATCCATGTGCAGGGTGTCCCAAGAACCTTGTTTGATTTTTGTAAGTATATAATCTTGCAAATCCATTGGAAATTAACCAAAATACGAGCTTTTCAAGATCATGTTTGTGTAGAAACTGAAACCAGAGACCCCTCGACCGTTTTGTCATAAGGAAAATGTCATTTGTGTGGTTAATCACACGTATAGTGTCATTTCTCAGTAGGTTAACTTATTTCATGTATGTGCCAATGTGTGTATCAATGTGTGTGTGTGTGATGACATGCATTCAATGTCGAATACTGCCTCAGTGACTTGATGTAGGAAAAAGCTCTAAAATTGACGTATAAGAATGTTATTCAATGCCATTTCTCATTAATAGAGCAAACAAAATAGAGTTTGGAACGTAGTTTAATTTCTGTAACTATTATCAAAATTCACGAAGAATTCAAATATCCAAAAAACATTAAATCAAAACTCCACCAATAAGACAGTGAGTCATTTCCAACTTTGTTCAGCAGAATTCTGCCAAGTATTCATGTGCTTGGAAACTTTTAGAAATAGTACAATTTATTGAAAAACCTTTCCAAATCCCATTTGGTTTACTCAGAAATATGCAAGAAACAAATCAGAAATCAAAATGTTGTGTATGAATTCTTTCTTTGTAAGCAAGGACTTTCAGTTTTATTGACAATATTCCTCTTTTGCTAACAGACGGATCCATCATATGAAAATATGACAGACGACGAAGCAAGTATGACTGGCAGTGAAATTGATGTTGCTGACAGAGGTATGTAAAGCACTCATGGATAAAGCCATCCCATCATTCTTTTCACCCCTAAATTTGACAAACATTATCACTTTAAGGGAATGAACGGAGCTAAGTGGAGTAATCTATAAATAGGACAAAGAAAATGCCAACACACACCATTGTTTCTTTAGCTACACTTTATCCACGCACGTGCCAAGATCCTCAAATACAATAGGCTAATTATGGACCCCTTCTGCGTGGGACTTTTATCTCCGTTGATTCTCTTTAAGCTGGCACCAGCTTTTACCTGTCACAAAAATTAACTAGTACACGTACCATAGTTTATGTATCGTAAAGTAAAAGATTAATCTTAAGTCAGTTCTTACTTTTAATGTTTAGGTACTGTAGTTCGATAGAGGTTCCTAGTGTCCAATAACGGAGGCTTGATTTTGTCAGTTGTGACTTAACATTCATTTGTTTCCTAATGCCAGAAGTTTTAACTGGCTGGAACGAAACTTAAATAACCAATGAAGAAAATGCCACATTGTTTGTCGTAATCAATGATCAAAGTTCTGATATAAAGTCGTCTAAAACTAGAGACCAAAGAAATTAGCAAGGCAGTTGCCTTTAATCAGTTGAAGTCGTCTCAAATTAACTTATTTTTAATCAACTGCATTTAGCAATTAATTGATGCTCCCTTTCGTAGTTAAATGGTCGTTTCAAATTCAACCCAGTTATTGTTAATTGCGATTGCATTTCTTGTTCTCTTCTACTTTTAGCAAGAAGACGTGTAACATTCAACAAAATCCGAGAGATTAGACATCTTTCAGGTAAGTTTATATCGTATATATATATTATATATCCTATGCCGTTTTAAGCATTTTACAGATAGAAATTATCGATTGTTATTGAAGTTTATATCGTACTTTGAGATTGGTTATAAATTTTTTGTTTTATTTATAAATTGGTCACAAAAAGAAAATTTAGAGAGTGGTAACATAATCAAGTGTTTGTGATTTTCAAATAGTTTCACTTTTTATTGGGTCACCTGGTAGTATTTCAAATTTCTGCTCTGTTTTTAAATTCACGGTGTCAATAACTTTCATAATTTTCATAAACGATAATGAGTATCTTGTTTAAAGCACTGCTAACAGGTCTGAATGTAAGACCACAACTTGGTACCGGGTGTCCCAAAAAACTGTATATAAGGTTGAAAAATTCTCACACCAAGAGTTTTCGCTAAATTGCCCCAAAATCATTTTTATGTTAGTCATCAGTGGCTATATTAAATGTTNGGTAACATAATCAAGTGTTTGTGATTTTCAAATAGTTTCACTTTTTATTGGGTCACCTGGTAGTATTTCAAATTTCTGCTCTGTTTTTAAATTCACGGTGTCAATAACTTTCATAATTTTCATAAACGATAATGAGTATCTTGTTTAAAGCACTGCTAACAGGTCTGAATGTAAGACCACAACTTGGTACCGGGTGTCCCAAAAAACTGTATATAAGGTTGAAAAATTCTCACACCAAGAGTTTTCGCTAAATTGCCCCAAAATCATTTTTATGTTAGTCATCAGTGGCTATATTAAATGTTGGCATTTTTCTTGTAATTGTCGGCAACTTGGTTGTAGAGCGATAAATCAGCAACTGTAAAATTTCCTCTCAGGCCCAAACCAGAGCTTCCAATAGAGAAGAGATAACGATACCAAGGGAGGCAGCAGCATGTCAGCCCTCGAAATCCAAAATAAATATGCCTTATGATTTCCAATGATTAGAAATGAGAGAAAACAACTCTCAAGAGAAAATCATATTATATTATCATTAATCAAGAGCTCTCTGTACATTTGCTTCCAATGAAAAATGCAATTCAAACAATGACAGATTGATTGCAGTAACATTAAAGAATTGCTTTGACAAATAACGAACAAAAATACAATTTCTCCAGAAAGTATTTGATTTAGTTTCTTTTAGTTATTACTTTATTAAAAATGTTTCAATTGAACGAGGGTTGCCATGCTTCTGCCTTCCCTGGTATCGTTAGTTCTTCTCTACTGGAAGCTCTGGTTTGGGCCTAAGAGCAAATTCTGTGTTTGCTTATTGATAGCTCCACTACCAAGTTACCGATAATGCTGAGAAAAATACCAAAATATAATTTAGTCATTGAGGGTTAACATAAAAATAACTGTTCGCTAATTTGGTTTAAAATCTTGGCATCATGATTTTTCAAATTTGTATACAGTTTGTTGGGACACCCGGTACATGTTATCTTTTTTCAGATAAAGATGCAGAGGCTGCTCTTCTTGCAAGATTATCTTATTCAAGTTTAGAAGATCTACAAGAAGTATTGAATATAATCAGCAATAGAGTTCCTTTGACAGATACAATACGACTTGCTTTGGCGTTCTGTGTATTGGTAAGTAAGGACTTTTATTCACTTTGATTCACTCAATAACATGATGTAAGTACTGAAGAATAAAATATATTCTTCCGCTCGTGCAAAAATTCGCGTTTGGCCTTTTTGTTTAGTAGAAAACTAGAAAACCGGATTCGAATGACCGATTCTTCTGGCAAATAATGGAGAATAAATCCAATCTCTATTGTTTAGACTTCGAATATTGAGGATTTACCAGATTGAACTTCGCGTTCCAAGCCTCAAATCTGAGAACGTAAAAATGTCTATTCTTTCAAACACAGGCGTAAAATCTTTAATCAAGATTACTCAAATGGTTATTTTTTGTTTGATGGCTTGAAAGGAACTTCGGGCACTTTGCTATTATTATTTATTGGCAATTTTTGGTGTCTTGGTTATTTTCGGAATTATTTGATGCCCTGGGTTCAAGACCCAACCAGAAATCCGTTATTTTTTAGGTTATTGGTGGTAGTTGGAAAATTTGAATAAAGCAGCTTGTGTTCTTAAGAAGGCGAGGATATAGCGATACGGTTTACTTGCAACAAGGAAAAAAAGCGTACCGAGTCCACTATCTTATGGGTTACTGGAGAGTCTAGCACCCAGGCTTCAGGGTAATTAAACAATAAACAAATGGACGATGATTGGAAAATCTGACAACAGTANAGCACCCAGGCTTCAGGGTAATTAAACACTAAAAAATTGTCAAAGATTGGAAAATCTGACAACAGTAGCTTGTGCTCTTAAGGTGGCAAAGGATATAGCGATACTTTTCGCTTGTAACAAGAAAAGAAGGGGTACCCAGCTAGAAATTCACTATTTTTGAGTTTCTGGTGGGTCTGGCACCCAGGGTAACTAAACACAACAGGAATCAATAGTAATTAGTAAATCTGACACGGGCAGCTTGTGCTGTTGAGACTGCAAGGCTGTAGCAATACTTTTTATGCTAAGAAACAGATGTCGCATGCTTTTGAAATTTTAAGCAGGTGCTCGGGGACAGCGCTTTGCGTTTGAAGAACGCTGCGAGACGTAATAGCAGTGTCCATTCATCCCTTTATATGTCGTACTTGTTCGAGGAAGTCCCTGTAGCGGTTATTTAGATTACTCATTAGTGATTAGGCCCTCATTTAGAGAAACGCTTTTAAAACTCTACCCTGGGTTCAGAGGTTATTGGTTGGTCTTGAACCAACTCAATCTTGAACCCAGTGTAATTAAACACTAAACAAATCAACATTAATTGGCAAATTTGACAAATATAGGTTGTATTCTTACGAAGGTAAGGCTATAGCGATACTTTTCGATTGCAACAAGAAAAGAAATTCCCAATTTTTGGGTTTCTGGTGAGCTTCGCACCCAGGGTAACTAAAAACAACAAGAATCAATAGAGTTGGTAAGTTTGACACAGGTAGCTTGTCCTGAAGAAGATGAGGCTATAACGATAGCTTTTGCTTGCAACAAGTACAGCGTTCAAGAACAGAAGATTTCTGCGATGCAAGCACAAGCCTACTCTAGTCTTTCTAAATGGAATTTTCTGTGTGTTCCTTTTTTCGTTTATCCGTATTTTCAGACGGAACGTAAAGCTATCCATCCTCTTCTTAGCGCATTATGTTACTCTCCTCCGCGATGTTTCTTTATTTATTCCGCATGTTCCGCAGTTCCATGATCCGTGATTAGCATTATGTTCTAAATTTACATTCAATTAATAGATTTGACAGGGCTTCTTTCTATTCGCTCACCAGTTTATTTCTGGACATTTTAAAATAGGACAGACACACATAACTTGTAACTTGGAGACTGCTGCAAACGCTGTTGCAGCTAGTGACTAATGAACTTGTGCCAAACTTTCATTATGAAGCATTGTTGCATCATTAACATAGACATCATTCGATATATCTTGTCTGCCAGTCGTTTGTATCTCATCATGATTTTCTTCATTTATTTCAGTGGATGTGTGGATCATTTTTCTATCAAGAAGCACTAGCACATACTTCTGCTGCTGCTACCAATATTTTATCGTCGACGTCGGGTAAATCCAGATTAATCCTGTTTGTGAAACTTGCTGCCTAATTGAAGTGGCCTGGTGGCCAAAAGTGTGGCCAGTTTTTATTTCCCAGCCTTTATTTCTCAGCCTCAGTTTTTATTTTTATTGAATGTGTTGTGCAGAGAGCTCGATTATCAATGAAGAATTCAATGTTTATATGACATTGCAAAAGAAAGCTTCTTGACTAGAAATAAGATATTTTAGAAGAAAGCTGGGACTCAAGGTAACTTTTTCAAGATGTCATTTGAGATTTTCAAACAGATTAAAGGGTTACACCCCCGGTGTGTTTCGTTCTTGTGAGCAGAACCAGATAGTTTTGTAGACAATTCTACTTGTTATATTAATCAGATGTTTTTTAAGCTTTTCCTTTAATTTTGTTCTTGCAGGTTTCTTCACGTTGATCTTATCATCAATATTCAGAAGTTCTGTTGTGGATAATTTTTCCCTTTCGAAGTTACTTGCCGTTGCTGCGAGGTATCATTTGTCATTTTTTCTTCCTGTTTGTTTAATAGCGACAATGAATTTTGACTCTATTATTTTCGAGTAGTGAAAGTAAAGTAGTCCGGAATGCTGGATAGGAAATATTTTTTNTCTTGTGAGCAGAACCAGATAGTTTTGTAGACAATTCTACTTGTTATATTAATCAGATGTTTTTTAAGCTTTTCCTTTAATTTTGTTCTTGCAGGTTTCTTCACGTTGATCTTATCATCAATATTCAGAAGTTCTGTTGTGGATAATTTTTCCCTTTCGAAGTTACTTGCCGTTGCTGCGAGGTATCATTTGTCATTTTTTCTTCCTGTTTGTTTAATAGCGACAATGAATTTTGACTCTATTATTTTCGAGTAGTGAAAGTAAAGTAGTCCGGAATGCTGGATAGGAAATATTTTTTAAGCCATACAAGTTATATGAGACTGCAAATTTCAGTCAGTCAGTCAGTCAGTCAATTTAAAGAGAATGTGCAATGGTGAATAGGCTTGTCTATAAATAGAACAAAGAAAACACTCAAACACTGCATTGTTTCTCTGGCTGTCCATTGTTCACGGCGCGTGTGCACCTTCGATTTGAATGGGATATTTTTAGATTGTTTTGCTCTTTGCAAATGCAAGCTTTTAACCTTGCACAAACCCTTCATTTGAATATTAAAAATCAAATATCAATGAAGAGCAGAATTGATTTCACATTTTAAATAAAACGAAATTACATTTGATTGAAACTTCAGATGCATGATAGAGATGCTATTAAATATCTCAATGCGAAAGAGATATTTAAATCCTTCGCCATTTTTTTAGTTTCTTACGAATATACATCTACTGACAAGTTTTGGGGAGGGAAGTTGGCTTTCAGGTCCTTCTTTCCTGTAGAAAGTTATTGCTCTTGACAAGTTAATCGTCATGATAAAAAGGAGTTTATCTCTCTCTACTAATCCAGTTCACGGTGCATCACAATACTTATTTTTATAGACAATAACCCTAAACTTGGTGGCTCCAAAGACTCTGTTGTGTTTTGCTGCAAAGCATGCTGGTAAAAAGCTCCCTGAGACGACCACCTAACGACGTAAAAATTTCGGTCTGCCGTTTCGACTAGCTACCTTAAATTCGAATCGGCCTTGAATTCGAATGCAACACTGTTCGAAAGGAAACCTTTCCAAAGCAAAACAAATAAAGTTTTTATTCGAATTTAAGTATTAATGAAAGATTCGCATTCGAATTATAAACTTTTCCTTTTTTTTTTACATTGATTACTTGTTCCGAACTTTACCACAACTAGCTAGTCGAAAGGGCAGACCAAAGTTCTTATGTCATTAGGTGGTCGCTAGGGAGCTTTTTACCAGCGCAGCGTGCTTTGCCTGGCCGCCATCTTTGGCCTTATTGTTATTGTTATTCCGTTATGATTACTATTGCTACTTTTATCATCATTATTATTACTAATGTAAATTTGATGAAAATACTGGTATTTTATATCAACCTCGTTCCCAGGGTGTTCTTACGTCATACGCTAGTCACGAAGCCGAGTGAACACCCTGGTACACTTAGTCTCAATCCGCCCAAAATAAGGGCGGATTAGCAGCCATTATGGATTTGCGGTTGGCAGGGTAACGCTCATTATGCGACCTCGATTCCAAACAACACAGTAACATTGTATTGGTTGTTGCTTAGTGGCTAGGTTATATTGTTGCTATTGGAATAATTAGAAAGTTTTCGAGAAATAGTTTGTGTTATCTATTGTTTTCGAATAGCCAATCAAATTGCAGAACTGCCACTTGTATCCCAGAGTAGAGGCAGAGCAACGAACTCACTCTGGGGACGAGATTGATTTGATATCTCACAAGACATGTTTCGATCAACCACCAATCACCATCAGTTACAGGTTAATCTGAATTAAAACGAAATTGATACGATAAGCACAAGATGGTAAAACAAAGCAAGTTACAATGAGGAAAATGTCATGTTGCTGATATGCCATTCTCATGCCTTTCTTCCTCCTATTTAGCATTGGTGGTATTACATTGGTGTCTTTCTCAGATCCAAGTGCACACGGAACGATAAATTATGGTGCTGTATTTGCATTATTGAGTGCATTAGCGTAAGTAAATATGCTTCTTCAGTCCCGTGACAATTTTCAGTGTTTTTCACCATTATCTTATATTATCACATGCGAAGGTTCGTAACAAATAGCAGCCATTAAAAACTCACGTGGTTTACAACATGATTGCCATTTTTAGTCTTGTTATTGGATGAAAAACACATTTAATGCACACTTAATCTATGCAGAATTTTTTCTCTGCAACATATCCAAAATCTACAAAAATCTACCTTTGGGCAAAATTGTAGGTAAGATTTCATAAGAGCACTATACTGTTTGGGGACCGTAAAAAGCAATGATGAGCAGATTCTGAAAATTGTATAATGTGATTGAAAAGTTATTGCAGGTTAACGTTCGATTGCCCACTAGAAATGACTGATTTCCGGAACAATCCCATTTTTTTCATTTTATAATTTTTTTCATTTTGTAATATTTATACACGTTAACAAGTTTCAGTATACATACTGTTTTTCAAACTGGCTTGTTAAAAACAAATTAATAGATATGATATAATATAACAAAATAGCGGTAATAAAAACCTAATGACAATTTTCTGGTTAAACAAAGATAAGAAAAAGGGACAAAAAAAAACATTAGCTCCCCCGGAAAAATTATCGAGGGTGCATACAAAATTATACAAAAAAGTATGATGTGGGTTTGGACTGAGTTGTTTTAATAGATTAGACAAAATTAAAATATCAAGTTCACGGTTAGAAAAAGTTTTTAAAAATTTCGAAATGCTTGTCTTTAAAATAGCCTGTGTTGGGGCAATATGTGTGAGATATAAACTTGTTACTTAAAGAACGCCAATCAACCAGCATCCTTTGCGCGCTTCGCTTGTTGCCTTTCGACTGCGGCGGCCATTTTAATATGACAACATTCTCTGCAAAGCGTGACCGCAAAGGATGCTGGTTGACCGGCGTTCTTTAATGGCATCTACTTTCTTTGATGCGACTTGTAAACTGTTTACATTTTCTTCGACAGATACGCCATGTATCTCGTAATGTTGACCAAGAAAGTTGGGAAAGAAAGATCTTTAGATATTCCTCTATTTTTTGGTAGGTATCCCTCCTTCTGAATTATTAAGATTAGATTTTTATTTGATTTTATAATATTTATACAAGGAAAAACATTCAGTTTACGCTGTTTTACAATGTACCCTGTTAAAAACTTTCAAAAGAAAAGACTATCTAAATTTTACAAGTAATCTAAAAAGAATCAGTTCTGGTATTGCGTAATTCTCTCTTACATGTATCCGAGAGTCTTGAGAACATTTCCGTATACCATACTCAAAGTCTCCATTTGTATAATTTCACTAACAGTGTGCCAACCAAGTTTCTTAATGATAGGCATTGCAGAAGCATCATATCTACTGTTAGTAACTATTCTTGCGGCCCGATTTTGAAGTTTGTGCAGTTCATTTATTGCTGTAGAACCACAGATTTCCCATACAGGGCAGCAATATCTATTTAAGTTTCTTGCTAGATAAAAATATATCCAGTTTTGCACCTCTGCCCTAGTCAAACTTCTTCTTGTCCACATACGACGATCATTTCTCTTAGCTCTGGAAGTTTAAGACAACGACTATTTGTCGATTTGGAAACCGTGGTTTTTTAGCCAATTCTGAGGATGCGATATTCGGACATCGAATCTAGCTTTTGTTCTACCTAGGACTGCTTTAATCTGAAAACCAACAAAAATTCAATAATATTATCGTTGTTCAATTTAAGGTGATCTCGATATTCCTCTATAGACGACCTTTTCCTTTTTTTAATCTATCTGATCATCTAACTTTTCGTTACTTTAATGTTTTCTCTCTCTCGATAAGGATAAGAGATTTAAAGTTAAAAATAATATATAACACAAATTGAATATTTGTATGATGGATTAGAGGTAAAAAGCATACGTTATTGAGTCCTTCAACCCAAGAGTGACTCGATACTTTTATGTAATTACTGGTATTCTCATTTTGCAGGTTTTGTTGGTCTGTTTGCAGCCATGTTATTTTGGCCGATGTTCTTCATATTACATCACACAGGGGTCGAGAAATTTGAAATCCCCCCTGACAAAAACACTTGGCTGTTCATTGTGGTGAACGGCATTTTGGGGACATGTATTGCCGAATTGCTATGGCTTTGGTATGTTTAGATTTCTGTTCTCAACTCTGTCATTTGCCTGTTGGAAGACACTCAAAGAAGGATCAATAATAAAGATTTATTTTGTAGGCTAACGGATCAATAAAATCCTGTTTGAATATCACCAAATTAAGCTGAAAAATTCCAACCCCTTACCTTATCGGTGACTTTCATACTTAATTTTGTGTAATCTTTGTGGACGCCTTTAGCTCTCGAATGAAGAATATCCTTGACAATTGCGTAACTGTTTATAATGGTTTCATTTAATTATCACATCAACAATTAAAATGTTAGTAGACTACTCTTGTTGTCCCAGGGTATTGCTTTTGTGATGATAGCAACTATTAAAATGTAAATAAAGATCCTTCTGTGTTAGTGATAATTGTTTAAAAATACGACAATGTACTAGAATAGTGATGATACACAACGTTTCGAGCTTAACTCTTTATCAGTAAGTTAAGCCTGATGAAGAGTTAAGCTCGAAACGTTGTGTATCATCACTATTCTAGTACATTGTCGTATTTTTAAATAATTATCAGTTTACGTATGCCTAACGACGTACTACACGCAACACAAACATTGTTATTTCTTCTGTGTTGAGCTCTGTATCAAAATGAAAAATGCATTTTAGACTGTTTTTGAGCTAATAACTGATTTCAGGCAGGTATAAAGCATCAATCATTGCAGAAAAATCTCAAAACTACTTTGCAACCGTAGTGTAAATAGGGGAGTTGAAATTTTAAAACATTTGTGCATGATTTTATTGCATGTATTTATTGCATGTTTGCCGTACGATTTTCNATCAACAATTAAAATGTTAGTAGACTACTCTTGTTGTCCCAGGGTATTGCTTTTGTGATGATAGCAACTATTAAAATGTAAATAAAGATCCTTCTGTGTTAGTGATAATTGTTTAAAAATACGACAATGTACTAGAATAGTGATGATACACAACGTTTCGAGCTTAACTCTTTATCAGTAAGTTAAGCCTGATGAAGAGTTAAGCTCGAAACGTTGTGTATCATCACTATTCTAGTACATTGTCGTATTTTTAAATAATTATCAGTTTACGTATGCCTAACGACGTACTACACGCAACACAAACATTGTTATTTCTTCTGTGTTGAGCTCTGTATCAAAATGAAAAATGCATTTTAGACTGTTTTTGAGCTAATAACTGATTTCAGGCAGGTATAAAGCATCAATCATTGCAGAAAAATCTCAAAACTACTTTGCAACCGTAGTGTAAATAGGGGAGTTGAAATTTTAAAACATTTGTGCATGATTTTATTGCATGTATTTATTGCATGTTTGCCGTACGATTTTCAGAAATTGAAAGACTCAATCCCTTCGTTCAATAAAAAGAAAAGGGCTTTGGCTCTGGGGTGGTCGGGATGTCGCGTCAGAGATTGCTGGTGGGCAGTTGTGGCGCGGCGCCTAGGGTTCCCTTCGGGTCGTTGGATCGGGCGGGGGATGCGTTGGCTATTCGTGCAGTCTTTTTTGAGGATTTGATGCCTATGCATTAAAAACCTCCGCTTTTGTGTAAAATATTCCTCCTTTAGGTTTATTTATTTCTAATATTTGTGTCTCTATGTTAAGTGTAATGGTTGCATGGTTGTTATGTATTTCCATGCTCCCTGTGGCATCGTTTTGTAATTTTTGTTTGTTATTATAAATTTTATGAGAATATGAAAAAATCGCTTCGTTTCAGTTGTATAACGACCAACAAATCTCTGTCCTTTCAGGGGATGCTTTCTAACTTCATCATTAATTGGAACATTGGCTTTGGGGTTGGTTACACCGATTACTATGGCATGGGATATGTGCTTTAACAAGGTAGTATCTGATATTTTTATATTTAATAATATTTTTTATATTTAATATATTTTATATCTAATATAAGATTTAGAATTACAGGATTGCATTATAAAGCTTCATCGAGCCACCTGCCTTACTTTTCGATTTGGAATTAAACTTGAATTAGAACAGACTTGGCTCTTCTGAGGTCTAAATCCTGTCCGGCTTCAGGATTGATTTGAACTCCATCAAGTAGGATTGGACAGGATATAGCGTATCGGGTAGCTTATATTTGGAGGCTCATCCGAAATCGCTTCGGATGTCTTAAATGTGAAGGCTTATGCGAGAGCCGATGCGATCGCGTACAAACAATCAGCAGTTTGGAAGGGATAAAAGGGGAAGCTTCTAAGTATTTTCTCAAGACAAGTGTTCATAATCTTATCTGGAAGGTTAATTAGAAGGTCAATGTGGAATATTTCCAATACTTTCTACGACAAATCAACGTTTCTCAATGTGAAAAAGATGCCCTCCATTTTTTTTAGGCCAAACGAAACGATCATCGACGATAGGATATTTCTGCAAAATCTATCAGAGGGCAAATAACTAAGACAAAAGTGAAACCTTATTTATTGTAATCGGTCTTGAAGTCACTGAGCTAGGAAACAACCATTTACTCCAGTTTATTTTTCTTCCGTTAAAATTAATCTGCTGTTTGGTAATGCATTCTACATATTAAAAAAAAAAAAAATTAAGAATTTCACTAAGTACCGAAAGTTTCCTTAAATTCTAATTTTCCCCCAGACTTTCGTTGTTTATATTGGTGGGGGATCTACTCTACTGTGCTTTCATGAACAATTAACAGGGAATTTTATGAAACCATGCCTTTGTTTGGACATTACTCAAGTGATATCGAATTGTACAGTACAAGGAGTAGGTGAAAATATGTTTTGAATTTGCTGGAATAAATGCAGGGCTCTTGATTTCTCCAGTAGTCAAGATTGTTTGAATTTTTTGTGATTTGAGACTTTAGCTTCTCATTAAGAGCTATTTCCAATGTGGTTTGAATTTTTTCTTTGCAGTTAACATTCTCATGGATGTTTATCGGAGGAACAATACCAGTATTCCTGTCATTCTTCGCTGTCTCCATATTAGGACATTATGGGGACTGGGATCCCGTACTTGATTTCTTGAAATGGATGCTTGGGATTTTCACTTATAGATGCAAACATGATCAAATGTAAGTACTTTAATGTTTTATTGAATTGAAAGTTCTCCCGTTAACTAAAGAATTTAAAATGAGCTGTTTCCGAATTGCTTGACAAATAGCTAATAAATTTTGATCATCTTTCAACCTAAGAGTGACGATATTGCATCATTTATCCTGCAAAAAAGAAGAAAAATTGGATTTACATATATTCTTAACACGCAAAAGGGATAAGTACACATTTGTTTATTTCCATTGTTCTGAAGCTGAAAATTTGAATAAAGCTGAAAGACATTTTAATACCTCCTTTCGAAAGCTTTCAGAAACAGCTCACAAAAAAACTGCCACTAACGTTGGAGCTGCATCACTGATTTGAAGATCTAATTTTGCTTTTCCACTAGAAAATGATCTCTGATTTAGGAAAATAGTGGATAATTCATGACCGTACACTTTGGTAAACGCAGAAATATTTTCGTTCAAGGAAATAGTCCAGTTATTTATTGAGTTCAATTTCTGCTCCATTCCCGGCTCTCAATCACAACGCCCCCCTTGGTAGTTTATTGAGGGTTATGGTCAATAATTTTGGTTATCGTAAATAATGTTGGTTATCGTAAATAGTTTTCACCCAATGCATTTAATTTTGTAGTGCCCCAGCAGATGGTGAACAGAGTGAAAGTCTTATCGAAAATGAGGTTGAAAGTTCAAGTGAAATTGATATTATGAACGCCGGACGTTGAAGTAGGTATAGACTTATCATTTTCATCTTATTTATCGCTGCTTCCTTAACTATTGCCCCTTCATCGCTCAAATTAGAGTGTCTGACAAAATAATTAAAGTGTCCAGAAGATCTATCATTAGCGACAACAACGATGTTGTAATGTATATCGTCATAAATCGATATTTTGATTCGCTTAGCAGCGAAGGGGTAATAGAAACGAAACAAGAAATAGCAGAAGTTGGAGAAGTTGATAACAACATTCACAATTCAATGTATATTAAAATGGTTGCTTTTATTTGTCAAAATAGATCCAATTTCACATGCTGCAAAACTCATCCAATCTTTTAACAACACTTGAGACCAGAAATTAAATAGGGCCTTGAAGGAATGCTTATTAATTAGCAATGATGACAGAATTGTAATTGTTGAATTTTTAGATTTGTGTACAAAATTTGAAACTTCGATTTCCATTCCCAGACATTCAAAGTTCAACTATTTACCTGCATCACAGGCCAAACGTAGCAATGAAAATCCCCAACTGGGGTTCGCAGGAACAAAGTTTAAGGTTTTTTCGACACAAATCATTTATAAGTACAAATGCCCAGAAAAAGTAGATGAAAACTGATTCCGGGAGTCCTAATTAATTGCTATGAAATACTTGAAATAAAACACAACAATTTTAGCGAGAAAAAGAGTTTTAATAGGCTCCCAACATATACTTGTAGTCAATATGACTCAAGAATAAAATTGAATGCCACTAACCCCACGACAATGTTTGAATTTGTTCTTAAAGGCTGCTAATTGGTCTCAAGCGTAATACTGTAATTTTCTTGCAGTTTTTGGCAGTCGTAGAACCAATTTCTTATAAAATAGTTTTTTGTTAAATCCAGTAGGTCTGCAAGACGTACACATGATGAGCACGGAGGAAAAAAGATGAGAAATAATGAAATAACTGCAAAAAGACTTTTATTTTGCAGAACGAAGTGGAGAGTCTCTTTACTAGTCATTTGTCTCATCTCGCCTTGGATTTCACAGTAATTATTCGTATATTTCTTTCAAAATTTACCCTCTTTCTGCTGCTAAGGTACTTGTAAATCTGGAGATATTTGATGTGAAAGAAAACTAGTAAAGACGACAGGCTCTAGCTTGTATTTATTATTTACGCATTTTGTACAATTAAGAACTTTATGCTTTGTATATATGCACATTTGACTTCTGAATTTGACAACGTGATTTTCGAAGGAAAAGACTTCGGGTTTTGCATGTGGTAATTGTAAAGGATATAATCTCTTGCCAAGGAATTGTATAATAATGCCACTGTATGTTCTGCACCTTTAGTTTGGGAATATCAGTCAGTCCAACGGAGGCTGCTTTGCTGATATTGTAGGGAGTTCTCTAATACCCCATTCGCACTTGCAAGTTAAACCAGCTTAAACTAAACCAGGTTATCGAAAGAGATCTAACAAATATAATTCATTTGAGTGGTTGAAATCTAACCTGGGTTAGACAAAGCTGGTTTAACTGTGTTATACCCCATTCACACTTGCAAGTTAAACCAGCTTAAACCAAACCAGGTTATCGAATTGCGCCTTCTAATTGGTCAATCCAGCAAAACGAATGCATTTGATTGGTTGAAATTTAACCTGGGTTAGACAAAGCTGGTTTAACTGTTTGATTCGAATGATATTTTCATACATTTTGCAGAATTTTTGAATGTGCACAAAAGAGATAGAAGTTCCAACACCGCTCAATCGAGCTTTTCTTATAAAAATTTATAAAAATATTGCTAGATCCAGACTCTTTGTAGAATAGCTAAAAGGTCTATTTGCTGTTGATTTTTTTCGTCTGACATTAATCACAGCAAATTGTCAAGTAAGTTTGAAAGAGGAGAAAGTAAAATTTGCTCTGATTAGAAACTAGGCAATCAAAAAGCCACAACTACAATGTTTGTCTTTCGTGCTCAATGATCATGGGAAACATTAGAAGGCTCTCTGAAGTGTCGATTCAAATTGATATAATTTCTTCTCTGTATGATGTTATCTAACGATTTGTTGTAACTAGTGTCAGAATAAAATGTTCAACGAATGATCTTGCTTTCCAACGCCATTTTCAAATTTTGTACAAGAATCCTGTATATGAGATTGAGATATTTCATTCCAAAATACTTGTCATACAAGAATTTTCCACAAAAATTGGGCAGCGAAAATGTGACAAAAATCGATAGTGTTTAATAATACTTGTCTACAAAGCTTTTTTCAGATGTCTAAGGCTGCCAAATGTAAAATCATGAGTTAGATATTAAAAGAGAGAGATGCGATATGATTTCTGCGATGCAAAATATGCGTGACGAGAATTGATGACAATAGATGTGCAGTAAACTAGGGTGGTTGCGTACGTAGCTTGCACACACCAGTCACAAGTGGGTTGATAAGTAATAAATTTGAATCTAATGTTATTTTATTAATTTTATTGACTGATGAGCGTTTCCAAATAATTTGAATCGTTTTATTGTAAGTAGGATAGCGCAGAGAGAAATGTAGAAAATGCAGTAAATCGTTTAAGCTTTTGAATTGTTTTAATGAAAAAATTAATATCATATTATGTATTTCTTGTCTTTACCGGACATCTTAACAGTTCGATTCTGAAAAACTTCCAATCACGTTTTAGTCATAACGCTCAAAAGACTCATTACACGTTTGTTATTTATAAGAAACTAGTTTGCAAGAAACTAGTACCAAGATGGCCCAAACTTTGAGAGACTCTAGTTCCACATTTGACAAGCGTAAAAACTTTTTAAAAGCTGAGGTCTATCTACCTATCTGTCTATCTATCTGTTACTGTACAGAACCCAATATACGGGTATTACGCACAAATTGTTAGTCATTAGTTGTTAGTTGTTAGTAGTTAATAAAAATAATACATCTACATCTATCGATATTTTGCGTTTTATAGGAAATTTATACTGCTAAAGATTTATCAATCAAAATGCGACCTAATTTGTGCAATGAGAGAAAATTGTGAATTGAGGTAAATTACTTAATTAGTTCGCATTTTGTGCAGTATTAATTTCCCATAAAGGAGTAAATTAAATGATACGTAAAACTATTTTTGAATGTCTTTTTACAATCCTAAGTAAAAATAATTAAGGAAAAACAGGGTTTTCGAGCAGTACACTTTGTTCTATTCAATAGCAACTGGCAACATTGAAGGGCCCCTTGAAAATCAGCCTTTGCTGAAGGGCAACCCTCCTTAAATGAATTAAATGAAAATGAAAATGAACATCTATGTTCTGTATAGCTGACTTGAAGCACTGCAGTGACTGACATTGCCTAACATGGAGAGGAAGATCGTTCCAGATTTTAATGGCTGTAGGAAAAATTTATAACAATCTGTTCTGCAGAAAGGCAGAACAAACACAGCTTGACTCCTGCGAGAGTGTCGAGAATATTGTTGAAATAAATTTCAGTGTGGTCAAGGACAGTGTGGCAAAGATGTCGTTGAAGATTTGTTCTTGAGTAAAATTAACTTCCATTTTATCTTTTGAGCCAAACAGAACATATTTTTTTAGCCAAACGTTATTTTATATGGCGAGAAATATCTCTGTAGAAGACCGAAAAACAAGAAGCAAATAAAGAAACTTGTAGCAATAAACTTTCATGCAAAATTAAGAAATTTTTGGTACTATGTGCTGATCCAAGTTTCTTATTTAAGCAATGTGTAACTCATTGTTAAGCAGACGTAATTGGATCAAAGATCGTGGTGCTGCCAGCCAATCAAGATTTGGTGTCTCTGCTCGTTGCAAAATGTCCCTCCGCAGAGGCAAGACTTCTCAAAATACATTCCCCATTTTGGTTTCGTGTATGTAACATGCGGGACTTGTTGCATTGAGTTGGAAGAACAGATCGGTATCACACACACAGATGAAGGACACAAAGTTTCCAATAAAAGTCAGTTGAAGCACGAAGATAAATCAGCAAAGATGTGGCACGAAGCAAGGAAAATAGAGAAGAGGATCAGAGGAATCATGATTGATTACCGAAGAAGAGCTGAGAGGCGAACTGCCTATTATCGAAAGATTGTAAGTTTGAGATGTTTATTAGGCCCTCTGCTAGGCCTCTGCTGATCGGATGGCCAAACCGAGAGAGAGGCCAACACATCAGAAAACAAACAATCTTGGTCTTGGACGATTTCTTTACTTTGGTCATCCCAATGAGAACGATATAAGACACTGAAATTGCTTATTTTGCTTGCAATAACCAAATTAAAGCGTACCTGTTTTTCTTTCCAGAGAGAGTCCGGTCAGGTCAATCAGGTGTGAAGAACGTTTTGTTTTTACCATAGGGAATAAACCTGATCTGATGTAATTTTGGATGAGGGAAATTTGGGACGCCTGTGTTTTATCTAGAAAGTCCTTATAAAATCATGGTACCAGGTTTAACAAAAAAGATTCAACCAGTTAGGTTGACATCCATATCAAATTTGTGCACAAAATGAAGGTCGTCAAATTTTGTTACAATCAACCTTTAGGCTTACCACCAGAGTGTCCCAAATTACCCCCAACCGGGGTAATTTGGGACATCTGTCTAAGCCAGGGTGCATTCCATGTAAACTCCACACCGAAGGTTACGCCAATAACAGCGTCATTCACGCCAGAAAAACAATATACCTATTGAATCCAATTATATTACAATAATGTATGTATGTATGTATGTATGTGTGTATTGATTCAAGCAAATTTTCACGCCAATACGCCGAGAAAATTTCTTTTCCACGCCGAAGATCTTCGGGCCTAAGTGCATGGAATGCACCCTGGTGTCTAAGGAGTAAAAATATGTAAAATGAATGCATTACCCCGGTTTACCCTACTTGAAGGTGTTGTGGTGCCGTGTTGTAATCCATTGACTTTGCGACCAGAACAGTCTGGCGGATGGGGTTCAAACCCCACCAGCACCTCTTGAACATCATAACAAGGGGTGGGGGACTCAATTAGCGCCTAACGACTTCTGCGATCCCAGCGCTTGATACTAAAAACCGCAACTTCACCTTGCTAATTTATTGCCTCGCATCACAAGAAGGAATAAAACACGCATCTGCTGGGACTCAACTGGACTCAAACAGACTGAGGCTTTATGCAACAATGATGTTCTGTTGCTTGCAGAAATTTTGTGGAAAGCTGCAGATGAAAAATTCAATTTCTCACATTTTACAAAAATCCCCTGGTTGACCTATGGTATGAATTGTTGAACCTCAAGATATAGGTTTGTTCTGAGTAAGATTTCCCTATATCGAAATGGTGTTCCAAAATTAGATGCTAAACCTTGGCACTTTTGATACAGTAGTCAAGAAAGATTATTTGATACAAATTTGGATTTGCAGCCAACCATCTGTAAAACAATTTGTTCTTTGTTTGAACAGTTAAACCACAAAATCATGGTTTATCAAAAAGATAAATATTTTTAACATTTGTTTTACAGAGAGAAGATCCAAATCAACTCCTGAGGATTCATGGCTATAAATGCAAGATGTATATTGATAGCAGAGCTGATAAGCCAACCGAAGAAAGTCAACTGTAGGTATCCTAACAATTATTATGTTGTTGTTTATTTAGCAACCTACTTATGCATATATTTGATAGTGTAAGCATTTAATACAGGAAAAATTATGGACAGTATTTCTGTACTTAAACTACAAAAAACAGAATTTTAAATCTCAGTTACTGTAGAGTCAGGATCAGACAAAGAAAGAATGGTTTATTTGTTAGGCATAGGTTCCAAATCTTTAAAAACTTTAAAAAGGTCAGTGTAAAATTCTATGACCTATTTCTTTGAATTGAATGGCATGAAAGAAACTTTTGCTAGTTTGCTATAATTCTACCGCTGGACTTTTCACAAATCTTGAATTTTTCTCTCTCTCGAAATTACAGCATATTTAATATTTCAACTCATTTGAGGATTTTATTTCATCAAATTTCTAAATCGTAAACCAGAAGAGTGAAAGACTTGTGCTTGATACCATATTGTAGACATTCATAAACTTTGGTTTTCTTGAAAATTATTCTATATTTCCTCAAAAAGTTTAGAAAGTACGATGTTGTAAGTTTTTTTCAAAATATTTCTTAAATCCCTAAAAAAGAAGAAAAACCCCCTAATTCTGAAAATATTGAAGATTTGTGAAAAGTCCAACAGTAGAACTATAGCAAAGTAGCTAAAGTTCCTTTCAAGCCATTCAATTAAAATAAATAGGTCATAGAATTTTACACCGGACCTTTTCAAAGATTTGGAACCCATGCTGATTTGTTGTTACTCCGATTTTCCTACTTTATGCAATCATCAGACAACTACAGTAGCTGTACTACTTTGTGTGCATGACTGCTTAAATGATGACAAAGGTGTGGGTCACTATAGAAATGTCTTTTCCCTTGTGAGATTTGAAAGGTAGAACTTGTTCTCATGGAAGCCTTGGGGTACTTGACTTCAATTAGTATGAAGGTGTGCCCACCAACAAATGTTTTTGCACCTGGCTCCAGAATTTTTTCCTCCGAACGATGGTTAGCTTTAGAAAAAAATTGGTGAAAACTTTATCCAAAACGTAGAGGCAAAACCCATTGCTGGAGAAAAGAGGTGAAAACAATGCCCTGAAAAACAGCACATCCATGTCGGACAAATATACTAAGTACCCC
>REGM01000102.1:975563-1053254 GCA_004194415.1 Aurelia aurita | reverse complement strand
CCCCCCCCCCCCATGCTCTGTACTTTATGTGACCTAAGCCTGTTCTGTACTTTATGTTTATACATGGAAGATTTCTCTTTAAAGATTATTGTAAAAATGAGGTAAGATATAATCAGACAAATTTGAGGACACATTTGTTACCAATCAGGTTCTGCAAGGTTTTTATGGCAAATGTAATCAGGTTTTCTGTGTCACATGTTTAAAAACAAATAGAATCTATGGTGTTTCAAATTCCTTTTGATCTTCTTTTGTTCAGATTTGATGCAAGATCTCATTTGGATTATTTTCCGGAGCCAGTGTATAGACCTACTGTTGACAGGTAAAGTACATTATTGTCTTATTTGAAACAGGTTCTTGAGTAGCTTTTTAAACTTATCGTTTTTACCAGGTCACCAAAACCCAAAGTGTACACTTTAACCAGCCTAAGTCATAGGTTGATCTGATTTGAAAATTTATTTAAGTTTCGGTCACAATTTTATGTTATATGCGTGATAATTTTTGCAATTTTTGATCCTTATACTGTACTTCTTGAGTTATGAGCAATTTTTTGAATTCTTAATAAAAACAGGCTAAATCTTTTCAAAAAAGTCAACTTTTCTGAAGATTGTGCTCAACAGGACAATTAGAAAATTAGAGATGGATTAGTTGATCCATGCTTCCAAATTTAGATGATAAGACTCTCCATAATTCGAACTTCCAGGGACAGAAATATTGGTCGAAAATCATGTGATCTACTAAATAAGGAGAGATCATGGAAATTAAATTAAAAATCCAGTCTCTTGAAATATTTTCCCCATGAACTATGGCAAAGCACATGTCATCCTAATGTCAGCTAGGTTCATGGAATGTCAACTGAAGTGTCTTTTTAAATTGCTTTGATGCAGTGCCGAAGATGAAGAGAGAGAGCAAGAACTGAATTATGAAAGATACAGAACATTGGTCCAAATAGAAGCCACTGGAGGTAAAAAGAATTCCTTTTACAATCTAGAAGTCTTCCTTATTTTCAGTGAAATTCTGGCCAGGAAAGTATAAACCATAAGTTTTAGCAAGTCATGTAAAAAGTTAGAAACCAGTGGTAGTGCTTTGTTACAGATATCGAACAAGTGCAAATATTTTTCACAAATTCATTCTTTTCCCCCGAAAACAATTTCTATGAATCATTGTTCTTCCCTGGCAAATTTATGTGATTCAAGCTCTCAGAACATGTTGGAATATTTTTCTTCCCCAAATGGAGCTGACATCATTTTATCCTGCACCACTATTTAACTTGTTTGCTTTTCTTGAAAGGACTATATTTAGGCATCGTCTTCAGATTCTAAGATTTTGCAAAAAGAGCGTTTACAGGAGACCAACGAAAGAGTAACTAGTCACAAATAGCCAACGTCCAAACTTTCTAAATCTTTGGTAACTTCTTGCATTTGATGTAAGTGTGGGGGGGGGGGCTTATTTAGATAGAGATGGGCTTCTTTAGAATGTTGGTACAGAAGGGAGGGGCTTATTAGAGAGGAGGCTTAATAGAGATGGGGGCTAAATAGAGCATTTACGGTAGCTTTGCTAAATCAAAAACGGAAACTTTTTGATGAGTCACAGGTAAACAACTTCGCTGTATTTTTTCTGCTTTAGTTACTGAAGAAGCATATTTAAAGCAGTTGGCTATTGAAGAATGGTATGGGAAGAAGCAAGCTGAAAAAGCTAAAACAGAGAAAGAGGAACTGTAAGTATTTCAAATTCATCTTGATTTGCATCTTGGCTTGAGGAACCTTGCATATTCACTGCTTAATTTTTTTGCAGCGTCTCCCCAAAAAGGTATTTGACTTCTTCCGAATTGTGCAATCGTGAAATGACAGTAAATTTTAATCAGCAAAATGTCATTTGAAAGTGGAAAGGCTAATTTAGAAGAGAACATTTTTTCGCTAAAATCGGTCACACCTTTTTAGTTTATGGAGCAATTTGTTTTCAAGCTGTCCTTGAGAATGCTTGCAGAAGGGACCAGTGTAAAATTTGTCAATTTTGTTCTTTTAAACGGCGAAAGTAGGCACAATTATTTTTAGTGAAGAAAAGCAAATGAGAAACATACGCCCGTTGTCTTTAAAAATATTTGCACACCTTCATTAACATTCTTACAAGGTTTATGATGCAATTGTTGTAATTTTAAAGCTTAATTTGGTCGTAATTTGTAACAGTTCTTTTCCTAGCTCTTCCAAACACGTTTTTATTGGAGAAATTCCAAGTGACTCTAAAGCGGTATCACCAATCTTAGCGAGTTGAAGTTTCATATCTAAGGTAGCCTTTCTGCTATTGAAATCATCCTCTTTTGAGTCATCTGTTATCTTTATTTATTTTCAGTGCAAAGAAGAAAGCATCGATTGGCTACAAATATGAAGACAGTTCAGTTCTTTCTGACGATTCTGACAAATCTGATGACGATGATTCTGATCTTGATATCGATATTTCTGTCAATGTTATTGAATTATCTGAAGAACAAAGGACATCGCTTGATAGTCTTGCTACACAATTTGGTGTCGCTGATCGATATTACTGCAGGTGGGTCTCGATTGTTATTCTATTCTACATGTACCCTGTTAAGATATTTATCGATGCAAGGGAACACTCGCATAGAAGGGCAACTAGGTGATAAACTATCTTAGAAATAAAGGACATCACTTGATAGTCTTGCTGTACAATTTGGTGATTGCTAGTACTGCAGGTTAGTCTCAATGCTCCTATCTACCTGTACCCTGTTATCTCACATAAAAGAGCATTGTCTATGATGAAAGACATCTTGATGAATCATTATCAGAAGAACAAAGAACATCACTTGATATTCTTGCTGGAGTCGCAGATCGATATTACTGCAGGTCAGCCTCACAGTCTCTTTTTCGCTCTTCCTTCCTTTTAAAAGTTAAAGCGTATCAAGTTTTGAAACTGCTGAAGAATTCTAACCCAACTTAAAGATACTTCTGCTCTATTGTGGCCTCCTTCTGAGTACCGTTCAGAGCTTCAGTGCACTTTGTAGATTCAATAATTTCCGGACCATTGCTTACTAAATATACTATTGAATCATACGTTTTCCTTAGCTTCAATGTCCTTTAATTTCTCAGAGAAGTATGAAATTGTCTATACATACTAGACAATTTTTTTGTCTTTAAATATTCTAAGTCCAATCCCAGGTATAATCACAGAGATGAAATGTAAGTAGGCACTTTTTTATTCATTTCAATCATTCATTAATTTCATTTTGTAATTCTTTAACCACGGTTGCCCCGTCAGTCAAGAAAGACTGCTATATTATGTTAATGCGACTGATAAACAATGTCCTGGAGTATCTGAATTTTAGGCAACTAATGACAGAAAAGAAAGAATTTGAATACGCAAAACAATTGGAGGTAGAAGAGGAAGAAAGATCAAAATTATCCGTAAGTTCATTAGATTTTTTTAAAGGGTCTGTTTCAACCAGCATGCCTTGCACGTGCCATCTGTTAGTTGGCCTTTGTTGTCGCCATTTTCATGGCCCATGGTAGAAGAGGAAGAAAGATCAAAATTATCCGTAAGTTCATTAGATTTTTTAAAGGGTCTGTTTCAACCAGCATGCCTTGCACGTGCCATCTGTTAGTTGGCCTTTGTTGTCGCCATTTTCATGGCCCATGAAAATGGCGACAACAAAGGCCAACCAAGAGATGGCACGTGCAAGGCATGGTGGATGAAACAGACCCTTTAAGTTCGTAGAAANTAAGTTCATTAGATTTTTTTAAAGGGTCTGTTTCAACCAGCATGCCTTGCACGTGCCATCTGTTAGTTGGCCTTTGTTGTCGCCATTTTCATGGCCCATGGTAGAAGAGGAAGAAAGATCAAAATTATCCGTAAGTTCATTAGATTTTTTAAAGGGTCTGTTTCAACCAGCATGCCTTGCACGTGCCATCTGTTAGTTGGCCTTTGTTGTCGCCATTTTCATGGCCCATGAAAATGGCGACAACAAAGGCCAACCAAGAGATGGCACGTGCAAGGCATGGTGGATGAAACAGACCCTTTAAGTTCGTAGAAAATTCAACTGTCAACTTTCCCTTCTTTTGCAACTGGACTACTTTAAAAAGCATGACCTTGACAAAGTCTGTCCGGTTCTTTTATGCTAATGAAACATTCATTTCTTTGAACCTTTGCCTGTTATCATTAAAGCATTATATTTATTCATTGAAGGGCCGGAGAGGAAAGAGAGCTCGACGAACGTTGAGAGAGAAACAAAAGGCAATTAGAACTACATCACCGCCAAGGTAACAATTTTTCTATTCAGACAGAAATTTTCCTGGGAATCGCAGTTTCGGATGATCTTTTATATAAGCTTCCTACTTTGACAAACGACGCAACGTTGTAAATATAGCACAAGATCCATTTATTATATTGAATTGTTGAAGTTATTTGAAGTTGTTGCCTTTTAGCGGTGTTATAATTGAATAATGCAGTTTACTGTGTAAGGGGTTGGTTTATCCTTTCGTGATGTACCTGATCCGTACCTACCAGTTTTGTTATGGAAGTCCACAATTGCTTGTAGATAATTTTAATTGCTATATAATCTTCCGAACAAGAGTTAGATGACTGAGTAATATTTTTTGTAGTAACAGTTTTTCCTCTTCTATGAATGAATAATATGTAAGATTAGAAAGACTGTTCATGACCTAAAGATTATTGGAAAAGTTCTCCGTAAAATTTATTGTTAGCAGATAAACTGTATCAGAAGCAATGATGGCAAGGTAAAAGTACCTCTTCTTTTCTCTCTTCTGGACATAAATAGCCTTTTATTTGCATTTTAGGTTTTTATTTGAATGTTCAAAGGCTTTCATTGTTAGTTACAAAGATAGAACATTCAATAGATTTAAGGTGTGTTTGATTGGTAATTTCAAACCTACCAAGTTATGAAAACAGTAGTCTTCGCAGAGACGGAAATATATTTCCCAATCAAACACAACAATCTTGAAATGGTAGGTTTCGGATTCATCAACAGGGTTTGCTAATGAAACGAGGATCTCTCCAAATTCTGCCAAACCTTCTGCCTTTTGGAGCAGGAGGTTTAGAAGGCCTTCCAAACCTACCAAGCCTACCGTTTTGAGAGTTTCGGAGTCAATCAAACACAAATTCCGAGCCTACCAAGTCTACCGTTTTCAGAATTATTACCAATCAAACACACCCCAAATACAAATTCCGAGTCTACCAAGTCTACCGTGTTCAGAATTGGTACCAATCAAACGCACCCTTAGGTTAAAGGTTCCTTTGTGTTTTATATCTGATCTTTCAAGTTTCCTTTTTCAAGGCTCTTACTAATTTTATTGTGTCTGTTAATCATGTACGAAAAACGATTAGAATCGGACTTAGAAGTTCAGTGCTAAAATTTTTCTGGAATTACTCGTCGTTGATCTCTGTCATATTTCGATCTTCTCTATTTCATGCCAGCTATGCTATGAGAGAGAGTCCGACCTACGATCCATACAGGTAAATTTTTATGATTAACAGTATTTTTAGTTTAAATTGTGAAGTTTGTTTTTATTTGAGACATCTTTGTGAAAGGTCGACTTTAGATATTTAGAACAATCGAGGTTTTAGCTCAAAGTGGTCAATTTATGTAATTTCCTTGACACAGCCGANCAGGTAAATTTTTATGATTAACAGTATTTTTAGTTTAAATTGTGAAGTTTGTTTTTATTTGAGACATCTTTGTGAAAGGTCGACTTTAGATATTTAGAACAATCGAGGTTTTAGCTCAAAGTGGTCAATTTATGTAATTTCCTTGACACAGCCGACTTCTGAAGAAAATGCTTAAAATGTAAAACACCAAATAACGATTTTTTCAAGCTTTCAAATAACATGTTTTATTTCATTTACTATTAGCAATAATATTTACAAGTTAATTTAACATCTGTGTCAAATCAAACTATAAGAGGAGTTTTTCTCCATCAGCGACTTTTCTTGATCACCATTCTGACATCTAATGTGAAACAGACTTAATTAACTAAATCATTTGTATTAATTAACGTGTATCTGTGTTTAGTATTTTTTTCATGTAGTCGGCTCGGGGCAGTCATAGTCTCCTGCTTCCTGTGGTATCATCCTTGTAGTATTGTAATGTAGATTGTAAATAGTGTAATCCGTAATATGTCTTATGCGGTTTTTAATGGATTACAAAAAAAACTCATGTGCCTATGTTCGACGATCAGCAATTAGATTTTTACTGATTTGAATATTCTTCTTCCTAGTCCACGAAAGGGAAGTAGATCACGTTCACCGTCATCATCATCTCGTTCGCCTTCACCTGAAAACCACGGCAAGATTGAATACATCACAGAATTCGGTGGTGCGAGTAACTCTCCAGAGAAACCAAAAATCAATACCTCCCGGTCGGTATAGCTTTCTATTTGTCAACTGTTTTCAAGAAATCTCTTTTGAAAGTTGATAAACTTTGTGAACTTACACGACAGTACGGTTTTGTTAATGGAACTGAAATATAGAAATTTTGGCAACATTGTTCAACTACAAAATCGATGAAATCTGGTCTTTGAATGGTACGAATTCCTCGTTGCTGTGCTGTGAAAGCCATCGCTGTTTTAATCACTGATTGTTTTGATTGATTTAGGGTGTGTTCTGTTGAGCATCTGAAGAGACTTGCTAAAAAGGGAGAATTTACAGAGAAACAGACAGCCTTTCGAAACAGCTGACAGTCTAAAATTAGCACGTAAGAATGCTACATTGCAAGTCTACCATATCCATCGCTTTCAAAAGATGCTCAAAAGAACTCACCCTTCACCCTTCATCTCTTCGATATTTTTTCGAGATTAAGGATAAGACGCGCAGAAATCTGACAAGTCTTCCGGTTGTACAGAAGTTAAAAACTGTTTTATTAAGAGTACAAGCGAGCTGAGGGGGGTGGGGGGTGCCCACCTATTGGTCAAATATCCCAATTTTACAACCTTTTTTTTTAAGTTCTGCCCAAGATTATGTTGGAAATTTGTCTTAAAATCAGTTTTCTGCAGACCACTATCTGGTTCTCCCTTGTTGGGAACCAAAATTTATCATTTGATGAAGTTAAGTTAAACTGTGGTAACCAACAAAGCATTAGGTTATTAGTGGTAGTGGCTACAGTCGATGGCACGTCTTTGATATAATACTGCGGAGCCTGAAACATTCATTGAATCATGTGCATCAGCTATGGTGAAGCTACATTTCTTCCAAATTTATACCTAAAATCTCGTGATCCAATGCTCATTGTGATTGTATTTGGTAGTTTTAACATAGTATCGAGCATTGCAATTAGTGCAACTATAAAGGAGCTCTGAAATAGACATAAAGGTAACACACGATTGCAAAAGGATAATATCTAAAGTGTCACTGAATCATTGAAAGAATTCCCCATCCTATTGGACTACCTCCTATTTAACATTTCCATCAAAACATTATTACCCATAACCAAAATGTATTTTAAATATATATATACCAACGATAGAGGCTTTGTGCATTCGTAACTATTATCGTAACATCTAAAAAGATGAATAGCCTGTCCTCCAGTCGATTCACTGAAGTGTATATGTAGTATGTATATAGCATATAGTATATAGTGTATACACTTCAGTGAATGCAGGCTAAAAGCGTGTGCTGTTATGATGTGTAGAGCCTCTATTTATTTTGGGGGAATTTTTTTCTCATTTTCCTTTTTCTTTCTTTTCCATATTGGATTTCTCCTTCGCATCATCATTCTTAACTGGTATGTATTATATTTATTTCTACATTTTGGTAATTTGATATTGCAAACGACAAAAACTTGAAACGATTCCTGACATTTACTTCGCGAAAGCAGTAATGCTTCAAGTCCGAGTAAGTCGCATCGAAATCATGAAGACAACGACCATAGGTCACACCATCACGACAGACATCACCACAGAAAGCATAGTGATCGCAGTAGATCAAGAGAGCATAGTTCAAGAAGTCACAAGTCACGAAACAGGGATAGGTCGCATAGCCATAGCCATAAAAGATCTCGTTCACGCTCAAGATCATCTCATCGGAGGTCAAGGTCAGGTTCAGGTCACAGGTCAACTTCAGGCCATAGGTCAACTTCAGGTCACAGGTCAACTTCAAGATCAAGTAGAAGGTCACATTCGCATCACAGAGATCGTTCAAGATCAAAATCAGATGATCGGAGTCATAGAACAAGACGAGAATCGAGTGGGGATTCCCACAGGCGAAAGAGTTCATCAAGAAGGTCAAGGTCTCATTCGAGATCAGCTTCTAGATCGAGGTCAAGGTCTAGATCAAGGTCACCAAGGTCATCAACATCAAGCACAATAACAAGGAAACTGGACTCATCGTGAGTTTGTTTATTTCTAGTTTCTTGTGATAATTTCTTATCTTAAATAGATATGAATTTGGTAAAGAGTGTGACCTCTTTGTTTTGATTGATCAAAAGTCACCATCAGCTGTAGGATATCTGATTTATATTTGATCTACAGTAGTAGCACAGGAACATAACAACAAACCGTAGTTCCGACGAGAAAAGGATTAAGGTGGGTTGCAATTGGTAAGCAGAAAGTGATGTGTTTACATGAAAAAGTTGTTGGTTGAACATTTAGAAACATATTGAAAAAATAAGAAAATTATTAAAACTGACGGCTTAATTTTTGAAGATTATTTCTTTATGACAGAGAGTGACTGTGTTTAGGAATTGTAGCAATTATTTCCAGTTTAAGCTTGGTTTATTTTGGCAAATTTTATCTCACCTTGTTGACACAAATTTCTTTTCAGTGCTTCGAAAAAGTCTCAAGGATTATCAACTAGTGGTGACAAGGTAAGAATAATTCAATTCAATAGAATGGAGCTTCGCTTTATTCATTCATCGCTGGGTTAAGTGCAAGGCAAGGCTTAAATGCAACCCTAGTTTAAAGTTTGATTTAGATAGCATAGGAATCAAATCTTTAAAAAGTATTGCACGATTGGTTAATGCATCTTTGGTTTGATTTAATGGCTTGAAAGGAACTTCAAGTACTACATTATTAGTGCTCATTGGCAATCTTTCCTATATTGATTATTTTCAGAATTAGTGCGTTTTTTGTTTATTAAAAGAATTCATGAAAAGTTTTGAAACAATTAAAACCGTTGTAAATCCTAAATTAATAGAGGAAAAACGGTATAGTCTTCAAGAAGACCATAGTTTATGAAGGTCTATAATATGGCGGTAAGCAGAAATCCTTAGCTTTTCTGGTTCACGATTTAACAATTTGATGACGTCACAACTGGAAAACTGCTTGAAACATAGAAGATGCTGTAATTCTGAAAATAATGAAGATATCAAAGATTTCCAGTGAACACTTATAGCAAAGTACTTGAAGTTCCTTTCAAGCCATTAAATCAAACGAAAGATGTATTAACCAATCGTGCAATGCTTTTTAAAGATTTGATTCGTATGTTCATTTAGAGAACTATTTTTATTGTAGCTGGATGGAAAGATCCTACTGTATGGATAATTAAATCATCGTATCGTAAAGATAGACTCTATATGATGTTAAGATCAAACACCGTTCAGATACCGGGTGTCCCAAAAAACTGTATACTAGTTTGAAAAATTCTGACACCAAGAGTTTACAACCAATTACTCAAAGCAAATTTTTATGTTAACCCTCAATGGCTAAATTAAATTTTGATATTTTTCTTACCATTATCAGTACGTTGGTTGTAGAGCTATAAATCAACAAACGCAATATTTTCTCTTAGGCCCAAACCAGAGCCTCCACTGTAGACCCTTGACAAGGCAAGAAACCCTAAAGCATGGCAACCCTCGATATTCTCAGCAAATAGTTTGCTATTGGTTTTAATTGAAAAAATCTTAATCAAAGACTTTCCGTGACAAAATGTATCACTGTTTCTTATTGGTCAAGGGAATTCTTTACCTTTACTACAATGAACCAGTTATTGTTAAAATCACAATTTTTAAGTTAAGTAAAAGAAAAGAAATCTCTTGATTAATGATAATGTAATATGAGTGTCCCTTGAGAATGTCTTCCTCTCGGTTTCAAACAATAATAATCACGAGGCATATCAGCTTTGGATGCTGAGGACCGACATGCTTCCGCCTTCCCTAGAATCGTTAGCTCTTCTCTAGTGGAAGCTCTGGTTTGGGCCAATGAGGAAATTTTACACTTGCTGATTTATTGCTCTATAACCAAGTTGCCTAAAATTATCAGAAAAATATCAAAATTTAATTCATCCATTGAGGGTCAGCATAAAAATAGCTTTGGGGTGATTTGACGAAAACTCTTGGCGTCAGAATTTTTCAAACTTGTATACAGTTTTTTGGGACACCCGGTAGTTTCAATACCAGATACTCAAAGCATTAGCAAGAGTAGCTGAATATCTCTGAATTTGTCATTTCATTATTAATTAGTTTTGAATTTAGAGTAGAATTTCAAGGGGTACTTCTCAGATCCATTGACAAAACGATATCCTTAATGCTTCTAATGCTATGGATAAGCAAATTTAACGGAGAAAACTTCTTCGAGAATTCATGTGAAATTTACTTTTTATTTGTAGCCAAAATTAACAATGCAAGAAAGGCTAAAGCTAAGAATGCAGAAACAACTCAGCAAACAAAGTAAGTGGCAACTTACTTTTTGAAATTGTTTTTGTCGTTTATAAAATGTCCAGTGGGTGCAGGCGTTTTCTTTAAGTCTATTTATAGCGGCCACTCAATATGTCTATGTCGATTCCCTTTAAAGTTAGAAGGTTAGTAATAACCCAACATTTGAACTCACAATGCTTCTTAATTTTATTTTGTTGAGCGTCTTCTTACTTGCAGTAAAACAAGATAAGCAAAGTGAACGAAAAAAGAAAGATGAAAAAGAACGTGAAAGAGTGGTGAGTTGACAACATTTGCAATTAAATCATAAGTTTATCTCTTCCTGTTCTATTGTAACATACCCCCTCCCCCACCCATTCAGTTGCTCATACCCCCTCCCCTCCCCCACCCATTCAGTTGCTTGAGATATTGATCCGGGCCTTTCCGAAGTTTCTCACTTGTGGGTTTTGCGACAGAAAGTATCCACGTTTGACAAGAATTGATAAATCTAATAAATCTAATAAATCTAATTTAATTATAAATCATGATTTGGGCCTAATTCGAAGATTTATTTCGTTGTTCAAATTTGCCATGTTAAATTTTTGTTGCTAACGTTCACCCTGCTAGCCAAGGAAGCTTTAGATTGTTTTTACAACATTCAAAGCGTTGTGTGATGGAAGGCTTTCATTATGTTTCAGGATGCTTTCATCCTTCAAAGTTTTCTTTACGTTTTAAAGAAGGTTTTAACACTTTTCGTAAGCAAAACGTGTCATGTTTCCCTTTTAGGATAGAGATACTGATATATACGAACTCCAGAAGAAAATGAGATATCGGTAAGCACTCGTTTAATTCATCTGTAGTGATATGCGCTATCGATAAATTCTGGTCTGTATACATGTGAGCCTGGAGATCTATAATTTTGGATACATTCAAAGTATACTTTGCAATAAGATACAGACTTGAACGGTAAAACTATAAAAAAAACTTCGAAGTATCTTCTGGTTCTCACATTTGTTTCACAAAGAAACCTATCAAATGATTCATGGAGAAGCAACCTCGAACCCAGGGTAACAATGAGCGGCCAGTTGTGCGCTGAAGGGAGGCTGAAGTTGTACCATGTGCGCTGAAGAGAGGCCGAAGACACTGATAACCCTGGAATCGAGGTTGATGGGGAAGAGCATGATCTCTAAGGTAGGGGGCTGTAGCCATCTTTCTTGCCACTCCTAGTTTTCCATACTTTTTGGCGTCTCTCGTATTCACTATCTAACGGATTCAGGGGAATTGCCATCTTGTATACTCTCAATTTGTCTAATTTGAAATTTCCCTGTTCCTTTTGTTAGGCCAAGCAATGACTATTACAACAGAGATCGATCACCTCCACCTAAGTCACCCAGAACTGAAAAGCGTAAGTTTTAAAGCAGGGCAGAAGTATACAGAATTATACCGGGTGTCCCAAAAAAAGTACTCCTGTTTGAAAAACCCCCAAAATTTCACTACATGGCCGATCTTAAAATTTCTTTTTTTGACAAGTAGATCAAAGACCAAATTATTTTTCCAGGAATAGCTGATTTTATGGTTAGTTTTAAAGTTAGCAAATTTTGCTCTTTTTAGGGCTGCCTGGTTTTGAGGCATACTGCAAAAAACACTGATGATTACCAGATTATTTCCTTTTTGTATATTATATTAAGCTTCTAGTTTGGTCATAAATGTCAGAAAGAAACGGAAACGATCATAAGGGGATTGGAAGAATAATGAAAAATCTCAAAATAATGGCTCTTAGGCTAGATTTATGATGTTGCTTAATGAGTATAGCTCAGAATAAGGTTTTTCAACCTGTCATTTTATACCCTTAAAGCAATGAAAACAATGATTTTATCCTTTTTAAATATATTTGGATCATTGATAAAAGAGATGGAAAAGAAAATTTTATGATTGGTTTGACAATCGAGTTTTGGTGATTTTCTAAACGGGAGTACTTTTTTGGGGACACCCGGGTAGATTATTGGCTATCATGTCTGCAAAAATATTCATCGGTCTGAACTGAAAAATCATACTCTTAAGTCCAGAATAGACAGGAGGCCGCGAATAAACTGGGTATGTGGAACATTTTCCAAATCCTAATAGACGGGGAGACAAACAAGTTAGGAATCATAAATACTGTTAAAAACGAAAACACAGTTTGAGTCACGTTTCAGATAACATTATTTCACTTGTTTCGCATTTCAAAAAGCTCAAAATAGATAAACTGGAATAAGGATGTCCTGGGTTGATTTTTTTCAAAATATTAATATGCGAGCGCGACGGTGTCTAACCCGGACTCAAGAATAAATAGCAAAACCACATGTCAAAGTGGTTCATTGGAAAAATTTGGTCGACATTTCTTGTCTTTTGGGGGAATATTTGGAGAAAAAGCGTGCAAGAGATGTTGCCAATAATTCTAGAACAACGTATTTCTACATCTACTTTACTCGAATAATTTCTACATCTTACGTCTTACCAAATTCCAAAAGTTTTTGCACTTACCGATAACTTTGGAGTACTTGATATGATGAGATAAAGGCTAGACGATCTAAGGGGCCGCTTATATGAGAGCTTTCGAGTTTTCAGCCCTTTGTAACGTTAATCGGGCTGAAAAGTCAGCCCGGTGTTGCGGTCGAAAGTCGGCCCGGTGTTGCGGTCAACTTGCTACAAAACAAAGTTGCGATTGAAATTTCAGCTCGCTTTTAACAAACGGGATTCTCAGCCCAGTTAAAGTTACAAAACGGGCTGAAAACTCTCATATAATCACGGGGAAACCAGATTAACTGTTGATTTTTGTAGTTTTTGTTATTTGGTAATTTATTCTAGTTTTGTATTAAATCAACCTCCTGTTATTTTCCGTGATTCTTTTCGCCCTCGCTTCGCACGCTCCTTCGCAGTTTCTTTCCCTTTGTTCCTTGGCAGTGGAAGTTCGCTGCGCAGCACAATAGAATCATGGAAAATAACAGGAGATTGATTTGATACAAAAATAGAATAAATTACCAAATAACAAAAACTACAAAAATCAACAGTTAATCTGGTTTCCCTGTGATATAATCGGCCTAATATTAATGAAAGTTCATATTGCATTTGAATTTTGGAAATTAAAAATAAATGAGATTAAAAATCCTTACAAAACTGTCAACATGAGGCAGCTCCAGACAACAATAAAATCACCATTGTTCCCTAAATGCGTTGGTAAGAAACAAGTAACTCTCGTTGTCAAACATTCTTTCACGGTATATTTAAAGACCCATTGCTAACCATGATCCTTTGTGGCGCCAAAGCCGACTTTCTTATTATCTGAAAGTCGTTTTGGCCTAGACTCTCTTTGCCTTGCTTTTCATTCGGCGCACAAAGGATCATGGTTAGCAGTGGGTCTTTAACTTGGTTATTTTTAATTCGCAGCTAAAAAAGAAGAAGATCATTCAAGGTCACCATCGAGATCTCCAAGAACAAGGTAATTTCAGATGGTCTCATTTTGATAGAACAGTTTTTTGCAAGTTTTATTCCTCTACCGGGTGAGTCAATAAAACAATCCCCGTTTGAAAGGCCACAGCTCCCTGGATATCAAGGCAATAATATCGGCAAATATATTATTTAATTATAGACATGTTCAGATATATTTAAAATTTACCTGACTGAAGTTGGCCACTCCGTTCTGAAATTATGAGAGATTTTCTCCTGAAAGCCGCTTCAAGAAATCTTCAAAAACGGCATAAAATCACCAGCAACTTGCCCTAATAGTTCTGCCTTATAGCAGCGATGACTTATGGATAATTTAGCACGTGCTATCCCTTTGCAAGGAAGAAAATGCCGTTCCTAGGAGCATAATACATTTATTCCGGGCGATTTCATTCTCCCAAGAGGATAACACATGCTAAATCTTATTGAAGTCATTGCCGTTAGGCAGAAATATTTTGAATATTTGGTCGTGATTTTATGCCGTTTTCAAAGGTTTCCTAAAGGGGCTGTCTTGAGAAAATCCCTCATGATGTCAGAACGGAATGGCCGATTTCAGTCAGGTAAGATTTAGAATTTATTTGAACATGTCCACTATTAAACAATATATTTACCAATATTATTGCCTTGATATCCAGGGAGCAGTGGCCTTTCAAACGGGGATTGTTTTTATTGACTCACCCGGTACTACTGGCCCAATAGTCTGACTATTTAGAGTGTGTAATGTCAGTCTTTCTTTCTGTCTTAATATAGGTTTTGGGAGATTCCTTGTCCTGAAAATGTTTGAATTTGTCGATTCAGTGCTATAGGCATAGTTTTTTTTTACATTCATAAATATTTACAATATACATATTACTACACTACATTCCAAATTACTTTACAATACTACTGAAACGATACCGAGGGGAGCAAAAACTATGTCAACCCCCAGGCCATTAACATTGATGCAAACTACAATACATAAATACATAAAAACTAGAAAAGAAAAAACTAATAATGCCTACAAAATACATCTTCGGACAATGTCAAAGTACTTGGTGGTTAAGTGGTGTATACAACTAGGTTTTAAATTAACTCAATCAAACCGACCAGTTTTGTGGATGAACTGCAAAGTCAAATCGAGTATATTTCTATTGAGGTCATTAGGAAGGTCTTCATCACCATATAATAAAAGCTGCATAAGAACCTCGTTTGAAAGATTGTTATATCCAAATGGTCGTACTAAATCGAAAATACATAGGCATAGTTTGTTGTTCTTAAAGGGAATCTAAGCATATATAACCCTGTCGTAAGATTTTTCGATCATTTGTGTCGCAGAAATGTTGAACCTTTGCTAAACGTGACAGAAATTGCTCTCCTCCCATCCCTGTCTTATTTTGCTACATTCAGCAAAGAGAAAATCTATGATATTGCTAAAGTCTGTCGCACATTATTTGTCAGGCGAATATATTCGCGAATAAAACAATCAAAATGATTTGCATGATTAATTTTGCGTTATCGCAAATCTGACCTAACATCTGATGAGAGACAGACTTTGATACTCGTGGATGTTTCCTTGCGCTGCCTTGGAATGTTTAAGGCACTCCCCAACTTTGCTTCAGTCTAGAGCAACCCACAATTTCACCATACCAGCCTTGGGGTGTCCTTTCTATTTTTATCATATATATTTTCGTAGGGCGTACGAAGAAATTGGCTGGAAAGTTTGACACGCAAAGGTAACAAGTGAACCTGTTGATAATATTCCTTACTTTCATATTTTGGAATACTACCGGGTGAGTCAGAAAGAACATTCCTCGTTTGAAAGGCCACTGCTCCCTGGATATCAAGACGATAATATTGACAAATACATTATTTAATGGTTGACATGTTCAAATATAATTTAAAATTTACCTGACTGAAATCAGCCACTCCGTTCTGAAATTATGAGCGATTTTCTGGAGAAAGCCCCTTCAAGAAACCTTCAGGCCTAAAATCACGAGCAAATGTTCCAAATATTTCCGCCTTACAGCAATGACTTGCGCGTGCTTTAGCATGTGTTATCCTCTTGGGATTTCAGTCTGGTAAAATTTAGAATTTATTTGAACATGTGTACTATTAAACAATATATTTACCAGTATTATTGCCTCGATATCCAGGGAGCATTGGCCTTTCAAACCATAGTCATGTTCAAACGGGGATTGTTTTTTCTGACTCACCCGGTAGAGCGAACCTTCAAGAGTTCCATAAACCTTAGACAAGGTTGATATTTATCCTTAAAACGGGTCATCTATCATCAATAGGGCCCTTTCAATGAATTTAGAAAACGTTAAGGTACGAAATGGTTGATGCAACTTTATTTTCCATTGAAGCCTTTTTTAAGGGAAGAGAGGTCAGCAACCTAAAGTAATTACTTGCTTCTTCGAAGAAGAGGCCTAAAAATTGGTAATGTACCGTGTCAGTAAATACGTCACAAAATAGGAAGATTAAAGTCACAAGGTCATCTGGTGGTTTTCTCTTCTAATGAATATTTTGACCGAAGTGAGTAGGATGTTACTTTAGAATGACTGAAATATTTAAAATTAAAGACTTAATAATTGATGAAAACAGATAATAACCACTTGTTTGGCAAACCATTTAAAAAGATTACAAATACACACCCATTTACAGCTGCTATCATTTTCTGCAGACAATTATTTAGTCCAAACATGGAGTTTCAGGACAAGAATTGCGCTCAAATATTGCAGGGTGTGGTCACAGATCTAAAAGACTTCTTGTGAGGAACTGATTAATTAGTTGAGGTGAAGTGAGAGGAAGGATATTTAACTACCAGGTGGCCTAATTGTATCACTGTTTGGAAAAGTCATCAAATTTTGATTATTCTATTGATCTTAAAACATTGTTTTTTTGTCCGATTGTGCAACAATGGGCATGTTGCAGTGAGGACAGTGGTCCTATGTATGTCCACATAGCCGGTTTATTTCTCCCATACTATGTTATGGTCTGTCCCTAAAATCAGTTGTATTGAATAAATATCATTTTGCATCTAACTAGGACTGTTCATGTTCTTGGAAGCTGGTCAATATTTGTCCTCAATATTGGGTTTTATCGGAGTATTATAAAAATCTATGTCCCCAAAGCCAGTCATTTAAGAGCTCAATTTGTATTGGTACGCTGAAAAATGGGTTGGTGAAATCGTTTTTCCAAGACATACATAGGGCCACCAAAAACAGCACATGGACACCCTTGATTGTGTCAAATACAAAATTGTTTGCAGTGGCGATAACTGTTTTGTTCTTGTTGGTTACAGATCGCGAAATATTAGCTTGAACAGCCTGATTTTGAGCCATAGTTTTTGAGACAACATCGTATTTCAAGCGTATAGTGTGCGGTTGAAGAGGGCACAACTAGGCACAACTACTAATATTTCAAGTTCGTATTTCAAGTATTATTTAAAGCATGCTGAGAAATGCAAAAGATGATTAGCAGATTGATTTCTTTGTCTATTATTGATCCTAGCAGAAGGGCCAATTTAACAGTTGCTGGGTAAATTGTTTTATTCGGAAGAGGTTTTACAGCAATGAGGTCCACAGATCACCATTCTGTGAGCCTCCAACTCTCTTCCAATATTAAAGGCTGGTTTTCTGGCATGAACTCAGAGGTGCGAGTTTTGTGCTCGTTCCATCAGCCACACCGTTGCAAATTTTATAGAACCTTATTACCCTATGGTCAGGGCCGCAGACCTGGTAATAAATCTGATTGGTCGAGAGCGTTCGAAACTGACGTAGGAGTAGGACATTATTTCTCCGTACAAATCGCTGTCAGATTCAAACAGCATCAAGTGGCTTCATCGCACTTAAGGAATGCATATTGTCAGACAACACTCGAGTGGCGATGAAAAGTCGCAAAACTACGCCTGTTTTGTCAAGGAATACAAATTTCCTTAAAGAGATTGGGGGAAAATAAGGTTTTTCAAGACGTAATTATAAGAACTGAAAGCCAAAATTGATCTCTTGAAGAGTAATTTTATCATTGACAAAACAGGGTGAACGAATTTTGATTGACAGGTAAAATAAGAAAATGTTGGTGATTTTTCAAATCTGTATACTTTTTTGGGACACCTGGTGCTGACAGATTAGAACGATATATTGTAGCGAACTGCTAGATCTAAGCCTTTAATTTTCCAGTAAGAATGATGTGTTTTGCCTTTATTGTCAAGATCCTTCATGAACTCTGACTTCCCATAGGCTGCAAGATCATGTATATTACCGGTTGAGGCAGACAAATTTCGACGTTTGAAAAATCCGCAAAATTTGATTTTGCTACTAATCTTTGAAATTCGTTCTTTTTCAGTTATAACAAAGACGAAATTATCTTTACCTAAATTTAATTTGATCTTTGATGCAATACCTCAAGAAAAAAACTTCAAGATCGAATGAATTTTCGAAATTTGGGTAATACGCCAATATATCAAATCTTGAAATCCCTAACCCTGGCCCTGACCCTAACCCTTACCCTAATTTATTTCAAGGTTTTGATATATTGGCGTACTCCCGAAATTTGTTTATTTTTCAAACGCCGAAACGTTTTTTTTTTTATACTCACCCGGTAGCTTTCCTTTCAGAAGCATTCTTATACCAATTTATTTCTCTTGTAGATCCAACTGAATAGAGACAATACTTCAACCATTGCATCATGCTGCTCTTCTGGTTCCTTCTCCGAAAGTCCTTCGAAAAAATTCCTGAAACAGTTCCCACAAACATCTTGGAAAACAGATAGCTGTCTTCAACAGACATTTTTGTAGTAAACTTTCCTACTTAGAATTGCTATGCTGGTGTTTAAAGGGTGGGCAGTTGCTCTATTTTGTTGCCCTTATTTCTCCAAGGGATTAAAAATCTAAATAAAGTTCTTTGGTGCTTGTTGCCGCTGAATTGGAAGACCAGTTTCAACAACAAACGTTTATGAACAAATTGCCTTCATCTATAAAATGACTATTTGCAAGGTCACCGAGGTGCCAATATGAAATTGTTTTATCTAATTCGAGCAGTATGATTCGTGTAAACTTTTGCTACCAACAGAGTGCAGATGTTTTTGATCCTACATCTTTCCTTCTCTATAGAATTTTCCTCTAATTTTTTCTCTGGTCGTATTTAGTTCGTATTTTCTCTTTTAGAAATTGTATGCATTATCGTAGCAATTTTTCTGCTATTGTATGACTGTGTAGTAAGACAGTTAAAGATGTCTCTCTTCTTCTGCTCTGCGTTATCTTACTAAATGCCTTATTATTTGATACTCCTAAAAGTTGATAGTTGAATCCAATCATCTTTGTCTTCTGCCGTACGTTATATTCTCGACGTTTTGCCAAATCTCTCTCTGGGTGTTTGAAATCATGGAAAATTATAGCCTGCGTCACAGACCATAATGAGGGGTAGAAACTTCCTCTGGTTATGGTCTGTGACGCAGGCTAGGAAAATTATAGCTAAAAGAATCTGAATTCAGTATGCATCGGATGTGCCAAAAGGTTCTTGGACAGCCCAGCGCCGACAGAAAATCGACCACTCGACCTATTTTCTTAAAACTTTTCCTTTGTCAAGTCACATGCAAGTGTTTAAAAATTTTGGAAAATGTGTCGGATAATAGGTGAATTTATGTGTTCTGTGGGCTGTCGAATAGGCAAAGAATAATTTAGCGCACTCGACGAAAAAAATTGGTAATCTTTACACTTACGACATAAGCGAGGCTGTTCTTTGCCACATATCTGGGAAAATGAGACCTTTCTTTATACGGAGGTATCCATACCACTTCGCGATGCAGATCCCAAATTCCAAAATAAAACATAGCACCCCCACATCCCCCCAAGGCGTTAAATTTACCCCCTTCCAAATTTCTCCTAACCTCGTACAGAAAAAGAAGCCTCAATTCGAATTTCGATCTAAAGAACAAAAAAAACAAAAATTGAACGTGCGCGGAAATCGAGGCTGACGTGAAGACGTTTTAAAGACCCCGGATGAAGTATGGCGACAGGTCGAAGATAGAAGGCTTGGCTCAAGCATTTCAAACACATCTCAAGCACTCTACGAATACATATTTTTGCTTATATGTGGCTACAATACTGTCACAAGACGCCAAGCTGGCTATTTTGATGTCTGTGCGAAAGTACAATCGGCAATCTGAAGGGTTAGGGCTAATTTAAGTTGATCTTTATATCAGAGTGGAAAGCTCCTTCATACATAGCCATATTACACAGCTCAGTGTATGTAGAAAGCCTCTTAGTATTCACTGAAGAAGTTTAAAATGTATGGTGTAATTTTAGCTTATAAATCGATTAATTTTAGTTAGTTTATATAGTATAGTTTAAGAATTTGAAAAGAATGTCAATTTTTTAGGTTAAACCTGCAATATTTTGGTTGGCAGACATTTGATTTGGGAGGACTTGTTATGTTTAGGGAAGTTGCGATCCAAGTCGGCCTTCAAAATAATAGCTATTAACACCCGCATTTTGGTATGCTATTTGGGGACTACAGAGTACATTAATTACCCCCAAGTAACCCCCAAACGGTGATTTTATACCCCCTCTTTGTTTTTCAGGCACTACGACAAGATCTGTCTACCAAACGAGGTGAGTGAGTTATATTTTGTGCTAGACACCTTGGAGCAAGTCTCTTTCATTTTCAGCTCAACCTACTTTGGAGATGGAAGCTTGGATAGCTTTGGACGGGAATAATGGCGAATAACTTGGCAAAGAAGAAGGGTAGAACAGTAATGGAAGGCTATGGTAATGATTTGAAGGTAATTTGAGTGGTATAAATGATAAAACAAACGAGGGCAACGCTTGGAAAGTTCGTATTGTTGTCTTGTTCCTCCTTCCAGTGTTTTCGTCCATCACTTCACAACTTTTGCGTCAACTTTTTGGCTACTTTTAGCTGAATTTCGGAGTGTCTCCACTAGAATTGACCGTCTAAAGTATCATTAAACACAAAAATGATTCCTCGGACATTATTTCATCGACTAATAAATACAAAACTCCAGAGGAAAATATCGAAAACCTGCCAATGTTTCCAACCGACTCGAGGATAGAGAAATGGGCCTAAGTTTTCTGAAAGCAGGTGCCGACCTCAACATGGCTGAACATGTGCCAGAGAAATCATCTTTCAATGGCGTAATCCTTCATAGATAAAGAGATTTTCCGACTAAATTCTAACCTCCGAAAGTAAATGAATGTAATGTTAGGTTTATGAGGATGAAGAACTAATAGCAATATGCAATGAAATTGATTCCATTGGGTTAGAGTCGGCCATTAACTAACTAAAAGTTGATATTATTTAGGCCCCATTCTATGGAAGAAACATGGATGCCAGGAAAAATTTGCAATCCAAAACCGAATCTTATAGAAAGTTGAACCTATGTTTGTCAATGAAACCATCTACTTTCATTCTTAATTAAGGCTGTAATTTTCTCTGTAATTATTTTACAGTAATTGTTGGATTGATGAGAATGTATTTGATCAAAATTGTTCGCATAGGATTATGTGTATCTGTAATCTGTATGAAGAAGGCGTAGCATTGAGGGGATACTTTGTAAATTCGGTGAGAGACATTAGGAACAATGCTGTGAGTGTCATGAAGCATACATGTCTGGTCATCATTCATATATTATTAAACTTGAATTCTGCCAAAATTTACATTTTTATCAATTACACCTGTGCCATCTAAAATTTGGCTGATTCCATGAAGAAGCTGTTCTGGCATGGAAAGTCCGATTTGTGTTTGCTGGATGTTGGGGTCGCTGTGCATTATTTTGTGCATAGGCAATGGTTTTGCATCCTTCTTTTGTCTCAAACAGAAACAGAACAAAGGGAAAGATTCTGAAATTGTGATGTGCCATTAGGTCAAAGAAGAATGAAATGCTATGTGATGATTTACAGTAACATGTAACAGATGAAAATATCCACCAAATGACTCTGCTACCCAACACAATTTCAAGTTTTGTACCACACAAAGACTTGTAGGACATATAATTCTCTTCTCAAAAAGGAATATGCATAGAAACTGGATGTGGTTAATAAAATGTTGACAAAACCCGCATCAAATTTCTCAAAATGAAAATATGGATAAGAGCTTCCTTTTAGCTATCTTGGAAGGTTCAGATTGTAATAGCAATTTTGAAATATCAACTGATGGAGATCTTTGTAGCCTTCATGCACACTCTACTGATTTCTTTTCAAAGGGGTTTCTCCTCCAGTAGGGTCTTGGCATCAGCGAGCAAATCCTTGTCTAGGTCATTTGTGGTTCCCATGATTGANAAAATTTGGCTGATTCCATGAAGAAGCTGTTCTGGCATGGAAAGTCCGATTTGTGTTTGCTGGATGTTGGAGTCGCTGTGCATTATTTTGTGCATAGGCAATGGTTTTGCATCCTTCTTTTGTCTCAAACAGAAACAGAACAAAGGGAAAGATTCTGAAATTGTGATGTGCCATTAGGTCAAAGAAGAATGAAATGCTATGTGATGATTTACAGTAACATGTAACAGATGAAAATATCCACCAAATGACTCTGCTACCCAACACAATTTCAAGTTTTGTACCACACAAAGACTTGTAGGACATATAATTCTCTTCTCAAATAGGAATATGCATAGAAACTGGATGTGGTTAATAAAATTTTGACAAAACCCGCATCAAATTTCTCAAAATGAAAATATGGATAAGAGCTTCCTTTTAGCTATCTTGAAAGGTTCAGATTGTAATAGCAATTTTGAAATATCAACTGATGGAGATCTTTGTAGCCTTCGTGCACACTACTGATTTCTTTTCAAAGGGGTTTCTCCTCCAGTAGGGTCTTGGCATCAGCGAGCAAATCCTTGTCTAGGTCATTTGTGGTTCCCATGATTGAGGAACCAAATCATTGAACTAGATTCAATAGAGCAGCTTGTGAATAGGGTAGGCAAGACACACACACTGGGGTTTCTTTGGCTAGCTTTGTTCATGCATGCACAATAAATTTCTTTGGCTAGCTTTGTTCATGGCAATAAAATTCCAGTAAATCTAAACAAGGAATGCTGAAAGAAGACATTTAGCTGCCTAGCTTTCACTATGCTTTGAGAAAAAAATTATGTTGAAATCTTTTATTAAGGTCTATGATTTACTGGTCCAATACTGTTTTTAGTTTGGCAACCCATTTGAACATTGTTTGATTGAATTAGTTGCAAGGCATATTTGAAAAGAATTTGAAACATGTTATGCTATCTGCAATTCAGGAATTTGTGTAAACAAGTGTTTGATTGGATTGCCTGGATAGCAATTTTGTTTGACAAATGAAATCTAAATGTTTATTGAACAGTATTTACTCCTTTGGCCAGAGTTTGAATTAAAGGTGGACGCTTTGCCAAATATTAGGAGGGTGAAGTTATATTCTTCCAGTTGAACTGCATTGTTTGTCCCCATTGTTTTCAAACAAAGATCATTGTTTTGCCAACATTGATGGAAATGCACCTTCTTGCCCCCTAGTGTCCAACACTGGTTTAACTCAATTATTTCTACTTTTCCTTTCCAAATTCTTGTAGTATACACAACCATATGTTCCTGTTGGTTTAATTGGATATTTAAAGTGTTTCCAACCAAGCCATAAAAATGCAAATTTATGTGATTCAAGTTGTAGAGACCTGTTAGAACTTGAATTTTAAGGTGATTCTAGCGGACAATGAATTGATAATGGTAGTTGGGCAAATATTTATGATTAGAGAATAATTTAATCTAAGTATTTCTAAAATTGAATAGTCTTGGAGTGCATGTACAACAAATTAAGATTATGGCCTTGTTTGAAAGAAAATTTATTGGATGTTTGTGGCATTGTTGCTATTTCAGGGTACAAAGGGGGCTTCTATCCCATTTTCCTGTTACAAAAATGACAAAATTCCATGTCCCAATGATAAAATGACAAAATCCCGAGCCTAATACTTCCTAGAAATTCCGAATCATTTTTTTATAATATGCCAAAATCTAAAAATGCATGATTCTGTTTTCCCAGTAAACCCCTTCGCACCCCGTGATCAATTTTCATTAGCAATATGGGATTACAATACAAGATTACGCTAAAGTTGGCATTTAGGAACTTTTTACCAAGATGCATTACGTTCTTTGATCAAATTTCTACATAATTTTTAAAGATTCTTGATTGGAATGCAATGCATCTTGGTATAAAGTTCCTCGCTGCCATCTTCAGCGTAATCCTCTATTGGGGTATTTTGTTTGGCAGTTTAAAATTGGACTCCCCAAACCAAGATGGAAAAAGCTTATTTTTATTCCCAATACTCAAGATACATTATCAAATCATAAGGGCAGATGTGATGCATGAATACACACTGCGAAGATATACAGTTTATTTCTTTCAAATCAACATAGATTGCTTTACATAGATTGCTTTGAAAGCAATCTATGTTGATTTGAAAGAAATGAACTGTATATGCTTTCATAAGAATTCTTGTCAATTCTCATGAATTCCTGCAAATTCTTGTAAATTCTCCTGAATTCTTACAAATTCTTGTCAATTCTCATGAATTCTTGCAAATTCTCATTTGTTGAGTTACAAGAGAACTTCTGAAAAGGACTGATTGTGGTAGATTTGTGTCTGACAATTCTTACCCATTATTTAGAATTCTTGTGAATTCTCTCTTGTGAATTCTCTTAGGAATTCTTAATTCTTCAGAATTTCTGTGAAGTATTGTGAATTCTCTTACTGTATGAATCCTTACAAATTCATGGATGTTACTTTAAAAAATAGCTGGACTGATGAATCAATGGTCTCCATTTGCATTTTTTATTTTTCTGTATGGTTTTATATGCTCCAATGTGTGTTTGGTGCTAAAGTTGGAGAATTTTGACATTTATGTAAATATATATGTGTAACATTTACCCCCCCCCCCTCCCCCCTTTCAGATTTGAGACCTTTACGCTAAAGATGGCAGCTCCAAGGACTCAATTGTGTTTTGCTGCAAAGCATGCTGGTAAAAAGCTCCCTGACCACCACTTAACGATGTAAGCATTTCGGTCTACCATTTCGACTAGCTACCTTGAATTCGAATCGACCTTGAATTTAAATGCAACATGGTTCGAAAGGAAACCTTTCCAAAGCAAAAAAAGTAAAGTTTTGATTTGAATTGAAGTTTCAATGAAAGATTCGCGTTCGAATTACAAAATTTTCCTATTTGTTTACATTGATTACTTGTTCCGAACTTTACCACACCTAGCTAATCGCAATGGCAGACCAAAATGTGCATGTTGTTAGGTGGTCGTCAGGGAGATTTTTACCAGCATGCTTTGCGCGGCGGCCATCTTTAGCGCTATTGTCTATTAATTTTATCTGACCACTGGCGGGAGATTAGAAAAATGCACGGCGTTTGAAAAAATGCTGCTCCCTGGATATCAAAGCAATATATTTATTGAAAAATTTCTTGTTTCATCGCCAATATGTTCAATTAGATTAAGAAATTCACTCGGCTTTAATCGGTCTTTCCTTCCTGTGGCTATGAGAGATTTTCTGCAGAAACCTCTTCAGAAACCTGCAAAAATGAGTGAAAACAACGACCAAAATTTTGTCGGTTTTCCTTCATAACAACAATGACATTTACAAGTATTAGCACATGTTATCCTCCTGGGAGAATGGAATCCCCCTAATCAATTTTCTTGTACTAATGGGGAAGACTTATTCATCCTCTAAAGAGGAAAACATATGTGCTAAAGCATTAGGCAAGTTGTTGCTGTAAGATTTAAATTGTAAGGGAATTTGTGTCAATTTTAGGTCACTTTTGAAAGTTTTTTTAGGGGGCCTTCTTGAGAAAAGCCATCATATTTCAGAAGAAAGTGGCTGATGTCAGCCAGGAAAATTCCTAAAATTAATTTAACATGTCAGCTATTCAACAAGATAATAACAAATATTATTGCTGTGATATTCAGGGGACAGTAGTCTTTCAAATGTTGTGCTTTTTCTGACTTAACCAGTACTAATCTTTTCATATTATCCCATGGGAATATATATTATCTCATGGGAATATATTAGGAGATTTTTATAATTGTGATTTGTTTCAGAATGACAAGTACTCATCATCAAAATCACACCAGAAGGAGGCTGCCTACAATGATTTGTTGTCATCGAAAGAAAGAAGTTCTCCACATGGTAGCCATAATGGCCCATCAAGCAAAAGGAATGAATATTCTTCCTCACAAAACAAGAATAGTAGTAAACCATCTTATTCAAGCAACTCACAAAGACAGAGAGGTACCAACAGTTTACTCTATTTGGTGTCCCAGAAATTCCTTCCTTTTAGAAATTCACCANGCAATACCTCAAGAAAAAAACTTCAAGATCGAATGAATTTTCGAAATTTGGGTAATACGCCAATATATCAAATCTTGAAATCCCTAACCCTGGCCCTGACCCTAACCCTTACCCTAATTTATTTCAAGGTTTTGATATATTGGCGTACTCCCGAAATTTGTTTATTTTTCAAACGCCGAAACGTTTTTTTTTTTATACTCACCCGGTAGCTTTCCTTTCAGAAGCATTCTTATACCAATTTATTTCTCTTGTAGATCCAACTGAATAGAGACAATACTTCAACCATTGCATCATGCTGCTCTTCTGGTTCCTTCTCCGAAAGTCCTTCGAAAAAATTCCTGAAACAGTTCCCACAAACATCTTGGAAAACAGATAGCTGTCTTCAACAGACATTTTTGTAGTAAACTTTCCTACTTAGAATTGCTATGCTGGTGTTTAAAGGGTGGGCAGTTGCTCTATTTTGTTGCCCTTATTTCTCCAAGGGATTAAAAATCTAAATAAAGTTCTTTGGTGCTTGTTGCCGCTGAATTGGAAGACCAGTTTCAACAACAAACGTTTATGAACAAATTGCCTTCATCTATAAAATGACTATTTGCAAGGTCACCGAGGTGCCAATATGAAATTGTTTTATCTAATTCGAGCAGTATGATTCGTGTAAACTTTTGCTACCAACAGAGTGCAGATGTTTTTGATCCTACATCTTTCCTTCTCTATAGAATTTTCCTCTAATTTTTTCTCTGGTCGTATTTAGTTCGTATTTTCTCTTTTAGAAATTGTATGCATTATCGTAGCAATTTTTCTGCTATTGTATGACTGTGTAGTAAGACAGTTAAAGATGTCTCTCTTCTTCTGCTCTGCGTTATCTTACTAAATGCCTTATTATTTGATACTCCTAAAAGTTGATAGTTGAATCCAATCATCTTTGTCTTCTGCCGTACGTTATATTCTCGACGTTTTGCCAAATCTCTCTCTGGGTGTTTGAAATCATGGAAAATTATAGCCTGCGTCACAGACCATAATGAGGGGTAGAAACTTCCTCTGGTTATGGTCTGTGACGCAGGCTAGGAAAATTATAGCTAAAAGAATCTGAATTCAGTATGCATCGGATGTGCCAAAAGGTTCTTGGACAGCCCAGCGCCGACAGAAAATCGACCACTCGACCTATTTTCTTAAAACTTTTCCTTTGTCAAGTCACATGCAAGTGTTTAAAAATTTTGGAAAATGTGTCGGATAATAGGTGAATTTATGTGTTCTGTGGGCTGTCGAATAGGCAAAGAATAATTTAGCGCACTCGACGAAAAAAATTGGTAATCTTTACACTTACGACATAAGCGAGGCTGTTCTTTGCCACATATCTGGGAAAATGAGACCTTTCTTTATACGGAGGTATCCATACCACTTCGCGATGCAGATCCCAAATTCCAAAATAAAACATAGCACCCCCACATCCCCCCAAGGCGTTAAATTTACCCCCTTCCAAATTTCTCCTAACCTCGTACAGAAAAAGAAGCCTCAATTCGAATTTCGATCTAAAGAACAAAAAAAACAAAAATTGAACGTGCGCGGAAATCGAGGCTGACGTGAAGACGTTTTAAAGACCCCGGATGAAGTATGGCGACAGGTCGAAGATAGAAGGCTTGGCTCAAGCATTTCAAACACATCTCAAGCACTCTACGAATACATATTTTTGCTTATATGTGGCTACAATACTGTCACAAGACGCCAAGCTGGCTATTTTGATGTCTGTGCGAAAGTACAATCGGCAATCTGAAGGGTTAGGGCTAATTTAAGTTGATCTTTATATCAGAGTGGAAAGCTCCTTCATACATAGCCATATTACACAGCTCAGTGTATGTAGAAAGCCTCTTAGTATTCACTGAAGAAGTTTAAAATGTATGGTGTAATTTTAGCTTATAAATCGATTAATTTTAGTTAGTTTATATAGTATAGTTTAAGAATTTGAAAAGAATGTCAATTTTTTAGGTTAAACCTGCAATATTTTGGTTGGCAGACATTTGATTTGGGAGGACTTGTTATGTTTAGGGAAGTTGCGATCCAAGTCGGCCTTCAAAATAATAGCTATTAACACCCGCATTTTGGTATGCTATTTGGGGACTACAGAGTACATTAATTACCCCCAAGTAACCCCCAAACGGTGATTTTATACCCCCTCTTTGTTTTTCAGGCACTACGACAAGATCTGTCTACCAAACGAGGTGAGTGAGTTATATTTTGTGCTAGACACCTTGGAGCAAGTCTCTTTCATTTTCAGCTCAACCTACTTTGGAGATGGAAGCTTGGATAGCTTTGGACGGGAATAATGGCGAATAACTTGGCAAAGAAGAAGGGTAGAACAGTAATGGAAGGCTATGGTAATGATTTGAAGGTAATTTGAGTGGTATAAATGATAAAACAAACGAGGGCAACGCTTGGAAAGTTCGTATTGTTGTCTTGTTCCTCCTTCCAGTGTTTTCGTCCATCACTTCACAACTTTTGCGTCAACTTTTTGGCTACTTTTAGCTGAATTTCGGAGTGTCTCCACTAGAATTGACCGTCTAAAGTATCATTAAACACAAAAATGATTCCTCGGACATTATTTCATCGACTAATAAATACAAAACTCCAGAGGAAAATATCGAAAACCTGCCAATGTTTCCAACCGACTCGAGGATAGAGAAATGGGCCTAAGTTTTCTGAAAGCAGGTGCCGACCTCAACATGGCTGAACATGTGCCAGAGAAATCATCTTTCAATGGCGTAATCCTTCATAGATAAAGAGATTTTCCGACTAAATTCTAACCTCCGAAAGTAAATGAATGTAATGTTAGGTTTATGAGGATGAAGAACTAATAGCAATATGCAATGAAATTGATTCCATTGGGTTAGAGTCGGCCATTAACTAACTAAAAGTTGATATTATTTAGGCCCCATTCTATGGAAGAAACATGGATGCCAGGAAAAATTTGCAATCCAAAACCGAATCTTATAGAAAGTTGAACCTATGTTTGTCAATGAAACCATCTACTTTCATTCTTAATTAAGGCTGTAATTTTCTCTGTAATTATTTTACAGTAATTGTTGGATTGATGAGAATGTATTTGATCAAAATTGTTCGCATAGGATTATGTGTATCTGTAATCTGTATGAAGAAGGCGTAGCATTGAGGGGATACTTTGTAAATTCGGTGAGAGACATTAGGAACAATGCTGTGAGTGTCATGAAGCATACATGTCTGGTCATCATTCATATATTATTAAACTTGAATTCTGCCAAAATTTACATTTTTATCAATTACACCTGTGCCATCTAAAATTTGGCTGATTCCATGAAGAAGCTGTTCTGGCATGGAAAGTCCGATTTGTGTTTGCTGGATGTTGGGGTCGCTGTGCATTATTTTGTGCATAGGCAATGGTTTTGCATCCTTCTTTTGTCTCAAACAGAAACAGAACAAAGGGAAAGATTCTGAAATTGTGATGTGCCATTAGGTCAAAGAAGAATGAAATGCTATGTGATGATTTACAGTAACATGTAACAGATGAAAATATCCACCAAATGACTCTGCTACCCAACACAATTTCAAGTTTTGTACCACACAAAGACTTGTAGGACATATAATTCTCTTCTCAAAAAGGAATATGCATAGAAACTGGATGTGGTTAATAAAATGTTGACAAAACCCGCATCAAATTTCTCAAAATGAAAATATGGATAAGAGCTTCCTTTTAGCTATCTTGGAAGGTTCAGATTGTAATAGCAATTTTGAAATATCAACTGATGGAGATCTTTGTAGCCTTCATGCACACTCTACTGATTTCTTTTCAAAGGGGTTTCTCCTCCAGTAGGGTCTTGGCATCAGCGAGCAAATCCTTGTCTAGGTCATTTGTGGTTCCCATGATTGAGGAACCAAATCATTGAACTAGATTCAATAGAGCAGCTTATGAATAGGGTCGGCAAGACACACACACTGGGGTTTCTTTGGCTAGCTTTGTTCATGCATATGCACCAATTGAATATCAGCAGGCTCAAACAAAGACTCAGGATCTAGGATGCAGCCAATCAGGAAAGGTTTAGCATTTCTCATAAACTGAGAGCAAGGATTTGCTTGCTAATGCACAGACTCTAATGGAGGAGAAACCTCTCTGAAAAGAAATCATCTCTGAAAAGAAATCAGGAGAGTCTGCATGCAGGTTAAATCTCTGTTTCTGTAATGAAAAATTTGTCAGCACCTTTGAGAAACATTTAAATGACTGCAATAAGCATTAGATTACCTCGCCTGCCTCACAGACCATAACTCCCCGTCCTTATGGTCTGTGATGCAGGCTATAGATTACCAAGATACAAATGACTACCTTTTAAAACTTTCTTGGCCTTGAGCAGTATCAATTCAATTCAAAATGTACAAAATAATAACTCCAGCAAAGTAATTTTAATTTATTATATAATTACTAGAAAATAAAATAGAAATTAAATAAGGAAAACAAAGTTTGGTAATTGTAACTTGATTAAAGGCAGTCTGTCTCCTCCATGAATGAAAATAAAATTGATAAAGATCTCTTACTGTTCATTTTACAACAAGTGTACCATTGTTTGCTTTATCCAAAGAAAGCAAGTTTATAGGGACTCAGCAATGCATGAATTTCACTCCTTGGAACAATACTGAGAACAATAGGGGACAGACTGCCTTTAAAATGCTTGTTGATGTAAAAAAAAAGGACTGAATACAAGTCTGTATTCAAGGATAAGCTTTATAGATTCCTCATTAGCCAGACCTTTTCAGGAATGACCAGGGCCTGCCATCTTTCACAGTGGTCATTTGCTGTCAATAATTATTGGAGAAGATCTTTAGAGTCCATTATGGTGTCAATTTCACAAGCCCAGACATTTTACTGTAACTTTTTCATCATTTTGAAAAATTTTTAAAGTACACGTAAACACATTAGGTATTTGTGCCTAGAAGCAAATATACCAGTTCAGTTACAAATTTCTTTAAACAAAAATAATCTGTAAATTGAAAAGTCATATGTACCGGGTGTCCCAAAAAAAAGTATAAGCGTTCGAACAGTTCCTGCGGAGGAGCCTCAATTCCGAATTTTTTTTATTTTAACGTGATGATATAGATGAGATCTTAACTTGCAATTTGCGATCTCGCATGCCCAACTCGGTTGAATAATAGCGGAGTAATTCACATAAACACGCAAAACTTCTGAGGCAGCCTAAGACAGATGGCTATTGAATACTGCTACTACTATCTATGCGTAATTTGAAAGTTGTATTTGAGGCAGGTCAACCATTAAACTTTCTATTCTTAAAAGTTTATTGATCAATTGAACTATAATATTAGTTAGAAAAAATGGCAAGAATAGATGCAGTTACACTTTAATAGTTCACAGAGTAACTTTATTATAGGAGTGAAGGAACTTTCTCAAGTAGTGTGTTCTACCATGAACGTAACTTCTCACCCAAGTTTCGTTGCAGTTCTGATTATTCAGTCATAAAAACGAAATATTCAGGCTTTTGAATTACTAGTGAAAATATAGTTCATTTTAATAGCCCAACAAACTTCCAAAAAAAATTATTGTTGAGCTGCCCCAAAAACTCTTTCAAATTACGCATAGATAGTAGTAGCATAATTCAATAGCCATTTGTCTTAGGCTGCCTCAGAAATTTTGCCTGTTTAAGTGAATTACTCTACAAATACAAATCTGATTTGGTCATGTGAGGTCACAAATTGCAAGTTAAGATCTCATCTATATCATAAAGGTTGAATAAAAATTTTCGAAAATAAGGCTCCTCCGCAGGAACTATTCAAACGCTTATACTTTTTTTGGGACACCCGGTAGACATATTTTTACCTTTTTGCAAAGAATATCTTTTCAACATGCCTGGGCGAAAAATTTTGCGCTAGAGATAATTGGAAAAATTGTCTGTTCTCATGGTGTTATTAGCTGGGTATTAGCTGTCACAGCTATTACCACAGTGGCAATAAAATTCCAGTAAATCTAAACAAGGAATGCTGAAAGAAGACATTTAGCTGCCTAGATTTCACTATGTTTTGTTTGAGGAAAAAATTATGTTCAAATCTTTTACCAAGGTCTATGATTTGCTGGTCCAATACTGTTTTCAGTTTGACCACCCATTTGAACATTGGTTGATTGAATTAGTTGCAAGGCATGTTTGAAAAGAATTTGAAACATGTTATGCTATCTGCAATTCAGGAATTTGTGTAAACTAGTGTTTGATTTGATTGCCTGGATAGCAATTCAGTTTTTGACAAATGAAATCTAAATGTTTATTGAACAGTATTTACTCCTTTGGCCAGAGTTTGAATTAAAGGTGGATGCTTTGCCAACTATTAGGAGGGTGAAGTTATATTCTTTCAGTTTGTCCCCATTGTTTTCAAACAAAGATCATTGTTTTGCCAACATTGATGGAAATGCACCTTCTTGCCCCCTAGTGTCTAACACTGGTTTAACTCAATTATTTCTACTTTTCCTTTCCAAACTCTTGTAGTATACACAACCATATGTTCCTGTTGGTTTAATTGGATATTTAAAGTGTTTCCAACCAAGCCATAAAAATGCAAATTTATGTGATTCAAGTTGTAGAGACCTGTTAGAACTTGAATTTTAAGGTGATTCTAGCGGACAATGAATTGATAATGGTAGTTAGGCAAATATTTATGATTAGAGAATAATTTAATCTAAGTATTTTTAAAATTGAACAGTCTTGGAGTTCATGTACAACAAATGAAGATCATGGCCTTGTTTGAAAGAAAATTTATTGGATGTTTGTAACATTGTTGCTATTTCAGGGTACAAGGGGGGCTTCTATCCCATTTTCCTGTTACAAAAATGACAAAATTCCGTGTCCCAATGATAAAATGACAAAATCCCGAGCCTAATACTTCCTAGAAATTCCGAATCCTCTTAAATTTTTTATAATATGCCAAAATCTAAAAATGCATGATTCTGTTTTCCCAGTAAATCCCTTCGCACCCCGTGATCTTTATTAATATATATGGAATTACAATATAAGATTACGCTAAAGTTGGCATTTAGGAACTTTTTACCAAGATGCATTAACGTTCTTTGATCAAATTTCTACATAATTTTTAAAGATTCTTGATTGGAATGCAATGCATCTTGGTAAAAAGTTCCTCGCTGCCATCTTCATCGTAATCCTCTATTGGGGTATTTTGTTTGGCAGTTTAAAATTGGACTTCCCAAACCAAGATGGAAAAAGCATATTTTTCTTCCCAATACTCAATAGACATTATCAAATCATTAGGGCAGATGTGATGCATGAATACACACTGCGAAGATATACAGTTCATTTATTTCAAATCAACATAGATTGCTTTCATAAGAATTCTTGTCAATTCTCATGAATTCCTGAAAATTCTTGTCAATTCTCCTGAATTCTTACAAATTCTTGTCAATTCTCATGAATTCTTGCACATTCTCATTTGTTGAGTTGCAAGAGAACCTCTGAAAAGGACTGATTATGGTAGATTTGTGTGTGACAATTCTTACCCATTATTTAGAATTCTTGTGAATGCTCTCTTGTGAATTCTCTTAGGAATTCTTAATTCTTCAGAATTTCTGTGAAGTATTGTGAATTCTAAATATATATGTGTAACATTTACCCCCCCCCCCCCTTTCAGATTTGAGACCTTTGTTGTTTTGCTCATTCTCATTCCATGGGAATAAACAATAACGCTAAAGATGGCAGCTCCAAAGACTCAATTGTGTTTTGCTGCAAAGCATGCTGGTAAAAAGCTCCCTGATGACCACTTAACGATGTAAGCATTTCGGTCTACCATTTCGACTAGCTAGCTTGAATTCGAATCGACCTTGAATTCAAATGCACCATGGTTCGAAAGGAACCTTTCCAAAGCAAAAAAAGTAAAGTTTTGAATTGAAGTTTCAATGAAAGATTCGCGTTCGAATTACAAATTTTCCTATTTGTTTACATTGATTACTTGTTCCGAACTTTACCACACCTAGCTAATCGCAATGGCAGACCAAAATGTGCATGTTGTTAGATGGTCGTCAGGGAGATTTTTACCAGCATGCTTTGCGCGGCCGCCATCTTTAACGCTATTGTCTATTAATTTTATCTGAACACTGGCGGGAGATTAGAAAAATGCACGGCGTTTGAAAAAATGCTGCTCCCTGGATATCAAAGCAGTATATTTATTGAAAAATTTCTTGTTTCATCGCCAATATGTTCAATTAGATTAAGAAATTCACCCAGCTTCGGCCTTTCCTTCCCCTGGCTACGAGAGATTTTCTGCAGGAACCTCTTCAGAAACCTGCAAAAATGAGTGAAAACAACGACCAAAATTTTGTCGGGTTACCTTTCTAACAACAATGACCTTTACACGTATTAGCAGATAGGGAGAATGGAATCCCCCTAATCAATTTTCTTGTACTAATGGGGAAGACTTATTCATCCTCTAAAGAGGAAAACATATGTGCTAAAGCATTAGGCAAGTTGTTGCTGTAAGACTTAAATTGTAAGGGAATTTGGTGTCAATTTTAGGTCACTTTTGAAAGTTTTTTTAGGGGGCCTTCTTGAGAAAAGCCATCATATTTCAGAAGAAAGTGCCTGATGTCAGTCAGGATAATTCCTAAAATTAATTTAACATGTCAGCTATTCAACAAGATAATAACAAATATTATTCCTGTGATATTCAAGGGACAGTAGCCTTTCAAATGTTGTGCTTTTTTCTGACTTAACCAGTACTAATCTTTTCACATTATCTCATGGGAATATATTAGGAGATTTTTATAATTGTGATTTGTTTCAGAATGACAAGTACTCATCATCAAAATCACACCAGAAGGAGGCTGCCTACAATGATTTGTTGTCATCGAAAGAAAGAAGTTCTCCACATGGTAGCCATAATGGCCCATCAAGCAAAAGGAATGAATATTCTTCCTCACAAAACAAGAATAGTAGTAAACCATCTTATTCAAGCAACTCACAAAGACAGAGAGGTACCAACAGTTTACTCTATTTGGGTGTCCCAGAAATTCCTTCCTGTTAGAAATTCACNGAAATGTTTGATTGAGTTTTTTGGAAACCTTAAGAAATCATATCTTAGCATTTTAATTGCTTTATATGGATTTCCTGTTTTCGTAAATGATTTCAATTATTGTGTATTTAATTTATTTAGAGAGAACAAGATTCGAGCAAAAGAAAGAGAGAGAGACAGGGAAAAGAGGGCCAGAGAAGGCAGTAATAGAGATTCAAGGGAACAGAGCAAATACCCAAAGCTTTGTAAGTTGGATTTTATTTGGAAACTTTTTGTCCCAAATAGGTATATACTTCATTCAGGCAGAATATAGAGTTCAAAGCTCCCAGATAGGAAGTTTCAGGTTTCAGTTCCCAATTTTGTGCTCGTCAAGCAAAATTTTAAGTTCCTCTAAAATCCTAAAGCAATTAGGGGTATATTAGAAAGAACTTGCATCCAAGAGCCATATCGTCAGGAACTTTAAGGCATGTATTTCAACACTTTCTAGGAATGTCGCTCAAATTTGAGAAAGGATATTTCAAAGATTGTTAAAGGCTTGTTTGCGACCCAGCAAAGCTCATAGATTTTCTCCAATTTATCCGGTAGAAATGAAGTAATCTAGGTTTTTATCATTGTAAGAACAGTTACTGATGAGGATTCTATCGATACGTTTAAACCAAGTTATAGTGTATTTTTTAATTATTGTAATATGCCTAAAATAGCCTAATATTTTGAAGAAGTGCTCAAAATTTTGTTAGCACAACAGCCACTGAGACTTTGTAAGTTGATCATGGAAGTGAAGTAGTGTTTGGTTAGATCATTGAACCATAACCAAACGTGTGTTCATGAGTGTTATTTCTGTTTTAGCACCATTTAAAAAGGACTACATGTCCAGTAGAAGTGTCAATCAACCGAGAAGAAACCATGAATTTGCAGAGATGGAAAGACCTAAACCTATTCAAACTCATGGTGCTAATACATCGGCTCTCAGCACAGCTTCTAGCAGGTAGGCAACCTTTGGGAGGGTCTATTTTACTTGGTGCATGGTTTACTTAAAGGGGCTCTGTCTCCAAATTTCGTTCGAAACGGTGATTTTGCAGTTTTTTGATAGGCAATATCACACAGACTTACATCTTTTTTTTTCAAAAATGAAAGCGTTATTTGAAGGTACATCCTTTTACTTCAAAGAGAAACAATCCAAAAATTCATATCTTTTAATCAAATATAAGTGGATTTTTTACGGTCACTCTTTGGTGGCTTGAGTGAAGCCACTAAACAAACTGCAAAAGACAATGGACACGTGCCTAAAAAAATTGTGTTTACGATTTGTTTACACTTGTACATCTGCCCCTGTACATCTAGCCCCTGTACATCTAGGCATGTTGCTAAATTACGAAAATATTGCCAATTGCTGATATAATTGATTCATCATGTTTAAACCATGATACTTTGGGACATTGGAAGCTTGTCTAAGTTAAGAACTGGCAAGACTTAAAAAACGGACTTTAATTCCATTGCACCACACATATTTATAATTTTTACAAATCTACAATGGATTGTTTTCTTATTTTGCAGATCAAGTGGTTGCCCTACACCTGACACGAATGGTAAGATCTGTGTTTAGTGTCGTTTTTGTTTCTTTTATAATGCCATCTTTTAGGTTCTTCTACAGCATGACCTTCTTAATCTTTTCGAAAATGAAGCCGTCAGCCATAAAACGGGAAATAAAAAGAGAAACGTCTTTAGATATAATACAGGAAAGAGTAGACGTGAAATATATGGAGACTATCACCTATGTGAAGATAGAAATTAGTACTTGCTGCCAATATTTATGAACTGAAAAGTGAGTTGTTACACTGAAAAGCGTCCGTTTGAATGAGCCATTTGAAAAACAGTGGCTACGGCAACAGGAAAAGGTTTAAATGGTTTGCCACAGAAACGTTGAGGCAATCATTTCACAAGTACAATTTAATTTTCGACAAAGCAGTGAATCCAATGTAGGATTGTAGTTTGTCGCATTTTCAGTATTTGTTTGTTGAAGCTGGACAAAAACTGTTGCAGCAACGGATCATAGATTTGTCATTCTTGTGAAGTACAAGATAGTTCCAGTTCAAGTGGAAAGACAAATGATCGTCCTATTTTCAAGACAGAGAACTGAAGTGCGTTAGCGACAAATTTTCTATTTCTTTTTGTCAGTTATTTTCAAATCTCAATTCTTTTATAGGGAGCCCAATTGGCAGCGTGCAAGATATCTCACCACCCAGCACCCCATCGAACAGTGTTGTCTCTTCTCTCTCGCCCTACATCAATTCATCCGCTACTGTTAACAATGTAGCATCCCCTCATATCTTTACCAGTTCTCCTGGCATAACATCAGCCCAAATGAACTACCAACCTTCTCACCACACACCTCCCACCTCTGTNTTATCCATTTACATGGCGAAATGTTTGATTGAGTTTTTTGGAAACCTTAAGAAATCATATCTCAGCATTTTAATTGCTTTATATGGATTTCCTGTTTTCGTAAATGATTTCAATTATTGTGTATTTAATTTATTTAGAGAGAACAAGATTCGAGCAAAAGAAAGAGAGAGAGACAGGGAAAAGAGGGCCAGAGAAGGCAGTAATAGAGATTCAAGGGAACAGAGCAAATACCCAAAGCTTTGTAAGTTGGATTTTATTTGGAAACTTTTTGTCCCAAATAGGTATATACTTCATTCAGGCAGAATATAGAGTTCAAAGCTCCCAGATAGAAAGTTTCAGGTTTCAGTTCCCAATTTTGTGCTCGTCAAGCAAAATTTTAAGTTCCTCTAGAATCCTAAAGCAATTAGAGGTATATTAGAAGGAACTTGCATCCAAGAGCCATATCGTCAGGAACTTTAAGGCATATATTTCAACACTTTCTAGGAATGTCGCTCAAATTTGAGAAAGGATATTTCAAAGATTGTTAAAGGCTTGTTTGTGACCCAGCAAAGCTCATAGATTTTCTCTAATTTGTCCGGTAGAAATGAAGTAATCTAGGTTTTAGGTAGGCCCCCAAACCACTGTAAGAACAGTTACTGATGAAGATTCTATCGATACGTTTAAACCAAGTTATAGTGTATTTTTGAATTATCGTAATATGCCTAAAATAGCCTAATATTATGAACAAGTGCTCAAAATTTTGTTAGCACAACAGCCACTGAGATTTTGTAAGTTGATCATGGAAGTGAAGTAGTGTTTGTTTAGTTAGATCATTGAACCAACCAAACGTGTGTTCATGAGTGTTATTTCTCTTTCAGCACCATTTAAAAAGGATTACATGTCCAGTAGAAGTGTCAATCAACCGAGAAGAAACCATGAATTTGCAGAGATGGAAAGACCTAAACCTATTCAAACTCATGGTGCTAATACATCGGCTCTCAGCACAGCTTCTAGCAGGTAGGCAACCTTTGGGAGAGTCTATTTTACTTGGTGCATTGTTTACTTAAAGGGGCTCCGTCTCCAAATTTCGTTCGAAACGGTGATTTTGCAGTTTTTTTATAGGCAATATCACACAGACTTACATCTTTTTTTTTCAAAAATGAAAGCGTTATTTTGAAGGTAAATCCTTGTACTTCACAGAGAAACAATCCAAACATTCATCTTTTAATCGAATATAAGTGGATTTTTTACTGTCACTCTTTGGTGGCTTGAGTGAAGCAACTAAACAAACTGCAAAAGACAATGGACACGTGCCTAAAACAATTGTGTTTACCGATTTGTTTACACTTTGGCGACGCAGCCCCTGTACGTCTAGGCATGTTGCTAAATTACGAAAATATTGCCAATTGCTGATATAATTGATTTATCGTGTTTAAACCATGATACTTCGGGACATTGGAAGCTTGTCTAAGTTAAGAACTGGCAAGACTTAAAAAACGGACTTTAATTCCATTGCAGCACACATATTTATAATTTTTACAAATCTACACTGGATTGTTTTCTTATTTTGCAGATCAAGTGGTTGCCCTACGCCTGACACGAATGGTAAGATCTGTGTTTATTGTCATCTTTTAGGTTCCTCTACAGCATCAGAGCATAACATAGGTTCCAAATCTTTAAAAAGGTCGGTGTCAAATTGTGTGACCTATTTCTTTTAATGGAATGGCTTGAAAGAAACTTTAGCTACTTTGTAATAATTTTACCCTTGGACTTTTCAGAAATCTTTAATATTTTCAGAATTAGAGTGCTTTTCTTCTTTTTTAAGAATTCAAGAAAAATTTTGAAAAAACTTCAAACGATCGTAATTTCTAAACACTTTGAGAAAACATCGAATAATTTTCCAGAAAAACATAGTTTATGAACGTCTACAATATGGTATCCAGCAAAAGTCTTTCACTGTTCTGGTTTGCGATTTAGAAATTTGATGACGTCACATCCTCAAATAAGTTAAAATATAAAATACGCTGTAATTTCGAAAATATTCAAGATTTCTGAAAAGTCCAACGGTAGAATTATAGGAAAGAAGCTAAAGTTTCTTTCAAGCCATTCGATTCAAAGAAATATCTCACTGAATTTTACACCGACCTTTTTACGCCAATTTAAAGATTTGGAACCTATGCTTCAGAGCATGAGCTTGGACCTTCTTAATCTTTTCGAAAATGAAGCCGTCAGCCATAAAACGGGAAATGAAAAGAGAAACCTCTTTAGATATAATACAGGAACGAGCAGACGTGAAATATGTGGAGACTATCACCTATGTGAAGATAGAAATTAATACTTGCTGCCAATCTTTATGAACTGAAAAGTGAGTTGTTACACTGAAAAGCGTCCGTTTGAATGAGCCATTTGAAAAACAGTGGCTACAGCATCAGGAAAAGGTTTAAATGGTTTGCCACAGAAACGTTGAGACAATCATTTCACAAGTACAATTTATTTTTCGACAAAGCAGTGAATCCAATGTAGGATTGTAGTTTATTGCATTTTCATTATTTGTTTGTTGAAGCTGGACAAAAACTGTTGCAGCAACGGATCATAGATTTGTTATTCTTGTAAAGTACAAGATAGTTTGAGTTCAAGTGGAAAGACAAATGATCGTCCTATTTTCTAGACAGAACTGAAGTGCGTTAGCGGCAAATTTTCTATTTCTTTTTGTCAGTTATTTTCAAATCTCAATTCTTTTATAGGGAGCCCAATTGGCAGCGTGCAAGATATCTCACCACCCAGCACCCCATCGAACAGTGTTGTCTCTTCTCTCTCGCCCTACATCAATTCATCCGCTACTGTTAACAATGTAGCATCCCCTCATATCTTTACCAGTTCTCCTGGCATAACATCAGCCCAAATGAACTACCAACCTTCTCACCACACACCTCCCCCCTCTGTACACCAGAGTTATNTCCAGTTCAAGTGGAAAGACAAATGATCGTCCTATTTTCAAGACAGAGAACTGAAGTGCGTTAGCGACAAATTTTCTATTTCTTTTTGTCAGTTATTTTCAAATCTCAATTCTTTTATAGGGAGCCCAATTGGCAGCGTGCAAGATATCTCACCACCCAGCACCCCATCGAACAGTGTTGTCTCTTCTCTCTCGCCCTACATCAATTCATCCGCTACTGTTAACAATGTAGCATCCCCTCATATCTTTACCAGTTCTCCTGGCATAACATCAGCCCAAATGAACTACCAACCTTCTCACCACACACCTCCCACCTCTGTACACCAGAGTTACTACCGATACCCACAGTATGAAGTGAAATCACAGCCGGGGGTATCAGGGTCATTGGCAGCACAGAACGTTTCAACGAGTAGTTATGTGACGTCTCAAAGTAGCACCCAGAGTACCATGGCAACATCGCCAACGCCAGCTTTACATCCGTTGCAACAGGCAATGCTTCTGCAGCAACAACAGCAACAACAAATGGTGGTAAGTCTATTATTGTGTTATACGATGTTATTTAATCTGGAAACTGGAAGTAAGCTAATGATAATCTTACATTACTATTGCCTTCAGTTATGCGTAATAGCAGAACTTCACCACCATTTTCGATACACATCTAAGTTAACATACGAATCAAATCTTTAAAAAACATTGCACTATTGGTTGATGCATCCTTTGTTTGATTTAATGGCTTGGAAGGAACTTCAGGTACTTTGCTATGAGTGTTCATCGGCAATCTTTGATATCTTGATTATTTTCAGAATTACAGCGTCTTGAAGGTTGTACTGTTTTTCCTCTATTAATTTAGGATTTACAACGATTTTAATTTTTCCCAAGCTTTTCGTGAATTCTTTCAATAAAACGAGAAACGCTGTAATTTTAAAAATAATGAAGATGTCAAACATTGCCTATGAACAATTATAGCAAAGTACCTGAAGTTCCTTTCAAGTCATTAAATCTAACGAAAGATGCATTAACCATTCGTGCAATCTTTTTAAAGATTTGGTACATATGCTACGATGTATGGTTTATTGAAATTGATGCTTGTTTCATGATTCTAAAGATATCAATATTAAGGGTGTGTTTGATTGGTAATTCCAAACCTACCAAATTCTGAAAGCAGTAGACTTCGCAGAGACGGATATATATTTCCCAATCAAACACAACAATCTTTAAAACAGAAGGTTTTTGATTCACCATTGCGATTCGCTACTGAAAACAGGAATCTCTAAACCTTCTGCCTTTTGGAGCAGATGGTTTAGAAGGCCTTCCAAACCTACCAAACCTACCGTTTTGAGAATTTCGGAGTCAATCGAACACACATTCCGAGTCTACCAAGTCTACCGTGTTCAGAATTGGTACCAATCAAACATACTCTAAGTAGGTTGATTTATGCAATAAATGCAGTTCCAGGTTTGCTGAATTGGAACCGCGGATGTTAATTTCATCGTATTTTTGTCTTAGCAATCAATGTTTGGAAATTCGACTCTACCACAACCTTTCGGTAAGTTCAATATCCACTCATGAGGAAATCATTTGTATACTTATTCTTATCAAACTTGATTGTATCAATAGTTGAAATTCGTAGGTATACCAAAGAACATTCTTAAAAAGGAGCAGCAACCCATGTGTGTTTCTTCAGGGTTACGTACCATGATTGAGAGTGTGAGAGTTTGAGCTTATTAGCACTTCGTGTCATACATTAGCAACTTGTAAACAGCGTAGGTTTCAAATTCCATTTAAGCTGTTTCAGAGCATTTTCTTGCAATAGAGAATGTCAGTTCATTGTTTTGATTGAATGTGAACAATTTGCCGTGAAAGTTGATGAACTTTACGAACTTTATATTATGATGAGTTATTTCAAATATGTCGACCGGACTTGTTAAAATGTCGACTTTAAGATAATAGCAAAAAGCTTAGCATGAGGTCATTAGATCCAGTTTTTCTGCAAGATATGACATACGTTTGTTGTCAGGATCTCCTTATCCATACTCCTTTTGCCATTCACCTGCTGCTGTTCCTGACAAGGACTGTTTAGATAGTATTCACATGCTATTCTTTTTCAGCCCAATCATCAAATATCCAAACCCAGAAACTTCGAAGCGAGGTTGGCCCACCACCTCCTCCTCCGCAGATCGCAACGCCTCCTCCTCCGCCACCACCTAACCAACTTGACGGTAGCCCATTGACAACATCAACACCAACAAGCTATAACTCGTCGAGGTATGAGGGTAGCCCAATGACAAACACTGGCTACAACTTAGCAAGGTATCGTGATCCAAGAACCGAAGGTAGATCGCCAGTTAGTAGACAGGCTCCTGGGCAGACGCAAGAATCTCCTTATACTACGAGTTCAAGTATGGACAACGGAAACTGGGAGAATCCACCTAAGGAAACAAAGAAAGTGGATACACCATTACCCGCACTATCTGATTTAACTGCGTATGCGCAGTTCTGTTGCAGAAAAGCATACGAGGATGTGGCCGGATGGGTTGGAAGCATTTTCGAAAGACAGGTTTGTTTTACTTTTGGTTTCTGCTTTGCTCGACGGTAAGGAATGTCTTCCTTTGTGTGTACTTAGAAATGGCTGTGTAAAAAAGATCATGAATCGTAAAAACCTGAACATATTTCACTGTCGTTGCTTTAATTCTATGGGAGAAGAGAAGACCTATTTTCGGATAAGAGGTATCATTTTGTAGAGGTCTGCAAGGAGTGTTAGCACAAACAACACCCCCAAGAAATGTTTTGGGTGTACGTACAACGGAAGAGATATTCAGAAGTCTTTTTTGTTGAACGTATTTAAGAGGTTCTCGTTAGTTTTCTTGAGGTACACTTTATTTTGAGCAAATTTTTCTGAGGGAAATGTTTTCCTGGAAATATATGCACCAGGAAGTACAGCATTTTGTTGGCCTCTTTATCATTTCATCATATGATTTCTGCTCAACATTCAGCAATCAGTTTAGCGACCCAGAGTTATTATCAGAAAGTTTTGTTGAAATATATTAACAAGTCTGCACTGACTTGCTTTCTTGAGTCCTATTCTTGTTCACTTTCAACTCTATGTCTGTCATTTAAATATACACCATTTCGGATTTCGCAACGCCATATTGCAAGTGGTGCAAGCAAATCAAAATTTAAACGGTGGCCAATAGGAAATCGCCGCGTGCGACTCGGAAAAATTTCTAGTGAGTGTAGAGTACAGTTCTTAAATTTACGTAATGAAACCATGTAAATCTGCAAGAAAATATAAATTTATATTGAAATTGAAATTGACTAAAAATCAGATGATTTGCGGTCATTTACCACTGAAATATCGGAATTTAAAACAATTTGCAGTAGGCCGCAATTTTAAGTTTGCCCCACTTTCGACATAGCGTCGCGAACTCCGAAATGGTGTGTATTGTAGAGGGCTTTACTGTCAGCTGAGTTGAACTTATCGCTGGCTGAGATTTTCACTTAGTTACTTGTTCCGTTAGTAGTTGAAGTACCTAAATGCAATTATCTATTTCTACACTTGACGATACCTTACATGTGATGACTTTTTTTTATTTATTTTTTTATTATGATTTATGTTTAAAGTCATTTATGTGATGACTTTTGCTCAGGCTGTTGCTGCATGTTATCGCAAGATGTTGTCAAATGATACGAAGCATTGTATAATAAGAATTCTTTCTGAAGCTCAATTTTTCATTTGCAGGCTGCGATGGCCTGCCTCGAGGTGGATTCTTGTCTGGCAATGGCAGGAGAGAGATCGAAGTCCAATTTGATTGTAACAAGCATGGCATCATTCATTGCTGAAACAAGGCATCAAGTTGCTTCATCAAGGTAACGAAATGTTTTGATTTTGCCTCAGCTCTGATTGATATGCACAACACAGTACAAACCTAACGAAGGGTTTACGATTTCCTCACGATTGTTGGTCGAAGCTCTTTAGTAGATTGGCGCTACTGAAGTTATGGAACTATAGATACTCCTAAGAATACCACAGCGGATAAACGATTTCATTTCATTTTCAATTTTTTAGGAATGGTAGCCCCTCATATAAAAACTGATTTAAAAGGTGCCATACAATAAATATGCAGTATTGTAATCTAAAAATATTACAGTAAATACAGTATAATTTAATAAAATGTTAAAATTGAGTGCATATATAAAAGCATATCATGTATGCCTTGGGGATTTGATCAGCCCTTCCCGGAAATTTCAAGAGTGGGTGCTCCTTTTATTTCAGCTTTTAGCCCATTCCAGAGACTAGCCCCTCTGAAAGAAAAACATAGAAAAGAAAAATGTTCAATGATAACGGACGGATATTTGTACTCACTAACAAGAAGGTGGGGTGTTGCTAGTCTGCAAAATGTTTGCTCATTTTGTCAGCAAGAACGAGAAATTTCTGCTTAGCAAATATTTTTGTTTATGACCAGCACAAAATATTTTCGAAATTTTCTAAACTATTGCCGAACAAATTCAGGTTTATTCTGCTTGCCAAACAATGTTTGCTAAAAACTTTGGTTTTGCCCTTTGCAATCTTCGTTAGAATTAAACAGTCCTTTCCATCCAGATAAATTTTGATGACTTTTATGTTTCTTTTCGCAGAACAAGCAGCCTCCGTGAAGTTCTAGACCAGGTAGAAGGCTTGCAAGATTCAAGAATAGAACGGCAGGACTCGAGATTAGAACGACAAGATTCGAAATCGAAACGACACGATTCCAACACTCCTGACTCAAAATCATCACAAAGGGATTGGAAAGGAGACCGAAGGGACTCCCGGTCTGAACTCAAGGATGTGAAAATTGAGAGAAAAGATGCGGCGAAATCTTAGGTATTATTGATATTAGGGTGTCTGTTACATAAAGGAGAAGCCTTCTTTTTTATGAATATAGACTTAGCCAATAGGCTGGATTCTTTTATATGGTGAACCACCCATCCATCAAACAGGATGTTCCAAAAATCGTTTGACACCCATCCATCAAACAGGATGCTCCAAAAATCGTAAGACAAAGTTTGCTAAAGTTTGCAGACGTGAATTGTCCATCAATAGTTTCTTCAAACTATAGGTCATTTGATTGTGAAAATACTAATTTAGATAGGACAGTTTAGTTCACTAAAATCTATCATAAAGTTCTAACGTTATTGGTGATTTTTGCTTGAAAGCTGTTTCTGAATAAACTTTGGTCGCCTTTCCCCTTTCGTCTCATTCCAATTTTACTGGCATTTTTCCCACCTCTTCTGACGAAAACTCCCTTCCTTTCCTGTCCTTTCTTCCCCCTTTCTTTTCTCTCTTCCTCTCGTTTACGACTGCACGCTTTAGCAAACGTTGAACGATCTTTTTTGGAACACCCACCCGTTGTATCTGCTGCCTCGCTGATGAGTTTGTTTTTCTTATTATTTGAAAATAAAATCATGTTTTGTCAAAAATCTTATTGCTATGCAATCATTAAGGAATATATCACTGTCTTGTTTTTTTATAAATGTAAGATATTTTCCGTTGAGGCGGCTTATATGTTTTTCTCATTCTTGGTATTTTGTTGGTGAAACAAACAAATTCTTTTCTAAAATGTCATTACAGTAGCTAGCTATTTAATTGCAGTTTGGAGCCTGCAGCCCCATAATATCTTTCTAGTTTCACACGAGGACATTATTTTGACTTCAGTTCATTCACTAGTGCAGACGTTTTCTGCATTTCTTTAGATTCATCCTTTCTTTAGGCAAACGTAAAGGTAGTTTTTGTAGCTTGAAGATTTTTGGTTTTCGTTTTTTGGAGAAAAATAATCAAACAATTACTTTAAAAGGCAGCTACAGAAATTTGCCAAAAAATACAAAAAGGCAAAGGCAAAATATTAGCCAGACAATAAGGGTTGAATATCAGTGATTTTGTTGTTTTGAATGGCGAAAATTTTCATTCTGGCACGGTTATTCTTAAGCATAGGAGTCAAGACTAGTGACTACTAAGTTCTGGTGCAGAAGGCTTTAGGCCCATGTCCCAGTTTGCTTATTTGGCTGCTTTTTAGCGCTTGGGGGCAGATACTTAAAACAACATCTCTTTGAATTTGCTAGCAAAGAACAAATCTCACATGCACAAAACTCCTTCACATTTTTCGATTGATAGGCAGAGCTACATATTTCCGGACTTTCCTTAATTTTGCTCTTCGGTCATGTCTGGGAACTAAACTTAGCTTCGGAGGTAACTTGCTAATAGTTTGCCGAAAAAATGAAACTGGACTTTTGCTGAATTTTCAGGATTTGATTAACATTTTGATGAGAATTTTAAATTCTGGTATCAGACTAAACAAATGCAGCTTTTAAAATGTCGTTAGAATTCGTTTTTGCCCATGTTATTGTTGTTAGTTTGATAGACATGTTACACGCGAGTTCCTCGTTTCTCTGTTTCGTGATTTGAACTGATCGAAGTTCACCACAGGGAAACAATGGGCTTACGTAATACGTGTATTAATTTGGTCGTTCAGTGTACATTTAATGCGACCATATCTGAATCCAGCTTGCATCACTTAGATAGCTCTTCAATTTTAATGCCACCAATCAGGGAGCGTTCTTTTGGACCAAGGCAAGATTTGTTTTCGTTCATGGGTGCGTAGCGATCTCGCTTTGCTTTTGATTAGCGAAGCAAGCAAAACTACGGCGCTACCAATTAATTCGATAATAGTGCTTTGCAAAACGAAATCCTTTTTGAGCGTTGTTTTGAAAAGCTGTGCTGCATTGCACCTGCAGAAAAACGGTAACCTTATCTGTAGAAAGGCTGCTGCATTAAATCTTGGAATATTGTTTCGAAGTCATAAAAACATCTTTGGTAGAAAGATCTTTCCATTTCCATATACTGCCCAACGTATAGTAGTTCGGCAGACTTGTTGCAGGCCAGTTTAGAAGTAGCAATAACCAAGAAACAGGCTGTCTGTCTACCTTGTGTCTGGAAACAAATTTTTCGTTTCGCTCAGACAAAGTTCGTGATAAAATGAGGTACTGTCTTGCAAAGATTTTGTATTCGTCCACTTGAAAGGGTCTTCAGTTGCCAATCGCAGAAGACGAGGAGACAACCCTTACTGGTATCTCTTCCCACCGACTCCCCTGCTAGGAGAGAAGCATACAGAGCTTACAGGATAGGTAGGCGTCGGTATTTTTCTAGACGTTCTCGTTTTGAAGTGACGACCCTCTGTTCAGAGGGCAGGCGTGCTTACTACACTCGGCCACTTATCATCTAAATACAAGAAGTTGTGTTGGTCCAAAGAACGCGCCCACAGAGGTCAATGTTAGATTCGTTAGTTAAAGCAGCGGGCAATGTAATTACCAAGGGCCTAACGAAGGGGTCGTTGGTTACTGCAGAAAACGTCACATAAATACATCTTCATCGCATAAACTCACCATGTCTGTACTTTACCGTCATGTACTGTACCCTCACTCAGATATCTCTGTATATTCCGGTATACTGCAATTTAGCTTTCTGTGCAATTTTATAAAGGAATAATCTTTAACAAGATGAAAATTTTGTTGTCATTTTTCGCTCCTTACTGTTTTAATTTTTGGGAAAGTCGAATGGTGAGGCAAAAGTGTTTGCTGTCATTTATTTTCTAATTGATTTCATTCAACCGAAAATAACTACATTTATTTAATATCTAATTACAGTTATATCTAAAGAGTCTTTCATAACAGTAGTACTGGCCAGTTTAGCAGTTTGCGAAAAGACATGTGCATGACATACAAGTAAATTAGGTAAATAAGACAAAACGAAAATTCTACAAAGTTGTATCACATAGCATTCTCTTAAATTTAAATCACAAAAATTGATGAGCCATCCAGGTTAGATCATTTCAGTAGCCTGTCAGGGCTTATCATTATGGGATGGCGAATCGAATATCGATAGATATATCAAATACAATTAACATCCACTACTTGATAATGCTGGTACACTAAAATCTTATGGGAGGGGTGGGGAGGGGTTTCTGATCAGCAACGAGCTATCGACCGTGTGACCTTTAGACTCCTGTACAAACTATTTATACTGTCACTATTTCACGTGCAAGAACAACTTAAAATCACTGGCGCGCTTGTATCCGCGGCGCTATTGTAACACCCCCCAGTAACGACCCCGCTGAAACTCTTCCCCGCCAAGGTGAAATGATGACCCGCCAAGAAAATTTGTTTCCCCGCCGAAATTTCGCTCTTCCCCGCCGCGATTTTTGTGATCCCAACCTAGGATTTATAATTGGGGAATTTTCCCCGCTGTCTTTTTAATGCCCGGCGGGGTCGTTACTGGGGGGTGTATTGTAACATACTTGGACTCTATTCTTTTTCCTCTCTTGGGACTAAATAAATTCAGTTATAGTCATGATTTATCCAGCAATTCAAGCTTCAATATCTATTGGAAAACGTAGCTAAAAACTATGTTCTATAATCGTCCCTAAGAAGTACCAAGAAAGCGGAGTTTTCAATTCAGTTCAATTTTATAACTTAAATGCTTGTTTGGTCTATACTATCGATCAGAGAAGAGCAAATAAACTCCAGCAATGCCTCGTGGCCCGAAAGCACTGGCGCAGAATGGATCAAAGATAGGAAACCATGTTCTAGTAGTTTCATTGAGAGTAAATTGTCGAATTCAAGTAGAAGGCTCACTTAGAAAAAATTGCAAGTGTTAAATCAGTTGCAAAGTTTTGCAGTGTTCCTCAGACCGTGAACACCTTGAAAACCCGCACATAAGCCGCACATATTTTCCGTACATACCAAAGGGTAAGTACATTTCCACAAAGAGTCATAGTAAAATGTCCTACCTAGTGCCTTCTTAAATAGCCAATCCTAAAGTTTTCTTCAAATGTATATATATCCCTCCAAGATTTCGTGGTGGTGTTGTTGACAAGTCTTGCGATGGTGCAAAAGTTGAAAATTGTGTTGAAGACTGAAGCGATAACAAAATATACCTAAATGGTTTTTCGCCAGACACTCACCAAAGTATGAAGCGTTAGTTTATAACAAAAGATGAAATGAGAATTTTACACCTGGCCGTGTTTTGAAATATTCCAATCAGAAACATTCTTAGCTAGATTGGTATTGTGTTTTGAAGAAACCAATGAGAGCTGCATAAAATCGGCGTGTATATTTTCGTATAGTTGGTATTTTCGAAAATGTATATTTTCGTGGGGGCCACCTACCTCAATAGTGCTTTCCCCCCACAGCGAGGGCTGTTTCTGAGAAAAATGTCAACAAACCCAGCCAAAATGGTGGATTCTGATTGGCTGAAAATCTCGGTAAACAAAGCATCTGATTGGACGGAAACGAAATTCACCCTTGCTTCGGCGTGGACCAATGAGCGATGACCGCTTATTCATTGACCCCCTTTTGGCTTAATTCTGGATCGAAGGATTTGGTTATGACGCAATGCGGTTGTCTTAATAAGTTAATTCCCTTTGGTCATAAAGTCCTTGAAATCCTATTCAGATAGACTGGATTAGATTCGCCTTTCGTTTGAATTTGAATCTAATAAAAGTTGCTTGTTTGCAAATGTTGTATCGGATCTCAGCAGAATTTGGGCTAGTCTGCACTTTAGCGGACCAGCTTTCAATATCGACAAGTAATGTGTCACGGGGTAAGGGCTAGGGTCAGGGTTAGGTTTTGGAAAAGAGGTTTTTAGGGTAAGTTATGGTAAGGTAGGGTTTAGTTAGGGTTAGTAGTGTATTTGGTGAAATACTTTCCCGAGAGATATGACATAAAGCTGGTCCGCTAAAGTGCAGTCATCCCAGAATTTGTCCTTGACTTGTGCTTTATATATCTATTCCACAATGATATCACTAATAACAGGGCTAATAAATGCTCGTACTTTGAAGTATGTTCCTTGCTTTTGCTAACAAAGGAACAGTTACCCCATTTAAGTAAACATATCTCTAGCCCCAGCTCCTTTTGTAACGTATAGGGTCGGGGGGCACTCCACAATTGGGTCATACGAGGGTGTGCGCCAGAAGAATTTCTGTTATGACCTAACCCCAGAATATAGGTGCTACTTTGGTACCCAATCCCAGAATGCAAATAAGGTTTTCAAACAATTGTTTTCGCTGCAAAACAACTAAAAATGTTTTGTTTTACCCAAAAACAGAAGATGGCCGGAAGTTTTAGAAAAAACTAGACCTCAATCCCAGAAAATTTCCATTAAAAGTATACCCCATTCCCAGAATTTTCTTGCCAAAAACTGCCCCAAAACTGGCTCTAGTTCTGGCGCACATCCCCATACCAAATTTATATGGGCACGTTTTGGGTAAAATGGGCAAGGCAAAATCAGTAGATAAGTTCTTTAAAAAAGTTTGATTCACAGATGTTCTCTAGCTACAACCAAAGATTATGGAAAAGAGACTGGATAGGAAAGTAGGCTGAGAACAATGGTTTATGTTACGTTTGCTACAACTGCTTGAATTACTCTCCTTCAAAGGTGTGAATGTTAATTTAGCAGTTCTGAATCTACCGTTTTCAAACCATCAGATGATCAAAACTACCCATTTTACCTCCAACCTACCAATTTCATTCGCTGCAGACCCTAGCTAAAAGGAATTTCTTCGTGAAGAAATAGAACATGAATTTATCTTGGACTTCCCAAAGCCCCACGCACTCTTGTGGACTGGAGTGGGACAAGGGAATTCTATGTTTACCTTAGATCGAAAGGTAGACAAAGTACATTGTTTCCTGAAAGGCCACAACTTACTGGGTGCCAGAGACACATATAGCCCATGTTTTGGGCTTTCTTTCAAGGTCGATCTGGTACCTAGGGTAGTCACAAACATGTTTTATCCGTGACTGCACTCCCGAGCGGTATGAGGGCAGGCAACAAAATGTAGCAAACAGCTTCGCACGCAATGTGCTGGTCTCGGGGCTGGCCTGAAACAAAATAATAAATAACGGTCTTTGTTATTAAAACGATAGACCACAAACCAAAGATTCTACGCTGAGGTTCGAGGTTGACATTAGCATGCTGGGTCAGATGAACAACTTGGTTATAAAAACAACACTGTTCGACCGTTATCTCAAACTTTGGTCAACATGCTGGGTTTTTGGTCAATGTTAATCTCGACTCTCCCGTCTGCAAGGCTCTAAAACTTTCAATATCTTCAGAGCATCGCTGGTGGATCTAAATAAAATCACTACTTACTAAAAATATTCAATTCGTGGACCAGTAATAAAGTGGCTCATACATAATACCTAAACAATAGGTTAAGATGGAGGACCGTAGGAAGCCGGGGGCTGGGAGGCTTCCCCAATAATTTTGAAAACAATGGGGCTACGTCACAAGCATAAGTTAGAACAAAAGCCCCCCAATCAGCAGCTACTTCCTAAGGCCCTGAGCTGGCTCACTACTGATCAAATTTTTAACTGATACACACTTGGTGTCCTATCGATTGTATGTCCTATTTCTAGCTATTTTGTCACAAAAAACTCTACTATTTCTAGGGTAACTATTACTACGGTAACCAGGGCAACTATTTCTAGGTTTCTATAAAATTATATGTCGAAAATTCGTCTTGTGGGAGAATATCTTTGAAAATCGAAATCACCATCCTGGTAACAGCAAAATTCGTCAATGCAATAATTTGAGATCAACCAATCAGAGAGCCTACCGAAGTTTTCGTATGGTAAATTGGTTAAATGCAAAAGACGCAAAAAGACAAAAAATTGTTTTGTCAGCAACAAGAAAAGCTCTTCGTCTGACACCTATCTGAGTCTGGAACGTCATACAATAACCAAAAGGTGAAACAACATTCTGTGTTTTGAAATTAGCCAATCACAAACATCCTAAACTAGATTGGTACGTGCTTGAATAGTAAGGCGTGGAGCAATGAACAGTAATGTGAAGATCCAAAATGAGAAAACAAATTATTTCTTTCTACAAAGTACTTTTTACCAGGCTTTTATGTGGATATGCGAATGAAAAGACAAAGACGACCTGGCATTGCCAATAATCCCCAGATTTACTCAGCTTGAAAAGGATCTAAGAATGTCCTCTAGGCGGTCCTTAATCCCATTTGACCAGTCACGTTTTGTGGGAAATCGCAGCCACAAATTTGGATATTTCGTAGATACAGACAGTCAATGATCAAAGCCCTAGTCAATTGTATTTTACATAGTCTTTTACAAAGTAGTTTCTTACATAGTAGTTTACATCCCCCTGTCAGTCACGCAGAGTAAAGACATGAAATCTAGTCCCAGAATATAGAATCCCCAATCCTATTCCAAACGAATCCAAGTCCCCATTATACTCTTTCAGAACCGCATTTTTAGCATAAATCAGCCATAAAAATGGTCTCCCCAAAGCCCCCTTTTCCCCTCAATAAAAACAACTCCTCTCCTAAAGTTTCGGCATTCTACATCTGGTAAAAGGCTAGAATTAGACCAATTTGCAATAGAAAATTCAACCACAAAACATTTATCAGCTACCCCCAATCTATCCTCCATATGTGATCTCAGCCCCTAACACAAGCCTCCTTCTTCCCCCCAACAAAATTCCCCTCTTAGCAAAGGCGTCGGCATTCTACATCCGGTAAATGGTTAGTGCCCAGACCCCTGTAACCGAAATCTTGGCGATGTTAAATGGCGATTTCTCGCTGAAGCGATTAGCGTAGCTGTGGCTTGAAAGAATTGATGATTTTATTAATGAAATGCTTGGAAGGATCGTTTTTAAATACTGCAGCATATTAATACCTTATTAAAGCATCATTTAGAGCTAACTTGGTGTTTGCAAATACAGTAATGTGAGTTTGGCAGCAAGGAGAAGGAGGTGCAGTCAAATCGGGCCTAGGCGAGTCACTGGCTCCAAAGGGCGCAGGCGATAAAATGGGAAGCCGGAAACTTGATGAACGATTGGGGAAGATTGAAAGGTTGTTTCGCACTGAACAAAATGGAGAGAATAGTGCAAGTAATTGGGAATCATTATTGGATACGTTAATGGTGCTGTATAATGAATGCAACTCACCAGGGCTGAGGAGGGAGAAAAATGTTTTGGAGTTCCTTGAGTTTGGTAAGAAAGAAGTCGGATTTTATGTTATCCGTATACATACAAGGGGATATTGTGATTGCTCGTATTGCTCGTAAATCTAAAATCGTAGTTTCATATTTAGCCTAAGGGATCGAAAATGCTAGTATTGATACAGCTAAATAAAATGACAAGCGATTTGTCTGTTACCATTTTAGAATTGCCATTAAACACTGCATACACGCACAGAAAACAATCTTGGAAAGTACTCAAATTTGTTCAGTGCTAGTACTAGTAACAGGGTGACTTTGTTCATTCGGAAGAATTTAACAGTTTATCAACCAGAGCTCGAATCTTTCCAAGCCATGAAGCAGTATAAGCCACCCTAGAATTTTTTGCAAAAATTAAAAACACAAGCAAGGGCTGCTACCTGAGTGAACAAAGTCACCTTCTTGTTGAACAATCTCTCCCTGTTTTATTTATTAGCGGTTAACATTTAGGGTTTGAGAGTACTAGTATTGATTTGATTGCATAGAAAGGCAAATAGTTTGTCTGTAAACCATTTTAGAGTTGTCAATAAAACTACCATAAACACAATGTTTACTTTTATGTGTTTTACAAATGGCCAGCTTTCAACCTGTTTGAGGAATTTACAGTGCAGATAAAATGTTATTTCCAACCTTTCTTGCACACCAAACAAAGCTTGTTACTTTGATGATAATAACTATGGGAAAATTCTGAAGTATTTCAAAATAGAATGTGCGAATGACTCAAGTCTCAGCGTCGTCTAATTTTCATATCCTTTCGCCTTTCTTCCAAAACATCTGATTAATTTCCGCTGTCTGTGGCGATAATCTCAGCCCCAGAGAAAATATTATTGAGATTTGCAGCCCTGCATTTTGATCGGTGTATTCCCAAATGATATCCTGTTTATATGGTTATTGGGCTTTCGGCTCCACTAAACTTCCTACTAGTATTTGATGTGCGTAGCTTATTTACTTAGATAATATTTTATTTATTTTCCCAGCGAAACCGGTTGCAGAAAAGATCAAAAGTTTGCATTTGAAAATAGATGAGTTTGAGACTTTGAATGTGATCGGAAGAGGAGCCTTTGGCGAGGTAATTTGTTATTGATTTCTCCGAAATTCAGGGAGCCAAATTGGTAAAATATGACCAAGAGAGAAAGGGGAGAGAATAAAGAAGTCGAGGGGGCATTTTTTGCTGTACCAATATATTTTAAATCATTGAGAGGTTTGGCCTACATTAAAACCCAAACAAGGCAACAACAAGGAAGTCCATGCTAATGTACAGAGGCATAAGGTCGACAGAAGTTTTGTACTTTGCATCACGAAAAGTTAACTTAGTCATGAACACGAAAAGATATGATTCAAAAATTGATAAAATTCAGTTGTGTTACCTGCTAAAATTTATGTTCAATTTGTGTGACCTGCTAATTTTTATGTTCAATTTCACAATGGAAACAGAGGTGAATTTACATTTGATTGAAGCATTTTAGGCTATTTATTCACGCCCAGTCTTTTTAATTCATTCCCAAAGTGGGCACTTTGTTTTCCAAATATGTTGATAAATGCTACCACTTTCTGTGCTTGTTTGAGGCTTTTGCAGACCACAAATTTTACCAAAATGTCAACACGATTAACTAGGAAATCTGGGTATCAATTCCTGAGGCATTGGAGTTCAATGATAACTGAATAGAGCCTTGTTTAAAATAATTAGGCCTGAGATGTTGAGTTTATGTCACATCACACAAAACTAACAGGTAGTAAGCATGTATTTGTTCCTACTTTTGTACTGTACTGCAAAGGTGATAATTTTTACTTGTCTTCACACTGCCCAACCTATTCAACAAGTTAACAGTTAGCAATTTTGCATCACCTTAACACTCCCAACATGATCACAGTATCAAGGTCCAAGTTGCACACACACAGGTATATGTGCTCTCAAAACATACCTACTATAGAAATGTAAAGTCACACTCTTATGAGAACGTAGGTTTGAAAGGCCTCAGTGTGCCAGAAATTTGTCTGTTTCTTTGCGTCCGCCTCCTCCATAGTATATAATTTTTTAGTAACCACATTTAATATCAAGTTTGTCGTNGGAGATGCATTCTAAGCCAAAGTAAAGGGCGTGGTCCCAAAAAATTTTCCCGGGGCAAGCCCCCGGACCCCCATTTTTGCTCGCTTCGCTCGCATCTTGCCCCCCCAAAAACATGACCCTGGCTACGCCACTGTACATTCAGTATTTCTCCAGACTTGTTACAGACTTGACTTGTTCCAGGCTTGTTCCTCGCTTTAGTTAATACCCCAAATATTTGTTGTTAAATTTGTGTTTGAGAACTGAAGAAATGACTTGAGAATTGAAGCTTTTTTATGGCTCCTATACTGTGTAACTGAACTTTTGTAGAAATAAGACCAAACACCAATAGCACTCCATCACACTCCTACCATAGTCTAGGGGTGCAAAGTGCCACACTTGTGCCAATTTATTCCCAAGAAGGCCTGAATGTCAGTAGTTTTTCTGTCAATGTTTTTAGCACATTCCTTGACCAACTTGACCCCAGAGAAAGTTGAAGATATCGACGTTTCTTTTTGTAGGGCAAGAACGGTGCTGCAATAACACACCCTCTCTTTCTTGAACAATAAGAGAGTTTTTAGCACATTCCTTGACCCCAGAGAATGTTGACAAGCTTGATATCTCTTTAGCGCAAGAACGATGGTGCGATAATCATTCATCATTCGATCCAACACACCTTCCCTTACTTCTACGATAGGAAGTCCCAGCTCACTCTTTTGTATCGCTCTAGCGGCAAAATTATTTCTTGAGTGCTAGGTAAGTTATACAAGCAGACCATTTCCTAACACGGAGGCGTGCACCGGTTAAGTTTATACCATGTACCGATTTTTCTAAATAGTTTAGACCGTAGTATGCAGGACTTTGTGCCTTAGTGCAGGTTAGCTGTTGCCCCAAAACTTCCTGGACTAACAGCTTTCGATATTTCGTTCTCGGCACTTTAATATTCCTCAAAGGGGTTACAGGATTACGTTAGAAGCCACAGAGGATAAGCAGCCTTTACGGGGACCTGCCCTTACATGATCCTTTTATTTTGAATTTTTGCATCAAGAAACATCGGCCTTTTAAGCCATATTTTAAATTTTTTGAACAGTGACCAGCCTTACTATATCGGGAAACGTAGGCAGTTTTGACCTTTTTTCAGTTGTTTTGTGATTGGCCTAAGGATGCTATCATTCTTAGGTTGTGTGGCGTGGGTGTCCTAAGGCGATGTTTGGGCCATGTTTTCTTTTGTTGCTGTTGTAAGGACATTTTCACCGCAATATATTAAAAGTAAGCACTCCCATGCGTTTATTAATGCATTTAACATAGAGAAATAATCCGCGAACCGTTATCCCTATTATTCTTATATCATGTCACCTGTTAAAATCTGCAGTGGTCTTTCACCAACAAATGACCATTCACAAATGCGCTTAAATCCTAAAACCATCCTTTATTACTGAATGGCGTATGTCCTAATTTACCTTAAGCTGATAATAGCGTCTGTGTCAAAGCTTTAGCCCCCCTACTTAGAAGCTGAGCCCCCCCTCGTTGGATGTTTTAGTTACGAGGTAAATCATAATATATTTGTTACAATGTATCGGTAATTTTTCATCCAGTCTTTTGATGCTATGAGCTCAGTTCTTTCCTCTAAGCCAGATTAGCCGTATTAGCCGTGTGCACATATTTTTTTTATAAGACACTCACTAAGACTCTCAGATCGCCAAAATATTAAGAAACGAAATCCTTAGCATGTTTTTACTTTATTTTCACTTGTTTCGCATATCATATTGCTCGGAAGGTACTTGAGTAATGTCTAAACATTGGAAAGGCTTCAAAAAATTTGTTTTGAAAATGGTTGACAATGGGCCTTAAAGAATTTGCTTATGCCAAAACCCCAAAGCTCTGATTTGGAGGTGACAGCAAATTTGAACTTCCAACATTAATATTTCAACACTCAAAGCATCAATATTAACAAACAAGGTATCTCTGTTCAAGTTAACTATCGAGGAACGATTTGAAAATGATTAGCCATTGATTAAAGCTATTTTTTCATGCCTAGGCCCGACCAAATCTGTTTTTTTGGACACCCGGTATTTTTACGTACTTTCTATTTTGACGTATTTGCTATTTCCTATTTCCATAGTATTTCCTGATGGATTATTACAGTGGTGGTGACTTACTGACTTTAATCAGCAAATACGAAGACCATTTACCAGAACATATGGCAAAGTTTTATTTGGCTGAAATGATATTAGCCATTGATTCATTACACAAAATGAAATATGTACACAGGTAAAATTCTTTTTTAGCAATTTAGAAAGAGCTTCAAATCACAACAAAATGACAGATAAATACCGAAAGGGGGAGGGGGGTCAATAAAAACAGTCCTATATTGGCCAATCAGAGAGCCATATTAGAGGGTCTGTTCCAAACAGCATGCTTCGCACGTGTCATCTCTTTGTTGTCGCCATTTTCATGGACCATGAAAATGGCGACAACTAAGGCTAACCAAGAGATGGCACGACAAACCCTTTAAGTTTAGAGTATGGTTAATGGAAAGAGTAAGAAAATTTTTGTCATCTGTTTTACTTTTTCCCTTTACCTTGGTGAGCTAGAATATCAGTTTGTCATCACATATCTATCATACCGTACTATCTAATAGACCCCCATTCAACATTCATTTTTACAAATAAGACAAGAAACTCGGGGACTTATTCAAGGATTTACGGTAACCATAACCAAGAACTCCCCTACCTACACTCATTTTTTTATAAGAACAACTTATAAGAAACGGTATGCTCAATGTTTTAAACTTGAGAAACTACCCTACCTGATTTGAAAAGCTGAGAAACTTTTGTAATTTGCAGCTTAATTTTCCCAATTTGAAAATGTTTTGACACTGTACGGTAATAGTAACTGTTTTGGCATTGTTTTGAGTGCGATTTATGTTATAACTTATTTTGAGACGTTACTAAGTAATTTGGAAGCCCTTCTAATAAAAATATGTTGGCTCTACACTTAGGGGATTAACAATTTAAGAAACTCATAAGAAACTTTTTGTAGCGAAATGGCCCTAAAATTTAAAAAACTGCCTACTTAGCCTGGACCCAAGTTTCTTATAAAAAATGATTGAGTGTATAGCCCATTAGTGACTGTTTCTCTTCAAAGTTTGGTTACTGCTCAAAAACCCTTATAACTTGTCACTCTTGTACTTCCCCTATTCACCAGACCATGTAAATGATATCTTTATAATTCCTTGAAACCAAAAGATTTCTTGATGATAAGATTTGGTCAGAAATCTTTTATCGATCTTATTTTGAGACACGTCTAGACAGAAATCTGGTACTGCTTTTGGTTTTGAATTTGAATTTTCATAGGAAAGCTTAAGACTTGTGGACAAACTTGATTTCCTTTATATGCCGGGTGAGTCAGGAAAACCTTGCAAATTTTAGACTATTGTGCAAATTGACGTAATGGAGTGATTTGGGAGATTATTCATTTAATCTTTCGCTGACATTCCTACTTAGGTTTAGATACCAAGTTTAGGCATTTATGTCAACGTACCGAGTGCTCAGAAGAAAGTGCCTTTGTTTGAAATAGCAGCGAAGAGACTTGCTTTTATATAGCCTCAGACCTCATTAATGTGCGCGAGCCCACGAGCGCCGCTCGCAGGCACAAAATATCATTTCACATTTGTTGCTGGCATCTTTCCTGTACTCAGAGTGATTTGACTGCAGGCACATTTTCCCCAGTCATTTGCTCGCAGGCACAGAATACTTTTAATGAGGCCTGTATAGCCTGCGTGCAGACTAAACAGCGCAGGCTAGCTTTTATATGAAACAGGATCCTTCCAAAAGCTAAGGTCTAAATGCGTTCTGTTATTTTTTGCCGTATTTCAAGGAAAAATCCTTTCAGCTACTTAGAATTTGACGATGGAAAGTTTCAAACGTTTCTAATACTTTTCTGTTCTCTTTGTTGGTCGGTACACTGTTTTCCAGCCCTTGGTTCACAATACTATTGCGCACATATTGTACATTTTCTTTGTTCTTTTCACCCCCGCTGTCCCTTTCTCGCTTCCTATCGCCACAAGCGCGTACTACGTGCTATGGCTTGGGGACGATATCGTTTCTTGGGTGTAGATTATGGCAGGCACTTCCCAATGACATAAAACAATCAGATACCCTCTCCTGCTTTAAAAGGAAAATCAAAATCTGGAAAGGAGAGGGATGCAATTGTAGGCTATGTAGACCTTTCGTGGCTCAGGTTGGGTTCTTGAGCGGATAGAAATTTGACGCATTGTGTGTAAATATAAAAAATGAAAACATTGTAAATATTGGAAACATTCTAAATATTGTACAAATCTGTTGCCAAGTATTCTGTCCAGTATTTNTCTTTTCGCCCCCGCTGTCCCTTTCTCGCTTCCTATCGCCACAAGCGCGTACTACGTGCTATGGCTTGGGGACGATATCGTTTCTTGGGTGTAGATTATGGCAGGCACTTCCCAATGACATAAAACAATCAGATACCCTCTCCTGCTTTAAAAGGAAAATCAAAATCTGGAAAGGAGAGGGATGCAATTGTAGGCTATGTAGACCTTTCGTGGCTCAGGTTGGGTTCTTGAGCGGATAGAAATTTGACGCATTGTGTGTAAATATAAAAAATGAAAACATTGTAAATATTGGAAACATTGTAAATATTGTACAAATCTGCTGCCAAGTATTCTGTATTGTATGTTTTTCTTCTTTTTTTTTAACAATTTTACTTTGTTAGATAGTAGGCTTGAATTAGCTTTTATTTTTAGCTATTTATATGTATGCCTACTTTAATTAAATCGATAATAATAATTCCGTCAACTACTAAAGACTTATTTCTTTTCAGGGATATAAAACCTGACAACGTTTTGATCGACCAGTCTGGTAATATTCGATTAGCTGACTTTGGTTCATGTTTGAGGATCGGAAGTGATGGCTATGTGAGTATCATGACTTCTCATTGATAAACCACTTCGACGAACGGCCGCCATTGTGGAAATTTTTCCAAATTTCATGATACAAAATTTTCAACACCAGATTCGGATTCAGCACTCAAGACATAGTCTAGCTGCAACGTTTCATCTTCCTAGTCCTTGTTATATTGATTTCAAGGTGATATAAAGCTCTTCATTTTATACGGGATTTGACCACGAAAAAAAGTTTAAGGGTAAAAGTTTCCCCCTGAACGCTTTTTGCGGTCGAATCCTTTATTAAATTACAAACATTATAGCACCGTAAAATCAATATATAACAAGGACCAAAAAGGTGAAACGTTGCAGGTAGACTATGTCTTGAGTGCTGAATCCGAATCTGGGGTCGATATTTTGTATCATGAAATTTGGCAAAATTTCCATAATGGCGGCCGTTCGTCGAAGTGGTCGCGAAACAAGAAACGATAACTGAGCATACCGAAAGATTTTGTCATACATGGTTTCGTCAGAAAACTGGCTGCAATGCTCCCAGTACATTTAGGCATCGGTCAAGTGTTCAAGGCTATGTCAATGTTTTGGACTACCTAAAGACTCTTCAGCTCTTCTGCCCAAATATTGTGTACACAGGAGGCCTGAGAAAGTTTGTAAGTCCTATATGACCCAGTTCTTGCCGTTTAATCTTATCTTTAATCATTTCTTCAACATTTTTTATTTCTTTACGTGCTATTCCTCGTCGTTTTTGCAACCATTCATGTGAAAGTGTCCCACCCGTTTTTATATCTACCCAAAGACGCGAGGAGGGTGGTTACCTGGAAATTTGAAGATGGAATATAAATTCATCAATTATTGGCTTTGTCTAACGATTTGCGGTCACAATGGAACCAATTTTGATAAATGCTTTATTGTTTTTGGCTGTCCACACGGGCCAAAGCCGTTGTTTAAGTTTTGTGCCCATCTACAGATTGCCTTGTCTATGTGGCCATATTTTCGATCTGGGTCGATCTGTCGATTCTTACTTATTTTGCTTCCAGAATGATGTGATTTCAGCTGGAAATTCTAAAGCTTCACATTAGGGCATTATGATTGGTTTTTATTGATAAGGTATGCGAAGTAAAAGTAAAAAGTCACTTGATGACGGAGGCAGTTTTTTATTCCAGCTTTTGAGTCTCTTTGTTTTTTTCATCAGGTTCGATGTGCCGTTGCCGTTGGAACACCCGACTACATTTCACCAGAAATTTTACAGGTACTAAATAGTCCTTCGATCTAGACACGTTCTTTTGATTTCTTTTTTTGGCAGAAATATCACCATACAAGCTAAACGTTTTTATCAAATCGCTTTATTATTTCTGATTTCGATTTCGGCAAGCTAAATTTTTAAAAAGTAATTGTTTCTTTCTCTTCCATGATAAATTTAAAAATAAAGAATTGTGCGGATTATCGCAAAACGCGTGACAAACACCCAAGGTATTTTACCAACCCGGTATATTTTTGTTTCCTAGGCAATGGAAGAAGGCAAAGGTCGATATGGTCGAGAATGTGACTGGTGGTCTCTTGGCATTTGCATGTACGAAATGTTGTATGGAGAAACGCCTTTTTATGCAGAATCACTTGTTGAGACGTATGGCAAGATTATGGATCATAAGGTAGTTTTAGATATCTTTTTCATATATGGGCGTATTTTAAGGTAGGCGGTAGAGACAGGCGCAATTTAGATGAAAAAATCAAGAGTGTAACAAAACACTCCTTTTGATACCTGTGTTGCAACGCTCCACAGAACCGGCCAATGAGAGGCGTGAATCTCTGCGAGGGGCTCCAAATGAAGGAGCTCAGTATCCGTAAAATGAGAAGATTCCAAGCTGTTTTCGTACAGATTTCACTTACATGCTACATGGTGTAATATTTGCTGAAACTTATCTCACAACGCCATTGCAAGCAAGTTTCATGCCTAAGTTCATTGTGTTACAGATCTCTTCTTTGAACGCTATAACAGTGATAAAAATACTTAAAACGCCATACAAAATTTAAATTAAACGTATTGGGCCTTGCCCTTCTTTTAGTAGTCAACTTAAACTCTATACCCGCTTTAACAAATTCAATTTATGGAGATGATTGCAAACTACGCCCATATTGTAATTTCCTATATTTAATCCTGTTCTGTTTTCATCAAATGTTACCACAATTATTAGAGGATTCATATTTTTAGGTATCTTTTGTTTTATGGAGCAGCAAGTTTTAAGCTAAGTAATTGTTTATAAAAGATTAAAAAGGATTTCTCACCAGAATCGCATTCTTTCATACTAAATGCAAGTTTATCCCCTTGGGAATGGAATTTGTCAATACCGAATCCCTTGAGAGGAGTGGATGAAGTTTTTGTCAAATCTCTTTTTATCTATTTTTATCTTTCAAATTACTTTGCCACACCATAGTTGCATTTCTTAGGCAGACAACCAACCCCGCACCGCATCATTTTGGTTCAGTTGACAAACTTCTTCCCCTGATGTTATGTTATAATGGAGCCATAACTCTGCTCAGTTGCCCTGATATTTTGAAATATAGCTTAAAAATAACCATGTTAAAATTTTTTATAAAGTTTGTCTCAAGTTATATGTCACTTGAGATTTGCGAAAACGCAGAATTAATCATGCAAAATACTTCAATTGTTTTTTATTCGCAGACATTTTCACGTGACATCGAATTTGAGACAGACGTTAGTTTTTTACGCCCTGTAATCGACCCTCTTAGGTCAAGGAATGTGTCCCTAATTTCTGTTAACATCTTTCAAGATAGGCTATAAGAAATATTATGGAGACTGTGTTAAAGGCAAATTTATGCGTTTTATAGCCGGTCTCAAATAAGATGTGACATGAAAATGCCCACGAATAACAACAATTGAAATGTTTTGCATGAGTAATTTTGCGTTATCGCAAATCTCACGTGACATCTAATTTGAGACAGACTTTGGTTGCTTTTTGTAATCATTTTCCCCCCCAAGACATACCCAGTAATATAATTATCGATCTCAACTAATTGTTGTTTTTACGATTGCAGACTAAGTTCCAATTCCCAGATGACTATGACATTTCTGATGATGCTAAAGATCTTATGCTAAAGTAAGTTTATCAAAAATATTTGGTAATTTTTACTTTATGATATTATGCAGGATGACTCTTAAAAATAGTTCCTGTGATTCAATTCAATTCAATTTTATTCACAGAATACAACAGCCTAATACAATGTAAGATAAAAAAATATGTATTCTACACGACCCAGGAGAAGCAGAGCTTATCTAGCCTGGGCCGCAAATTAAATTCTTAAAAGGATATGTGAAAAAAGAAAAAATTACGTCATAGTACAAAGCTAAAAAATTCAACAGTGATATATATTTGTGTTAGTAAGAGATCAATGTGTGGTTTGTAAGTCTTAATCATTAACATTAAAAAATTATGGCAGTCATATTACTTGCTCTATTTTATCAAGAGATTTCTTTAAAACTTTCTTTTGGATTATGGTTACTTTTTAAGAAGAAGTCGGTTGCAATAATTTACAAATTCGGAAGGCCTGTCTGAGAGCAGCTTTGAGTAGATTTCCTGGAGCGTGTGATCATAGAGGGGCTATTTACCAGTAGTTGAACCCAAATACAATGTAGCACAGGGAATTAATCTCCTGAATATAAAATTATGGAAGCAAGAGATTTCTTTATCAAGTATTTATCAAAAAGTATTTATTATTTATTTCTTTGTAACAATAAGCAAAACTATGTGAAAAATGACGAAACTTGAATCAAATGGAAATTAGGTTTTTATTATACTTTCATTGAATTAAACAGACTAAAAGGATTATCTTTGGGAAATTATCAAAATTTCAAACCTTATCTGTCTAATCTGATTTATTGATATTTCTGTATCCAATTTAAAGTCTTTTATTTTTCTAAATTAAATCATTTGTATTATTTATATGTCTGTAGATTTTTATAGCTTTATTTTATTTTATGCTTCGTGGTTTTATTCAAAGCAAAGTAGTTATAATTATTGCATATGGGTGGTAACATCGTATCAATGAAGCAGATGACATTTTGTTTGTAAACAAATCGATGATGATTTGAAAATTTTGACTATCTAGCAACCGTTAATGTAAATCCGTTCAGTCCTTTGCTGCCACCTAATTTTTATTACATGATTTTCAATTTCCACTCCACCGTCAGACCTGATGTAAGTGAACAATACTGAAAGGGGTGGAAGCGAAAAACCAAGCGAAGTTCTTAGGCCCAACAAGGGTAACCAAGGAGAGATTTTGTAACAATAGCATCAGTTGCCTTTGACTGACTTTCGAAGCGATTAGCGATCGCAGACAAAGAAATTCTCTTAAGTGTCAAATCAAAACAAACAAAGCTGCAAAAGATGCCCCGAAACCAGTATGGCTAACTATTTGGTTAAGCATGTGAAAAGGGGATTGTTAAGAGAAGTCATGATTATATATCGATAGAAGAAAGATATAAGATATAAGATAGAGAAAGGACCATCTTTTTTCAAAACTTCATTTCTCTGTAATTACAGCTGATAATGAACTGATTTTCACCCAACACGTGTATTTCATGTTGTATTTATTGTCATATAAATTTCATCAAAATCTTGCATTCAGAAAGTTTTTCAGAAATTTTATTATCGTGGGAGTTATTTTTTTGGCCCATCCGTCATATCTAAGCATCTGCCTTGCAGATTTGCTTTATCTGATTCAGAAGTTAAACAGAAGTCATTACAATTCTCGCATATTTTGGGTGTAATCTTAACACGTAATGCTCAGCTGCTCCTGCATTGGATGAATAAGTTGCCCGAGGCAGATGTTTAGATTCATCCTTCTTCTTTCAATATTTTCATCGTGCTTGCATCATTCAATCGTCAAGCTTAGTTAAATGAAAAAATTGGAAAAGTTAGGTCGTGCGCCAGAGGTTAACCAGCCTCCAGCTTTTTTCCTGTAAGCTGAGGTAGTTTTGTAATTTTTGTGAGGAAAACACGGCCTTAGCATAGCCTTGACAGTTTATGTAAAAAATATTGTCATAGTTAGTATGAAAATACTTTTGAAATTAGTCCTATTTTTGTGTGAGATTACTAGTATTACCAGCATTCTTTGCCACCACGTAAATCTTACTGCAATATTGTTTACAGTTGATGATAAATTCCTCCCGTTTATCTTAAAGCAAAGCTCTGGCGAAGCTTTTCGAAAATCCCAGCTGTGTATTTCACCAATAGCATCGATTCTTAAGCTGTATTTATTTGCCGAAAGACGTTTAATCAGAGGTTTAGAAAAAGGATCCTTAATTTCCTGAGAATCACACATATAAGGCTGTGTAAATCTTTGCAAAATGACGTGCTTAAATACGTGAAGGGGATATTAAAAGATAAGCTGTTCGTAATTTGTCTTCTTTTCTGAATGGAATGGGTGGATTAAATGATTCATTGATTTGGAAGTTGTCTATAAACGTGCGCTAGCTGTTTTAATACCAATAGTGGAGCCAAGGTGGTGGAGATAGGGGATTTAGGGGCTCTTTCCATCAGATTTACTAATTAGAAGGTATAGTCAGCTGTTTCTATAACAGTTTTCTTTGCTAATTTTGCCGAATTTATTTCAAATCAAACGAAGCTAAAGATCCACCTGTGGCTAATACAGGCATGTCGAGGAAGGAAATTCTATCTTGGAACTTTTTTATGTACCCAGGTTAAGAAGAAAGTCAACATACAGCAGGCCAATTTTCTATGTAGAACGAGGTTTTCTAGTCTTATAGAAACCGTCAAGAATATTCCTTTTCGGTCTAGAGTGTTTGGGTTGAGAAATCCACCATTTTTCTAAAAAAAAACGTTGCTTGTTTCAACCCCCGTAATTTATAAATGGCTAGAAGATGGCAAGAAGGTCTACACATTGTTTTTCTTCAAAGCAAACCAGTAATGAAATTTTCAAAAATATTTATTGCTAGTAAAAGCAAGTAGACTCTAAAACCAAAGAAGGCATGCGAGGTTTTGTTACGAATGAAATTCTTATTTTAATACCCCATTCACACTGGCCAATTAAACCAGCTTAAAATAAACCAGGTTATTGAATGCTGCGTTCTAATTGGTCGATCCAACAAATCGAATGCATTTGATTGGTTAAAATTTAACCTGGGTTAGACAAAGCTGGTTTAACTGCTTCAGTGTGAATGAGGTATAAGTCAAAGTAATGTTTCGTATCCATATGATTTGATCTTTAACCAAAATTCTTTTCATTAACAGATTGGTCTGTGTAGCATCAGAGAGGCTGGGTGCTAATGGCGTCGATGACTTTCGACCACATCCATTTTTTGAGGGAATCGAATGGGATAACATATTCGAATGTAAGTTATTTTCCTTGAGCGATTGTTTGCTTTCAGACTGCCTTTTTGAATGTTTTCTATCAAGAATACTAAAACTGCATATTTGTAGTTTTTAGATATCACATTTCACGAGAAATTCTTGCATTTCAAAATAGATGATCATTTATGACCATGCAAAATTAGGTTTGATTATAGGTTTGATTAGTTGTGTCTAATAAATATCTGGTATAATTTGGTGTTGAAAAGTTTGGTTGGTAGCTCACAACTATAGCAGTTTAATATTCTTCCAGGATTAGAACTGGACTCTTCCTCACTGCTTGATCCTGATTATCTTGTAACCAGAGAATGTTGATTATAAAATCACACAATAAAGCCTTATTGTCCACATGTACAATGTTTTCCAACGAAACTAAGCAAACAAAGTGATTTTTAGAACTTAGAAAGGCCGAAATGCAGTTCTGAAATACTAAAGAGTTCAAAGGTACAGGGCAGTACGTAGTTCATTATCCTTAGGCTATCCAGCGCATGGATGTGACACCGATGTATACTCATTACATAAGTCTCAGTATCGCTCATTGAATTGGATGTGACACCGATGTAGGCGTTTTGAATGCTGTAATGATATCGTAACAAGTTAAGCTGTAAGGTAGGCTCCACATACCTGGTCCTCGATCAGGTTTCTTATATGCGAGAAATAACTCTGCCATAAAGTTATCACTGTTCTAAAATCTTTCATAGGTACACCTCCATATGTGCCAGAAGTCAGTAGTCCAACTGATGTATCGAATTTTGATGTTGATGATTTGATGGAGCCAAGAGCAGCGGTAGCTATTTTTTATTTATTGCATAAATATGAACATCAAGAATGATTGTCATTATGAAATATGTTGGATAGGCCTACCTTGGAATGGAGAGTTTATCTGAAAACGTTTAATGTTACAAGCACGAGTTATGCACCCCAAAGTAGAAAAAACTAACTAAACAAAAGAGTAAATTGTGTTTCAGTACGACTTTTGGTTCAGCCCTCATGAGAACAATCTGTCAATAGAACTTTTAGCTGTTCGACGAAAAAGTCTGAAGCGATGGAATTTTTTCTGCATTTCGTAGAAGTTTTGATGGCATACAGTACTTATATATAAAGTGTTGCTGCGCAGGAGAGTGAACTTAGATTATTTAAACTTGTCTAATCACATTTAAATCACTGAATAGCTAACTTATCTCTGGGTATTGATTTTATTGCCATCATACTGCCAGTAGAAAGTTATTCTTTGTCAGACGCTTTTCGAGTATTTGTATTTGTTTGATTTTAGGAATGTGCTCCTCCACCAACACATCAAGCCTTCACTGGTCATCATCTACCATTTATTGGCTTCACGTATCTTGGAGAAAGGTAAGCAAGAAATTTTAATTACGTTTTTAAAGACAACAAATTCCGCCAGCTACGCATCCATTCTATTAAACGCTTTAAATGACAATTTAAGGATGTGTTTGATTGGCAATTCCAAACCTACCAAGTTCTGAAAACAGTAGACTTCGCAGAGACGGAAATATACTTCCCAATCAAACACTAAAATCTTGAAACGGTAGGTTTCGGATTTACCACCAGGGTTTGCTAATGAAAGCGAGTCTTTTCCAAAGTCTGCCAAACCTTCTGCCCTTTAGAGCAGAAGGTTTAGAAGGCCTTCCAAACCTACCAAACCTACCGCTTTAATAATTTCGGAGTCAATCAAACACAAATTCCGAGTATACCAAGTCTACCGTTTTTAGAATTGGTACCAATTAAACACACCCTAAAACTCATCCAACTGAAACCTAGTTTTATCTTTAGTTGAGGAACCATCGTACTGACATCTTCTTTTTTCCGTNTTTAAAGACAACAAATTCCGCCAGCTACGCATCCATTCTATTAAACGCTTTAAATGACAATTTAAGGATGTGTTTGATTGGCAATTCCAAACCTACCAAGTTCTGAAAACAGTAGACTTCGCAGAGACGGAAATATACTTCCCAATCAAACACTAAAATCTTGAAACGGTAGGTTTCGGATTTACCACCAGGGTTTGCTAATGAAAGCGAGTCTTTTCCAAAGTCTGCCAAACCTTCTGCCCTTTAGAGCAGAAGGTTTAGAAGGCCTTCCAAACCTACCAAACCTACCGCTTTAATAATTTCGGAGTCAATCAAACACAAATTCCGAGTATACCAAGTCTACCGTTTTTAGAATTGGTACCAATTAAACACACCCTAAAACTCATCCAACTGAAACCTAGTTTTATCTTTAGTTGAGGAACCATCGTACTGACATCTTCTTTTTTCCGTAGCACGATGGTTTCGAAGTCTCCATCCAAGTCGTTGGACTCCGTGCGGTACGATCCAGATGGTGCACCTTGTGAGTCAATTTTAAAATATTTTGTCTTGGTAATAACCTTCTCTCTCGATCCTTCTTTTCTTTTTTCAAGGATCTTTCTTGTTATTTCTTGTTGTTCAACTGAAGTTTTCGAAATGATATGATATATGCATCTTCCTCCCGAGGTTTCAATGCCTGGATAAAGGTTGACCTTTCTTATTTGAGTGGTTCAACTTTTGTCCTTGTTTTAACCCCAAAACCCCTCTTAGCTCTGGGCAATCAATATATTCATTGTAGGCTTGGACGATCACGAAGACTTGTAACTTTGATATTATCATTGCTAAAAAGCTCTGCATCAAAAATTGTGGTTTTTCTCCTGTATGAGCTGTTTAAATTTTTTTCAAAAACGCCATGTCAAAGACCAAGACAGCAATGACCTAGAGTATCTCTTTCTCTTTATATTGTTTTAGAGGGGCTGGGTGAAAAAACTGTAAACAAACAAGAAATAACGATTGTTTTAGGCACGTATCCATTGTTGTCTGCGTTTATCTTGGTGCATGCACGGGCTGCTGAATCCATTCCAAAATGACTGTTTGAAATCTGCTTGTATTTCTGAAATCTTTCTCTCTAAATCTTGTTCAGAATCTTATTTCAGTATTTAAAAGTTTAGGGTGGCATGTGTTCGTTTTAGCTTTTAGTAGCTTGCTTCTCTTTTTGCATAGTAATCATTGATTTTTATGTTGAAATGTTTCGTATCTTTTTTATAGCTGCAACTGATAGTCAGTTTGAAAAGCGGATCTCAGAACTGGAAAAAGAAAAGGCGAATTTATCTCGCAAACTTAGAGGTACATCGAATATACAATTATATTTCTACATTGAGCCACAGGCGATTTAAAATGAAGGGGTGCTATCCCTCTGTTTAGAATAACATTCATTTGATGCAATTTAAGAACAAATGTGCTGTGAACCTTGAACAAATGAAGCTTGTTTTTTGTAAACCCCTTATATACTCTGCGTATTATTTATAGTAATTTTGTCTTTTGAGCAACTGAGTTTCAGTACCTCCCAAAATCGACCTCAGATGTAAATGTTTCCCTTCACGCAAGGTGCCCAACTTGTGGGGTGAAGCGTCTTTCCGCAGGCAAATCTCCTTCGCAAAGAGGATTTTCTATAGAGAGAGGATAAAAGATTTCATTGAAGGCATGAAATTGTTTTGAGACGTAATTTCCGTAGCGATAATACCCCACAACTGGTAACTTTCTCCGCTTCGTGGACCCTTTTTTAACACGAAGATGCCACATCTTTCTTGTATTAAAAGTCACACTGCCAAATTCCTTTTTAGCGGCTGAATCAGCAAAAATTAACCTGGAACTAAAGACATCATCAGGACCATCTACTGATTCTGTAAAGAAATTAGAAAACGAAATTAACAATTTAAAGAAGAAATTAAGTGGTAGGTAGCTTATTTCACACCTTTACCAAATCTTCTCTTAACGGATTATATTGTTGAGGTGCCAATTTTTGTGTATTTTTATAGTTGGTGCAGGTCTGGTAAACGTTTAGATGGCACAGAAAGTTTCACCGCAGGAGTGGAATGGAAGAATGAGAAAATTGCAATTCAATTGAACAATTGAGCAGTTGAGAAAATTGACAACTTTTTGAGAAAATGGCATCTCAAAACATTGAGTGTATAATCAAGCATTTTCCCAACTGTTTTGCACGCAGGCCGTATTTAAAGATGGCAGTAAGTCGCTTAGGAGAAAGGTTTGCACAGCCAATGCAACAATTTCGTCAATAGTTGCTAACAGGTTATGCTGAATTCATAACCAGTATATTTCTCATTGACAGGCAGCACCAGTAATTGACTAGAAAAACTGATTACTACTTGATTGTTATGTTGAATGAAAAGCATTCAAGGCTACCTGCTGTTTTATGTAGTAGATTATTATGATTTTGAATTTAATCCAACAGAGGCAGAAGAAAAGCAAGAAAAGACCGAGAAAGACATCCATGAAAGTCTCAAACTCAGAAAGGAACTTGATTCCCAAAAGGATGGTGAGTGAAGCTTTGTTTATTAAGGCCTTGTTTTTATATGCCTAAAAGCTGCACTTGGTAGAGAGAACAATATGAGGGCCAGTGCAGCAAAACTGGACGGATTTCATAAGTCACTGTGACTTTATTTTCCGTAGATCATATCATTAAAGGGTTTGTGCAAGGTCAAAAGCTTGCATTTGCAAAGAGCAAAACAATCTAAAAATATCCCATTCAAAATCGAAGTTGCACACGTGCCGTGAACAATGACTAGCCAAAGAAACAATGCTGTGTCTGAGTGCTTTTTTTGTTCTATTTATATACAATCTTATTTACCATTGCTCGTTCCCTTTAAACTTTATATTCCAATATGGGAAGAAGTTTTTTTGGATTGCTGTTGAGGTTAAAATGAGTCTTTCATATTTACCATCATATTACTAGATAAACTTCTTGTTCTTAGTCGTTGTAGATATACATTTTTATATGTAGTATGTCTTATAAACACAGCTTGAATTGAATATCTCACCTCTTGAAGAATCTTTTGACTTTTAGTGATGCAAAACTTGAGGAGTCTTGAAGGCTGGAATCATAAGTTGACATGTTTGATGCTCTTTCGTCTGGCTTTTAGATCTGTCTACATAAAAGCCAATAATAAGTGCTGTGTAGACGGAAGAAGGGTTCGTTTTCTCGCGTGGACTCCTCTCGATATTGTCACTGCACATTGATTCATACATATTTAATACGACTCTGATTACTTCTCAAGCACAATACTGATCTTGCTTAGAATGTTTGACTGAATTGTTGCAAAGCACAGATGGGTATATAATCACGTTCCGTTATTAAATTATTATGTGATATTTCACACTCTGATGAGTGTCACACAAAAAGCTTCCAGTATGTCAAATTGTTGTTCCAGCCTTCATTGTTACCTTCAAATTTTGTACCACCAAATAGTTATCAGAATCTGTTACTCTTCTTTACAGAACTCAGCGTTAAAGTTCGTGAGCTTGAAAAGGCGAACAAAACACTTAGCAATGAAAAAGCAGATGCTGAATCAGTAGTCAATTCACTGAAAGAGAAGGTTGGCAACTCTCAGAAAGAATTGAAGGATATTCATAGCCATCGTAAACAAACGATGGAAGAATTCAGTGATTTAAACGATAAACTGGCTGAAGTGAGATCACAGAAAATCAAACTGACTCGTCTTGTTCGCGAGAAAGAAGAAGAAATTGGTAAAGAGAAGTTTTTGTTTTGTTTTTATTCTCATAAAATTTACAACCAACAAACAAAGATTACAAAACGATACCACAAGGAGCATTGAAGTAAATAACAACCCTGTGGCCTTAAGTTTGTTTTTTCAAAATTTCATGAAGTTCATATTCCATAAAGCCATAAAGTTTTGTTTGTAATTCTATTTTAAAATTTACGCAGAGGATTCAATATTTTTCCTACTCGTTGAATCCTTACCCCGTGAAGAAATTTAGGGCTGAGTTTCTCCTCATAATGTTAATAGTTGTAAAATTTATCAGAAATTCAAAGGTAAACAAGAAAATTTACATGAAAACGTTTTCTCGCCAAGCTTTTCTTTGCATAAATTGCTTCCGTATTGAGTTACAGTATTGAAAATTTCTTCTTCGTGACCAAGATTTTTGTTTTGCACCTGTTACATTTCATACTGAATTGAGAAAAATATATACCCCTGAGTAAGATGTGTAAAAAAAGTCCAACTTCAGTTAGATTGCTAGATATTTCTGATTGGACACACTTTACGACATATTAAAATACTTTACGGAAAACTGTTATTTGATCGAAGTCTACACTTAGTTTGTTTCCATTCTAAATTTTTATTTTCTCACCTCTGCTAGAAAATGTAATGAACAAAATCGATCAAGCGAGACAAGATCTTCGAACCTCAGAGAAGAAGCGAAGAGAGGTGAGAAATGTCGTTTCTTAGCGTTACTTGTTTGTCTTTCGTTCCTTTTGCTTGTTTCACATCGAATTCGTATACAAAATCTTCGTAGCAGACTTAGAAATTATTTCTTAAATTATATCATTAAATTTCATGCCATCTTTAGCTTTTAGCGCAAGTTGAAGAGCTACAAGCTGATCTTCACAAAGAGCAGAAATTAAGGAGTAAGAGCGAGCAGGTATGGCTACCGAAGTTAGAATGTTTTATTATCAGCTCCTATTGCACTCAGGTTCCGCAGTACACCTATACTTTTAGGCCTTCGTCACTTCCCGTTNCATTTCATACTGAATTGAGAAATATATACCCCTGAGTAAGATGTGTAAAAAAAGTCCAACTTCAGTTAGATTGCTAGATATTTCTGATTGGACACACTTTACGACATATTAAAATACTTTACGGAAAACTGTTATTTGATCGAAGTCTACACTTAGTTTGTTTCCATTCTAAATTTTTATTTTCTCACCTCTGCTAGAAAATGTAATGAACAAAATCGATCAAGCGAGACAAGATCTTCGAACCTCAGAGAAGAAGCGAAGAGAGGTGAGAAATGTCGTTTCTTAGCGTTACTTGTTTGTCTTTCGTTCCTTTTGCTTGTTTCACATCGAATTCGTATACAAAATCTTCGTAGCAGACTTAGAAATTATTTCTTAAATTATATCATTAAATTTCATGCCATCTTTAGCTTTTAGCGCAAGTTGAAGAGCTACAAGCTGATCTTCACAAAGAGCAGAAATTAAGGAGTAAGAGCGAGCAGGTATGGCTACCGAAGTTAGAATGTTTCATTATCAGCCCCTATTGCACTCTGATTCCGCAGTGCACCTATACTTTTAGGCCTTCGTCACTTCCCGTTATGCATACCTTCCTTCCTTCCTCGTTTTTACTGTCAACCAGCTTTGCAAGACGTGGGTTTGCGAAACTTTTGCAAAAATCTTGAAATTTCCTTCGAAATCATGTCCCTTTTCCTTACCTTCCTGAGACCTTTTACATAATTCCATTACATTCCATCATTTTTCACTGCACCATATTTCTTATCCTCTGACCAGGACAAATTTGATCGCAGCCTAACTTTTTTCACTTTTCTTCTTTCGTAGCAAGTACAACAACTTCAAGATGACCTTGAAAATGCCAAGGTTCGTAATTTTGCTTTTTCTTATTCCAATCTTTGCGTGGTCTTATTTAAAGGCTTTCAAGTAGGTCAAGATATAAAGTTGGTTGATTTTAAGGAATTGTTAACGACATGTGATTACTGATAGTAGACTAAAACTGCCCAGCTCTTTGTTTCGCAAGCCTATTTTTCATTCTCTCGCAAGTCCTATCAATTTCTATTGTAGAGCAAATACTCTGGTGGCAGAGGTGGAGCCTCGGTCCAAAACTCAGTACCAGACAACGACAGAGAGATCCAGAGGTACTTTACTTTCTTATCAAAATGTTTGTTCTCAGTAGATAATAGCCGTGGGGTACAAAAGTATAGAGATTCAGTAAACCTTATGAAACTTCATCCTACTTGCTCCTACTAGAGGTACTAAAGCAGGGGACTCCACGAGGGCTGGTTGCACACATATATTTGATTATGAAAAATCATCAGGCATATATTGTATGTACCATTAGTTTTACCAAAGAATTCTCAGTAAAAGTCTTCCTAGCTTTTTAAATAACGGAACTTACTACAAGGCATCGTTTTTGCCCCTTGTGCGTGTTTTAGGATCAGAATAGTGATATCTGTTGTTTGAGGTAGATTCGGTTGTGCAGTAGTATCAGACATCTAGACATCTTTTGATAAGATAGCGTATTCTGTTTGCTCATGGTTATTCTTGAGACTTTTGTTGGATTTTGTAAATTTAAATTGAAAATTTATGCGGGTATGTTTTGCCATATCAGAGGTGGTCACAGGCATACACCTTGATTTTTCTTATCTGATTTCTACGTGAAGTTTTGCTTCGAAACTTACTTGGGCAAAGTATGCTTAAAGGGAATCTAAGCATATATAGGCCTAAACATAAAAATAGCCGTGCAAAGACAATAGGCCGTGAGACGTGCCGAACCATATTTGGGTAACTCATCTACGTCAACAGGAAATACTGATATCTGATTGGCTAGAATTTAACCGCAAGTGGCTTGAGCCACTTTTATATGCTTACATCCCCTTTAACTACAAAGATGTGTCATATGCAATAATCTGCGTCATTTTAGTCTCCATTGGTTTTTTTTGCAACAGGTTGCGTGGAGAGATCGACAAGGTGAAAGATGAACAAGAGGGAACAATCACAAAAGAAAGAGTCAAATTCTCTAAAGAGATCAAAGAACTGAAAGCTCGTCTTGCTGAAAGTGAAACCAGCGCCGCTTCTTGGGAATCAGAAGTTACGAATTTAAAAGCGAAAGTCGATTCTCTTATGAAGGAGAGGTAAGCAAGCATTGTTTTTATTCAATATTGAACAATTTGATAGATTGTGTTGCCGTCTTAGCCGGGTCTCAGAGACCCCATGCAACTCATTTTGACAAACGAATTTCACAAAGTATCAAATATCTTTATGCTTCTTTATGCTGCAGTGTCAGAAAATTTGTGACCAACTTGATTGTCTCTTTGTCAGTGTGAACCATTTTCATGGTAGTAATAAAACTGGTATTTGCAATTTTGAAAGCAGTTTTATTAGTGCTCTCCAAGCACACATATATATGTTCTCTCCTATCAGGAAATAGCTGAAGTGAGTTGAGGAAGGTTTTTCTCTGGAAAAGATGGAGGGCATCTGTTTTGTAAGGCAGTCGTTGTTTATTGCGTTCAAGAGTCCTTATTCTTTGCAGACTGTAATTTCTTTCCAAAAAAAAACTTTTAGTTTATTTCAATTTCAAGGTCTTCAGTAAAAGATCAATTTTGTCATTTTCTTACATAGACTCTTGTGTTGGGCTTGTCAAGTTTTTCTTTCTGCCTGGCTTTTTGACTTCGATGTTCTGAAGGATTGAAAGATTATTTTTTGGGTTTTCAGCACAAATCATGAACAAGAATTCATTATCGACCTGCGAAAGCACAGTGACAGAGACAAAGCATTTTTGATGGAAGATAACCGAAAATTGACTGCCGAAATTGAAAAGGTAACAAAATAGGCTAAGCATCGTTTGTAGAAGAATTTTGTAACTGTTACATAGCCAAACAAGAGCATAGGGCTCAAATCTTTAAAAAGGTGGGTGTAAAATACTTTTACATTTTTCTTTGAATTAAATGGCTTGAAAGGAACATAGGGTACTTTCCTGTAAATCTGCGGTGGAAATTTTTTGCTATCTTGATTATTTTCAAAATGGCGGCATTTATTATATTCAAGGCTGTGACGTCATCACATTTCTAAATCGTAAACAAGAAGAGCGACAGATTTCTGCTTGCCACCAAATTGTAGACCCTCATAAACTATGGTTTTTTTAAGATTGTATCGTTTTTCCTCTATTGATTTTGGAATAACGATGATTTTAATTTTTTCAAAATTTTCCATGAATTCTTTCAACAATAATAAAAACGCCGCCATTTTGAAATAATCAAGATATCAAAAAATGTCCACGGCAGATTTACAGCCAAGTACCCTAAGTTCCTTTCAAGCCAATCAATTCAAAGAAGAATGTAATAGAATTTTACACCCACCTTTTTAAAAATTTGAAAGATTTGAGTCCTATGCTGCCAAACAGACTTTAGAAATGCGCTCTTTTTCAACTATGGAAAGACTTCAACAATGAAAGTTTCCTAGCATTTGCCGACTTTAGATACTGGAATGTTTTATATTTCTTAAATTTAAGAGTTTCTTAAATTTTTGAAATAAGAAATTTTAGAAACTTTATTATTGAAAATGCAGCATACGTTGTTTTGTAATGGTAACGATATCAAGTTTCTTGCAACTTAGCTTCTTATAGGAACTTAACTTCGTTTGTTTTTTATTGCTAAAATTTATTACAAATTATATTTCTAGTTGACATTGTCGGTGGATAAAGGAAATGCCAAACAGAGACAATTAGAGGAAGAATTAAGAGATTTCGCTGAAAAGAGAGAAGCGGTCACTCATTGGGAAGAACAAATCGCTGAAATTATTCAATGGTATGGATACTATTAAAGTCCTCATTATCATATTATCTTTACATAATTTTGATGGAAGCTTCAATAATTCTCATTTCATTTCGATATTTTGACGGCATGATGACCTGAATTTTTTTTGCGCATAGAAAGCGGCCATACAAGCATGT